>JARFIX010000011.1:3600000-4200000 GCA_036346125.1 Lycocerus yunnanus | reverse complement strand
AACTTTTTGGTCAAAGGTTCATCGACCGTATTTCGAGTGAACCTTAATTTTTTTCCAATGCACAAAAAATGAACTACAAGATCTCTTCCGAAAGACGAAATACGCTGACATAGTGTAATATCCAAAGGGAAAGTGACAAAATAAAGATAATAAATTGATTGCACATTTCGTATTTAATGTTAAATTTTTTTCTTTGTTGAATACACTTTGTATATTTTTTTGGTTTTTAGATTTAGATAATTTATTTCGTGCTTTTAAATCCATATATCAAATTGGTCCATTTTCACGAATCAAGCTTCATTGTTAATAATAAATATTTTTGATATAAACTGTATCCATCATATTGGAATTACAGTTAATTCACTCTTAATCCTTACAAAGTAAAAATAATCATTTTCGCCATGAAATCGAAAAAAAAATTAAAAAGCACAATAATTGATGAAGTACTAACCTAATACAGTTACGACTCTTATAGCAGATGTCATACTGGGACATGAATTATTCAGAGCCACCCTTATTACATATTGCACCCCTTATTCTTTATATTACGCGTATCGTGTTGAACTAAATGAGTGGGATAGTATTTACCGAACGGGAAACGCCGCCACCCTCTTAGAATTACCCCTGTTAATTTAGGTCATAACTTAATGATTCGTGACGTCTTCGTTTACTTGCAATTATCGTTTGTTCGGCTAATGCTGCAGTTTAGCCAAATCTTGCAGCAAATATAAATAAATAAATAGGAAATTGTCAAAAAATGATTAGAAAGCATTTTTAATGATTTTTGTACCATCGCATCGGCGCAGCAAGTCAATACATGTGGAAATATACGCAATCATCGGTGTTGGATGTGTAAATAAAAATTTAATAAAAAAAAGTGTTAATTTTTTTTACTTACATAAAGCGAATGAATGATGGAATATACCGATAATTTATTGTGCTTCTCAAATACAATGTATTTAACTGTAATTTATTTTCAATTTAAAATGCAATAGTAATAGTTATTGAACTAACAAATTAGATACCCTGAAAACTATGATTATTGTATCGACACGAAACAACATAACGTGATTACAGAAAATATAATCACAATACAAATTCATGAAGTTTGATTTTTTCATGATTGCATGTGGGTAACGCAAAAAGTAAACAATCAAAAAATGTTAGAAGCATAAATAATATAATCCTACCATTACGGTTATTAATAAATAATTAAAACTGTTCTAATATTTTTATGAAATCAATGGTAACAATTCCAGGAATAGCTAACATTAATTATTTTAATGTCGGTACTTTACATTATATAAATACAAAACCAAAAACAATCTATAATATTTGCAGTAACAGCAGCAAACAACTATGTTGGTATATGCACGCACAACCTTTTCAAAATATTTATATTTATTTACCATCGATCATAATCTTTTTGATCAGAGTAACTCACGGAAGAAGGGTAAACAATTGGCTTCCGGTTTAGCGTTCTTTTCATATGTAATATATTTATGAAAATGTCATATACCAACGGTTAATCACGTGACCCACCAAATGTTTGCTTTAGTGTTTCATGTTACAGTTTTTTTTAATTATGTAAACTCTATTATGTCAAGGAGTGACCTAAGAAGTTTAATTTGTGCTATTAATCATTACCTTTTTGTATGTCTAAAAAGGATTCTACTAATATGATAATATTTATCCATTAAATTTTTTTTTGGGTTATGTATTTACGGACATAATAAATTATAATGATTTATTTTATGTAATATAAATGCAATTATAGTTTTATCGTTGCAACGGCAAATCGTTATCTATTGACCTATCATTTTGAGTTGTAGGTACCTACCCATTTAAAGTGGGCAAACGTTACGAATCCTATCCAGTACAACCGATAGCTGCAGTTTTGAACACCAAATTTGACTAACAACGCATGTAAGTAAATTTGAACAAAGTTGTAAAACTACATCTGGTTGTTCATCCGTTTTGTTTGATTTTAAAAACCAACAACTCAAACAATCATTTCTGTTAGATTAAAAGTGATTTACAATCCGTGAAGCAATTCGTCATGTTGACACCGATATCTGAAATCCCTGCATTATCAGTGCTTTCATCGAACCGCTATCTCATGTAACGCTTGGATGGCTAATCCAAGCTCGCATAGATATCAAAATCTTGTATTGACAGTTTACAGCTGATATAATACTTGTATTTTATTGAAATGAGAATTGTGCTTGCGAACTAAAAATATTCATACCGAATTTGAACGTTCTTGTAATCCTAGGATTGAAATTTATTTTGTCTTATCAGAAACCGTATCTAAAAATCATTTTTATAGAACAAATAAACTGAACCATAAAGTTGCTCAACTTTATTAAATTATAAAAGTAATAAAATCATTTTGATAAGTTTCTGTTATTTATGACACCTAATTTATTATTTTTAGGTCATGATCAGCCTATAATACAAATATGGACTAAATAATATGAGATTTACCAAGCTTAATTTTATTGCCATCATAAGCGCACGTTATTAATTTTTTGTATTTTTTATAGGTCTGGAACAAAGAGTTAAATCGTAGATACAAAAGTTAAATATTATAATTGATGTGTACTTCGACTTGTGGGGCCTACATAAGAATAAGTCGGCAATTCTCAAATCGGTCACAATTATTCACTTAGTCTTTAGCGGATACCATTAAGAAGGATTAAAAAAACTTAATAGTATTAGATAATTGCATAAAACTGCTTTGGTTCGTTTCCGCAATAAGGATTTTTATAACTTTCGTGGAAAATTGCAAAACCTACCAGATTATGTGGAATATTTTAAAATAAAATTGGGAAAACTTGAACCTGGCAATATTTTTAGTTATACAAAATTTACTTACCATTTGTTTTTTCTGGAATATTTTCCGTTGAATTTTGATTGTTCGAAAGAAATCTTGAACTCTCCGAAAGAATAGGCGAACCCCAAATACTTCTGCAGTAGGTTGCAAATCCAGAATTTGGATGATATTGATTAGGTGAACTAGGACGACTATTTTCATTTCCTGAAACAAAAATTTCATGTTAAAAAATTTTAAACTTCCAACTGCGTCAACCAAAGTTGTTGGTGCAGTAGAATCAGGTAACTTTGTATTTCGTAAAATATGTTCTCTAATAAGATTTTCGGTAAATTTTTGCAAGAATATTTCTGCAGAAATTATATTATAGGTACATAATATATAACAAAAGCAGTTCGTACTTTGAAAAGTTGCAAGTTGAAAATAAAATTAGTACTTCTGCATATGGGTGCAAAAGTTAGCGTCAAGTTTGTTTTGTACTTTTTGCACTTAATATTTTGTATGAAAACATTTCAAGAGCTTATTAAATTAAATTCACTGTACAATTCAAATAAATTGAATTAAACTTTAGACGAAACAAAATTTGGAAACAATTAATTAGGGTTAAAACTAATACCGGAGGGTTGTTGACAAATGGGTGAATGACCAATCATTATTTTTAATTTGTACTGTGAAGTTTTGCTTGAATCGAAATTCCTGATGGATACAAAATGCAAAATAAGAAAAAAGGGTTTTTTTTTACAAAGAGAGATAATTAAAAATAAATCTGATTGTGAGTGTAAAACATCTGTAGGATGCAGAGTAAAAGTTTTTCACGTTTTACACTTCGGGTCAACGAATGAGTACATGGTGTCAGTTACATAGAGCATTAAGGGTAGAGCAATTGTGTAATATATGAAGAGGATGCATATGCTGTAATCAAGTCGTTGTACCCGGATGGAAGAATGTAGAAAAAGCAGACATTGATACAAGATATTAAGATTTAATTTTTATTTTCTTACGTCATAAAACAATTATAAACAGTTTTAATTTTTTTTCGACCTATGCACATGTTCGACTTCCATAATTACTTAATGAGAAAAGTTACTAATATTGTACAAGATAATATCCTCATTAGTTTTGAAAATGTTAATGTTCGTCTGAAATAATGCAAATTTTTTTTTTTCAAAAACAAAAGTGATGTTCAGTGATGAACTTAAAAATTAAGAAAAGGCAATTTTAAAAATTAAGCGTAATATGATTGAACTCTGTCATATACGCGTCTAAAAGTCTACTTTTATGTATGAAGAGTTAAGATTAATTTATGACAAAGCACTGGTATAATCAAGAGATGCTGAACAAGAATCTTAATTGTCCAAAATACAGCTGACTAAATAAATCCTTTGACGGCAAAATTTGTTATATTCATTAAACTCATCAGATGTTCGGCCGACAGACCCATTTGTATCAATTTTCCTATTGTGCTTTTCTATTTCATTTAATATTAATAATAACTTGGACGAAATCTTAATTATGACAATTAAAATAATTCCTGGCTTTCTACAAACAACGTCTACCTAAAACCTCGAAAACAACAATGACAAATTTTGCGGTCCAAAATTCTGTGATATTGTGTTTTTTTTAAACTCATAAACTGTAATCAATAAGTAGTCAAAAAGTAGTCAAAGTTCAATAACATCATAAATATTTAAGGCAAAGTATCTGAGTTAAGGCGATATATTTTCGAAAGTTGAATCTTTCAGTAGATGAACGAGCCCTGGAAATCTCTCAGTAATAAATCTAATATCGACTGCGCTGCTTTAGTGCTTCATCTCTCAGGAGACGTATCATATCACCTGACACCAAATCATAATTACGATCAGCCAGGCTGCCTAGGCCTGTTCAAAACACGAACAAAATCAAGTTTGGTTAAAAAAGTTTTTAGAAAGATTTAAAATTTATGTTGCGATTTATTGCCAGCCTTGCATCTCCGAATACAGCAATTACAATTCAATTCCTTCAATTAGAATAAATTTTTATTAAAATGCAATAATTCAGCAAAGTGATCGTAAAACAACAACCCAAAGTAGCACTTGATCCGTGATTCAGATTTTAACCTTTTTAAATGTGACAGATGCCTTTCCGGAAGTTACAATCTTTTGCGAATAGTATTAGTAAAAAATCTACCGCTTGCAATTTAATAGATTAAAAGTTGAAAATCACATTTACAGACTGGCGCCTGAAATTACGTCATAAAAACTTATTAGAACAAATCATACAACTGAAGCCAATTACACATTAATATGTTATTTCCGATCTTCAATATCAGGCACGCTCTCTTCCTACACACCATCCCGATTTGCATGATTCATTCGTATGTGCACTTTGACTTGAAGCTTCTTCAATTAACTAATACAAAATGCGAACTTCCTTATCTATTACTTAAAAAATTAACCTGACTCGTAGTTACCTAAAGGCAAATTAATAATTTCTAACAAAATCTAAACGTGGTTAGTATAAATAATGTCTTCTATTATTTCATTTATAAGTAAAAACCAGTAATAGGTTTTACTGTTGGTAGTCTTGAGCAGATTGGACTAATAGCATTTCATCCGATTAGCGATTTATCATGAATATAAAGCTTAGATTGAACATAATATAAACTCAATCTTATATAAAAATATTTGTAAAAGCATTTATCCTTAAATAAATTATTAATTAATAAAAAATGTTTTAATGATGCAAATATACAAGATTGTAGGTATTCGTTGCAGAAATATATTGCAGGTATTAATTTATTAGAAAAATGCTAGAAGTATTTAATTTAAATGTCCCAGTGCAAAATTTTGATCTAAAGTTGGCACACATTCTTCAAATAAGAACAATAAATTTATGACACCTAAAAAACTTGTCTGACGAACCTCGGTGCAACCGTACAAACACATGTATGTATGTACATATGAATAATACTTATGTAGAATATTGTATATTTCCAAGACTTTTGTGTAATGTAATGATCATTTCTTATAAATTCATTGGCTGATACATTGATTGGTAATTAAAAAACAGAAATTAAAACATAAAAATTTATTAAAAATAATTTCAACTTTCAATGTTTTGAAGTAATGGGAATTATAACAAAGATTTTTACAAAAATTCTATATTACAAATAAAAGGTACTAACTTTTTCATATAGTAAATACAAATTTGATAGTAACAAAAATGCAAATACTATTAGCGTTATTTTTTGAGTACACGAGAATGTAGAAAATCTGATGATAAAACAACAGATTTCTACTGCATTGCATTTTCCAATGTACAAAAGATTATTCTAAAGGTTAATTATTTCTTTGTTCTATCTGAGCTACGTGTTCTATTTTATCTACATAGGTAACCTTAAAATTGTTTTTAGTACCCATAGGGATTTGCTTACCTCTGGCTCAATAACAATGGTCTAATCTAAACTCTACCACATAACCTAGTAAAACCAACGACCATGTCTGTGCCAACATTGTCAGACTTTTGACTTTTAAGTTTAATATTTGCCATTGGTCAAATTTGTATCGAAAAATTTTACTTCCTGTAATATTGTATAAGAGATTTTGCAAATCTTTAAATTATTTTAAGCAAATTATTTCTTTAGTTTTCAGTGTTTTGTGATTTTCTTCTGAAAATATTGACAGAATTAAAACACGAAAAAATCAAAAATAATCTCTCCATAAATGCAGTTGTTTTTATTTATTAAAAATATTATTAATAATTATTATTATAATAAAATAATAAATAATGTACAGGTAACCCCTGTATAACACAGTAGTTAGGTTCCAAAAAAACGTCGTGTTGTACAAAAAAAAAAGAACTGATTCAAAAAATACTAGGGTTAGGTTTCAAAATTAAAAAATAAATAAAATTAATTTAATTTTACAACTAAACGAAATTATTAAAGCAATAATTAATAAAAAGTTATACACATTACATAATTTCTTCTTCGTCAATACAAATTATCACGTGAGTGCGTTTTCTTTTTGGCAAAATATCCTCATCTTCTGGTTTTTGTTCAGCAGCACCTTTAGTTGCATTCTCTATTTTTGCAAAAAATCTGTTATTTTAGGTTGTTTGCGTTTGGCTAAGAGATTTTATAAATTTTGTTGTATGGAGCCAAGCATTTGTAAAGTTCTTTTTTAAATTTTGTGTTTTAGTGAAATTGTTTTGTAAGAATTATAAAGGAATTTTCCATAATTCTCAAACCGTGGTAGAGCGAAACCGTGTTGTAGGGATACCGTGTTATATGAGGATTTTTATCCTAAATATTTTTGAACTTTTTGATGTTTTTCTTTTGAATATTTTTTGACAATTATAACAAAGCTGCCAGTATATCAACGCAGCAACTATTGAGATATTTATTAGATGTTTTTAATTTGTATACATAAAATTGATATATACATTAATATACAATTGATTTATTAACTTGTAAAATAATATGTTCTAAGAATGAATTTAATGATTTTTAAATACGTAAGTGGAAAAATTTACCAATTTCTAAATTCAATTAAAATTTTACTTAACTTGAAAATTATTAAATTTTTAAAAAATACAATATAGTACAAGATATGTATAATCTCAAAATGAAGTGTTTAAAATATTTGAGGATATAAAAAGCAACTAATTAATATTAATTGCATAATTAGTCGTTACTGTGGTATTTTAAATAACAACCATCTTTTGTTGTGGATTTTTCCTTCACAATATACACCATCGGAGTGACGTCATAGTGTACCTTAATATCGCCTATATCTAATGTGATTGGTCACACACTTTGTAAGGATTATAATCTGACGACACCACTAATGACCCAAATTAAATAATTTATATCTTCAAAATTGGAATAAAACTATAAATAAATTATAAAAATACTTTTTTTAAAAACTTTAATAATAAATTTAATGTGGCACGGCACTAATTCTGCTAGTTTTCCTTTTTTTTTATTTTGACGTAAAATAAATTAGCCCTACTTCTGACATCCTCAACGTAGAGATGTCACCAGAAGGCCGAACTGAGAAAAATTCCCGACCCGAACCCTCAAGCTACTACTGTGATTAACCTTGGTGGCTGTTTTCAATCCAATTCGATTTTAGTTGGAAGATTCATCCACGGTGAATAAATTAATTCTGTTTCTTAACACGTTGACTGCCACGGTACCTTTCAAGATGCCGGTGAAAAAACAACAATTTAATTTAATTAAATTATATTATTCCTATAGTATAGTAATCGTCAAAAAGCATATAGAATGTGTTAAAAAAAGATTTTACGAATTATCTCGTAGTTGGCTTATGTAATATTAAACAAACTACGAAAATCTCGTAGTTGGCGTCCTAGGCAATAACGTAAACTAAAACGTTGACGGCAGTCAACGTGTTAAAGTGAAAATTTATGTCAAAATTATAAAATTGATAGTTTCCTTTTCTTTTCTACTTATTATGCCTTTGGTTTTGTAGTAGTAAAATTAGCGGTTCAAATTATGCCAATATTTAATCCACTTATTTATTTGAGAGCAATAATTTTAAAACCACGCCATCTTATTTGTATTATTAATTTTTAATCTGTTAATTTCCAAAATTTTACTGTTAACTGTGTTTTTTTATTAGGTACAAGTTTAGTTAATACTGAATTTGGCGATTTTCTTTTGTTTCATTGCATGCAGGGTGCATTTTAATTAATTTTGTTAATATTTAATTTTGTTTTCGCATATTATATGATGCATATTATATCATATTATGTGGAAAAGCTCTTCTTCTATGAAAACCATCAGGATTTCGACACATCTATCCATATAATATGTCAGTAACGTTCGTTTAGAGTGAATTTTAAATTAATCATTTAAGTGCACAGATCTATTTGATAATCTATAAACATAAGAATTATATATTACAGTATTCTTTCTGTCCATTCAAAACCCACCTCAGGGTTTGACTTCATATGTGTATTTAATATTGTAATAGTGTTTTATACATGTCATGATCATGTACACATCTCAGTATATTACATCAATGTTAATTTTAAATACTTTTATCTTGACAAACATAATAATATTATATTGCCTGCCCGAAAAAGCGTAAACTAAATTTTTTGTAGTGGTTTGCTTTGAAATGCTTAGATATTATCACCAAAATTTGAATATTTTTAAAGCTATGCTGGAGAGGTAAGTACTTATATTAAAGTTAAAATATCTATGGGTACAATCAAATAATCGTCGATTATCGAATTCGGCGTAAGCAATTTTTCGTATTATGTAGAAAGATAATATTCAATGATTCGATAGATATTATTATTTTATATTTAGCAATTGTAAAAAAATTCCTGATTGTGTTAACAATAACTGGCAGAAATAAAAAATCTTAAAAATGTTCAGAAAAGAAAATGAAAACCTAGAAAGACTAGTAACAATTAAAATAGTTCGTTTAAGTTTTGCTATAAAATATTCTCGCTGAACTAAGGAAAATAATAAGAAAAAACACATTTTCACAGAAAATCTATATTATTAGAAATTTGTATGATTTTTAATATTTCAATATTAACCGCAGTGTTTGCAATGTTCTTAAGGGTGGAAATACAAACAAGGCGGAATTTTTGTTTTTCACTCAAACGCGATTCTACTGTATTTATTCTTTTCCTGGTATACGTTTAAATTATTTGTACTAATACATATAACACGAAAATACTTTTAGATATTTTCTTATCACTTATTAACATTATACTACATAATAGAAATTCATAATATATTAATAGGTAAAGCATAGCAATTTGATTTATTTAGAAATATATTATATATTTTCAAGTACAGTCGGTTTTTCTACTTATGGTCGCGCGACTAGTTTTGTATTTCGTATTGTAACATTAAATGTTATTCCTACCAATTTAAATATTAATAAAAACCATTTGGAATATAAGGTCTATTTGAACTTTTTTCATTAATTTTGTTGAAGGAATAACGCTGCTGAAGTTTTCCCATATAAATCTCGACTATTCTAGTTATGACCCACTATCGCCATTGTAGCTATAGGTATATAAAATATAATCAGTCCAAAAGTTTGATTTCTTGGTAATTCTTTGGTTTGGCAAAATTTACTTAAAATATGACAGTTTATTAGAGAATACCTACACCACGATTTAGATACATTTTAATGTGTTTATTGTTTGTCTTACTTTTGTACTTTATTTTTGTATTTGTACATTATTATTTTCTATTTTGATTTATTGCAGTTAAATAATATAAATTTTTAATTTTACTTTACGTTATTGCTTGGGTATACTGAATATACTACTTGGCTATACTATTTTACATTTTGATCCCAAGCATTTGGAGAAACTATTTGTTAGTTGTTCTGGAGGAAATACAATTAAATTAAATGACAGTTATTTACTTCGGTGCCCATAATATACATTGCAGTGTACTTAAGTAAAGATGTGTTTTATTTATGAACGTCCAAATTTTACATTTTACAATAATATTATGTAATTTTGATTTAAATCATCGCTTTATAAAGATAATGTTTTACATTTTGATCCCAAATATTACCCACTAGCAAGACACAATTTCGTTGCTTGTGTTTGAGAAAATACAATTAAATGAAATAGCTGTTATTAATTTCGATGCCCAATATAAATTACAGTATTACTTCAGTAACAACTTGTTTTATTAATGGGTAAATAAGCAAATAATCTTAAAATTAGAGCGTCATAAATTAATAAATACCTAAGTATAGGTATACTTATTTATTGATAACAATGAGGTCAGTAACAGAGATGATGAAAATTTTCAGGTAGGTACCTAACCTACACGGTACTACATATAACATAAAATTTAATATTATCTACGCTTAAATCACATTATCGGCCTAAAATTCAAGATCAATGAAAATCTTAAAACAAGTTCAACGATTTAAAATTTAAAGGACATAAAAAATAAATTAAAAGCAAAATTTTAGCTTTGGTATAATAAGTTGATTAGTTTTATCATTGATACTAATACCTTCACTATCTATATTATAGGCATTATATGACTTAAAACCATATATAATACTCTCGAAACTTTGTATTTATTGCATCTATCGACATTAAATGTTACTAATAACCAAACGTATGTACATACATATATTTATAAGCTCTGATAAAATTATTAGATAAAACATGATTTAAACAAACAAAATAAATAAAAATTTTGTGATCAGATAAATAATTTATTAATATTGTCTAATACTCAACAAGCATATCAAAATTATCGAAATGTAATGCTTTTTCAACTAATTGGGATATTTTTTATAGGTTAGGTACCTATCTCCCTAATAATTTAAAATGATTAAAATCCTATTAAGTTTTTTTTTATTATAATCATTCAAAACCTTTTTACTTCTGTGCGTATTTCATATGATTTATATATATTAAGTAATTGTTCTTATTTAATTATTTGGAGAGTAATTTTTTAAAGATTTGGAGTTATCGTTAGTTTATCAGGACAGACAGGGTACAATTTAATTTAATCCATAGGTACAACTAAGTCATATGCTATCCTGAGTTACAATATAGCAAATATAATTTTTGACTATTTCTCGAGCCAGAAAATCTGACATACATAGCTTTTATTTAAATATGTTTAAAATGTTTTGAAAAATCTTTTTGATTTGTAAAACAAAAATTTATTAAATGAACCTACAAGCTAAATTTTGCTCCAAATATTCCAAATTAATTTAGCTCCATGTCTCCAATTAATATTTTGCTCATTATATTATTTAGATCATAAATTAATTTATCATTTTTCTTACCGTCTCTTCCTTTAGGTGTAACTACTCGAAAAGCGCTCGTGCTAACCGCCGGACTGGATGCAGGGGAATCTGTAATATTTACAGGACTTCTTGAATCTTCCCGGACTCTTACAGCCCCATTACTATAATCTAAAGGCATCGTTGGATGGGTGCTCAATTCTAAAGTCATTTTAGCACTATTTTATTATAATTTTTTTATAAAACAAAAGTTTATCTTTTAATTTTCCTAAATATTCATAGTATCTTTGCACGTTGTTTATCAGAGACAGTTCAGTTTAACAGCACACATAGTACGGCGGGTGTTTTGTTAAAAATGATATTAAATTTTTTTAATGTCCAATAGATGTTAATTTAAAATTTTCAACACACTAAAAATAAACTCAAACTTCTTTGTTGACTTTTCCGGTCGAAGACGGTTTTTCGTTTTTCACGTATATACCCACACACAATTTTCAGTGTTTATAACGCGTGCAAACTGAAATTCGACCGACAAGCTACTGTTTGATCATATAATGTTGAAGAACAAGTCTTGAAGTTGGGCCAATGCACCGCCTCTTTATGCGATTTTCGCCTTTCTGGCAGTTTAGACTAAGAACAAGGGCGGCAGCTTTGTGGGAAAAGCTCCACCTTTTGTGACAAGTGCACAGATATAATCGAACTTTAAGTGTACAATAACGTATATTTTGCTATCAATTGAGAATTGACATCCGTTTACCTCTTTATACAAAATTTTTGATATAAATATTTAATGATAACAAAATCATGCAGAACAAGTCGAAAAATTTTAAATATATTTTTTTTAATATCTGAATAAAAGTATCGAAATAAAATCATGATATTATTATAATAACCAACCATAATTAAATACAATAAAAGTAAAAGTAAAATTAAATTGGTGTAGATGTCGGTATTAGCAAAATATGCACATGGAAATTTGCTTACTGATTTTTCTAAATTAAAAAGCTATTAAAGTTTAAGGAACAGATTGACATTTTATTAACCATGTTTCAGTTTATTCGTTCAGTTTTCTAAATTTATAGTGGGGATGAAATGTATTCGATTGGTTTAATTCTTAACCCCGCCTTTTCCTGAAACCGCCGTGAGGTTTGAATTCGGGGTTTGATTCATAAATTTTCAGAATAATCAAACTTTGATTTTTATAGTTCATTATTGTGAAGTCGGTTTTACGCCAATAAATAACGCTATACTAAAATTACAAATGATTTAATAAAGCGAACACGTTTATGGTTAACTATTTATATTATATTATTGCCTAGTCTATTACTTTTTATTTATTAATCATTAAAATAAAAAAAAAATTGTCATGATCGTGTGTCATAATACTGGTGATCACCACTTTTTTTAATAGATTGGTAATACAGATCGATACACACAACTACAATTATTAGACATGAGCTATTGAAATTGGTCAAATATTAATATTTTTTTTGTTAATTTCGGAAAATTGTTTTTCATTTTGTTGCTTATGTTCATTCATACAGGTTTAATTTTTGAGTTTTCTTATGAATAAGGTTTAAAAGTACATTATATTAGTTTTATATTTAATTCGTAGATAATTTAAAAATTTTTACTTACTTTTTTTTCTGTCCAGAAAAATTTTAAAATAATGTATAATTTTCTTGGAAAGTTTTACAAGAATAATAATAGTACAAACTAGACTAATTGTTAGTCTAGTTTTTACTCTTTATTTGATCTTATTTTTACCTAAAGTAACTATGTTAGGTAGGATGTAAGAATATATAAAACTATGGCCGATTTCACTTTTTATGGAGGTAAATTTTAACCTTTTGCTCACTCCTGGACACAGGTTTCTTTCTCTAAAGAAAGGTTTCGGCATTTAAACTTCGTAAGTCTTTTTCTTTATTGTCAATGGAGGCAATGATTAACCAAGGGGGCGAGTAATTTACGCACAGAGATGGTCATAAGAAAGTTAATGTCTTACTACTTATGCTATATGTAAAATTTGCTACACATTGGAATAAATTAAATTTTACCCAATCCTAATTCAATTCACCTTTTTAAAGTATAAGTATATTCTATAGTACATGTTCAATTGTTTCAGGTAATATATTGATATTAAAATAGAGAAAACAATTTACAATCAAGTTTTATAATTTCTTCTATCTTCATCTTTTCATCAAGGTGAAAGAGGGAATTTCTTCAAAAACAGCAAAAAATCGTTTCTAGATGTCGATTTTAAAGATTTCAAAGTATGCAAGACACTCTACCTTTTGAAGCAGACTCCGAAGAGAAAGTTCAATAAACTAAAAAGTACAAGAATAACCAATGAAGAAAATCCAATAATTGAGCAAACGTCCTTTTGCCAGATGAAACCAATATTAAGAAAAGAATGAAAACCTTTAATGTGGATCAGCATGAACAATAAGTTTAATTTTTTTATTGAATTTTATTGAATTTATTGCATTTATGGAATTGTTTATACTTATCAGGCGTCGCTCTAGAAAAAAATATATTCTGAGCGGGTAATCCGTTATGGTTAAAAAAAGAGGTGAAAGTAAAGATTTTTAAATTTTATTCTAACGTAGCGCTAATGACGTTTTGGAAGTTAGCCACTTACATGTAGTTAAAATTTTAATACTTGGGCGTTTAGTTAAAAGTATGTAGTACTATAATAAATTACAACACCTTTACAAGAAATTCTTTTAAAAGCTATTTTCTTTTAAAATAAATCGACGATGGAAACCAAAGTCTTGAATAGTTCGTTTTTGCTTAAATAGTTGAGAAGCCAGATAAAATTTGTTCAAGTTCTGTGTACTAATTGACTTCTCCTATTATTGTAAGAAAATATTTTGTGGTAACTGTGACCAAATCATTTACGAGTTACCTATAGGCTGGGAAACGAGATACAATAGACGAGATTTACTATAAATCTCTAACCAGGCGATTTAATACATAGTATCTTGTTTACATATAGCGAATTTATCAAACCTGTCCAGAATGGTTTACATAGTCCACTACAGAATATACCTTCCGATGTATTCTGGCACCACTATCTACAATTTCTCTAGGTTAGCGGTTCTTAACCTATTCTGTCCAGAAACTTCTAATTACATCTTAAAAATAAAAGTTTATTACCAACTTAAAATATTTATTTAAAAAGTAAATCAAAAGCTAGGCTTTTCAGGAATAATTTTCATCTTTAACTTTCGTACAAGATCCCCCCCCGATAATTAATGCAGACGACAGAGCACTAAAGGCCTACTTCTTAAGTTACTTCCAAACTTTTGCTTATTTAAATGATATGATTGCCATCATATGATATGATTCCCAGAATATAGTACTGATGGATAGCAAACCATATTTCCAGTTTTTCTAGTTACAGTTTTACTGAATTTTGCAATTTCTCTACTTTTTAGAATGCTGACGTACAACTGCTTGAGTGGGAGGTTAAGACGTGAGATTGAAACCATCTTGATTGCCCCGACAATTAATGCAGATGGCAGAGCATTGAAGGCCAACTTTTCCAGTTGCTTCCAACTTTTGCTTACTTAAATGATATAATTTCCAGGATATAGTTACTGATGGACAGCAAACCATATTTCCAGTTTTTCTAGTTACAGTTTTGCTGAATTTTGCAATTTTTCTACCTTTTTTTTTAGAATACTGACGTACAACTGCTTAAGTGGGAGGCTAGGACGTGAGATTGAAATGTTCTTTGTTAATGATTTGAGAAAATCTAATATCTGAAATATTTTCTGTTTTGTTTTGATACAATACCTTATTAAATTTCTTCTTACATTCAACACTCCACCTGAACATCTATAAAATAACTACAGTAAGCTAGGATATAAACATTTTACTCCTGTTGGCTGTATTAGAATCTTTTTGCCCAAAATTTACATTATGGAATCGAGTAAAGACAAACTGTATAATATCCACTTTACACTTCAAATTTTACTCTTATTACGTTGCAAGTACACAATAACAGGATAAAATTAAATTTTTTAAGCTCATGAGTAAAGATAAGAAATTTTAGGCAGTTGCATAGGTGAACATCTACATACATAAAATTTATTGCAACTCCTTATGTAACTTTTCTTAAAATAAATAACAAACGCAGTTTAAAGGCGTTTAAAACCATTTTTAATTTTCTCGATTATCCTTGTCGCTTGAGCTAGTAAAAGTAATTTTCTAATGATTGGGAAGTGTATAATAAAGAAAATAAAGATTAAGATTGATGGAGATCGTTAAAGAGAGAAAAAAGAGAACGCGCAGATCAAAGTGCAAGTATGTACTTAGTAATTATAATCAGGACCAAGAAAATTAATATGTAGTTTAGTCAACATTGGGAATTTATTATATAAATATAAAAATAAATATCGCCAACCTCCTTTGGTGAAAAGGTATCGGAAGAAGAAAATAAAAAAATAAATGTCATGTATATCAAAACGAAAAAACGTCCAGCCTCTTTATATATTGCAAAAATTTTACAGGTTTAGGTTATTAGGATTCAGAAAATCCCAATTTAACTAATAATTTACTTGCGTGATCTTCTGCTCTTTCTCATTTTTGAATTCCCAATCTGCGAGAAGCTGAACTCTGGTCATGGTAGTGACCATAGTTGACGAATAGATATGGCCTTCATGCATTAGATGGTCGTGACGGCTTATATTTTTCAAAAGATTACATCAAATTAACCAGAAGATAGAGAATAACTATCGTGTATCAGATGATCCTATTGACAGCTTAAAAATCGGATGTGGCCATGCTCACGATTTTTAAAATACTTTTAATAATATTAAAATAAATAAAAAGAAAAAAATATTTTTCATTAACCAATTTGAACTAAAATCAAATAAGCCTCAATATAAAAATACAAAATACCAAATTTGGGTTTGAAATTCTCAATAGTTTTTGAAATATTACATAAAAACTAATATTTTCTCTATAGGAAAACATGGATTCGACACATCCAAAAAATTGACAGTGCTCGAATACTAAAGAAAATAATGAACCACATGTCCGTGAGCAGAAGAAATGTGGAACGACCGAAGAAACAGTGGAGTGATCAAGTAGTAGGAGTATGAAGTCGAATCAAGCCTTCTATGGATTAATCCCTGCGATTGACGACGATAATTAAATAAAAAGATTTAAAAAAAGTTGTGATCAATATAAATGGAGATGTTTTGAATTTCAGAAAATATTTCACTTCTGTCTTCCTGCCACAATTTTTTAGAAATATCTTAATGATGATAAACATTTCTGCACAAAAAATACCTGCAACTTTCTATGCACCAGTATTCCGTAAAGAAAAAGAATTTAAAGAACTTGTCGAGTAATTAGTAGACCAATGATTTTATGTAACTTCCAAATATAATTATGATAAATTGCCTTTGTATTATTTTGCATCCTCTTCTTTATTTGTGCTTCAATTCCTAATCTCCAAGGTTCAAATAATATTTTGCTGTGTGCTTAATCGGCCAATTTTTTATTTATATTCCATATCAGATATTGCACCGTCGAATCAAATCAAATATGAATTCCAATATTTTTTATAATTACAAAAAGTAAGTAAATTAGATATAAAAATATGATGTAGCCAGTCTGACTGCCGAAGCTAAAGCAAAGCTTTTCCACCCTGCTGATAATATGATAAAAGGAGAAGATTTTTAGGAAAACGTAACCTTGCCTGCATTTTTAAGGTACAACCAACAATGATAAATTAAAATCATTTTACGAAAAGCATAATAATTTTTTTTTAAATTTAGGTTTAAATTTTAAAATGCATTGCTGTAAGAGGATTCTCTTTTAGTGGCTACTGGCTATGTTACTGCAAACAGGATACTGCCACTTAAAATCCTACTGCGTTTAATTGAATTGCCACTGTTGTATGCCATTGATAAGTGGTAGGAAAACTTCCTCACCTTAAATTAAAAGCTAAAAGCACATTGCAATTTATTGATTACACTTAATTTTGTGTCAATTGCTAACTGTCTTTTATTTGTAACAACAAGTATTTTTATTATTATGCATTACCAATCAATTTTTTTATTAATAAAAAGTTTAGGTTTTTGAATTAAAAATAGTCACCTAAGTTCTTTGTAAATACTTTTCCAAAAACACCGCCAATTAGCGCATTTGATGCTACCACAGTAAACTTTCTAAAAGTTCAGTTAGTTAACTTTGCTTATTTTTATGAAATAGCTTCAATAAGAAGGCAATTACTAAAGAACAAAATAACAAAGTATGAACATGAATTGTAATACTGCAATATAATCCGGAACAAAGAGAACGTTGATGTCGTGAATCACCATTCTAATCCTGTGGGAAACGACACCAGTTCCTTTGTCTGTCTCACTCTGAGTCTAATTGTTATATCTTTAATCCCCATTATTGTCTTTGCGCTGCCAAAATAGCGCCAAACCGTCACCGCACAATGCTATATAATATATTTTTCTTCCTAAAATGACATAAATGTCGAGGATAATGGTAATATTCTTGCATAATATACTCGAAACACGTTCGCAAGAATTATTTTACGTTTAAAAGTTTTTAAAAGAAGGCGAAAATGAAACACTTGCCACATAGTACTTAAATATGTACATAGCCACCTATTATTGTTTAGGTATATTTCACCTAACATGCGCTTATCTAATAGCAGTTGGTGCTTAAGACCTTAAAAAAGATACGGCATCCATTGGATTATATAGTCAAGAAGTAATGAATAAAAAATATCAACAGCGAAATTAAAGATGTTCTTGGAAAATTGCTAATTGAACCTTTATAAAACATCAAAGATAAAAGAAAACCTGAACAAAGCCGTTAAGAAATCTAAAGATTACAAAGTCGTTAAAAAGAAATCAAAAAGCACTCAAAAGTGAGTATTTGAAGTATTCCGACTCGGTGGGATTTATTTAAGTTTTTTTTTGAACAGGAGAAAATGATTTTCATCCCCATTCTTTTGTTCTTACATATTTTCATTTGCTAATTAATTTTTATTGTACTAAAATTATTTGTTCTGCTGTAATAAAACTCGAAGCTAACGTGAAATATATTGTGTAAATAGATCTGTTATTATATAGATAAAATTATTACAATTCATTTTTTTTCATTATTTACATTAAAATAATTTTCACACTAAACAATGCATTTAGGTGCGTGTAATATTATTTCATACTATTATAAACGCGATGGAAATTTAAATCCAAACTCTTTTCCTTTTCGAGATGTACATTGCACGATAACTTTAGCTGTTTCGCATTGATCTGCAGCCTTGGCAATATCTTTTTCGCATTCATCTACCATTGCATTTAGTTTGCGCATTTTTCCGGGGTTTGACTTCATTGGAGGAGCAGCAGCGGACATGAAACCTTTTCTGTTAAATTTGCCATTTCTCATCATGCCTCCTCTGGTGAGAAGACATTCTAAGAGACAGAGTCCTGCGTGATTATCGGGTAGTTTGTGGTCCATGAGGACTTGAACATCGGCATCAGTGGCTCCTACTTTACTTTTGCAGCTGTTCATTATCATTAAAGTTGCTTGTTTTCTAGGGTCATCCAGTGCTGCTACAGCAACGACAAGAAAACCTGTAACAAAGATGTAATCATTAATTTCAGTTTTAAATCACAACTTGAATTAAAATTGAATCGTAATATAAAATATAAATATTGTAATTAATCGTGAAAATCTTATCGTTATTAAACGCTGTAGGTCGGCGAAAAGACGTTTCTTCATCAAGTAAAGAAGAAATGAGAAAGGGAGAAGGTTATAAATAAATTCTATATGTGGAGCGCAAAAAGATGTAATCAACTATTAGCTACTTTTGTCAGGCTGGCTTATTAGGGATGTGGAGATTTAGATGTGGAGAATTACTTGAAATGAAGAATTCAAAGTGCAAAACTGGATGAAAGTACGTCTGGTGAACCTTAAGTATTCCTTAAGAAAGTTTGCTGGTTATGTAATTTTTTCGTTTTGTCTTCGAAAGCGTTGCCTGATGCCTGTAATATTATTATCTGTGTTAATGACACCCAGCCATTGTCCATTAATGAAATTTTTCGTAAAACTAACATTAGCTTTGATTTAGTGCTCTATTGGTTCTCTATAAATGGTTCAATACTCAATTCTAATCAAATTTTCGGCGTTTGTGGTGGTACCTTTCATTATTATAGATCAATGGTTCGTGATTTAGACTTAGTGGAAGGACAAAAAAAACAAGTATCTACGAAGGACCAAGATGTATTTTATTTTAGAACCACGGGTCAAATTTGAAATATCGAAGGTGTTGAATAATAAAAAAATGAAAAAAAACGACAAGAGTGTCAAAGTGAGAAAAAAACAATAGGAAAAGTAACGTTGAAAAATAATGGAAACCATCAGCAATAATTATGGAAAATATAATGACATCTCCGATTAAAAATAATTAAAGATGAAAAGCAAACAAGTACTGAAGAAATAATTTTTTTTGCAAATTTTCTTTTACGGCATACTTGACCAATTAAACTCAATTGATCAGAAGAGCACATAGGTAATTAACAATAAGAAAAAACTAAAAAGTACCAAATTTTTCTTTTACAAAATTTTCAAAGGTTCACATTTAAAGTTTGTGTAAAGCTTTTATCTCAAAATCTAGGATATTTAAGCATTTGTTTAATATTAATAGTTAGGAAAACAGGTGGTATAAATAGTTGGTAAAAGGAAACCTTTCACAATCAGTAATAGCCAATAATACTGCATTATTGATTAAGGTCCATAAATTAAAAATGAATGCAAATAATAATTATCTAATATGATAATGACCTGATTCGTCTAGATATTTGGATACTGTAGCATCAGATCATCATGGAGGGATCATATTATTATAAGGTTTACTAATAATTATCGTGTAAGGTCGCACATTATTACTCGCTTCGTTACTTTTACTATTACTTCAAATGATATGATTGTAATTGTATTATTGAAATTAAAAAAAAACAGTTTTATCACAAATTCAATGAAAAAATTATTTTTCGTTACCATTTCATAAATTCTAAACCTAATTTATTTTTATTAATTAACTGTAATCTAAAAAAATTGGATGTAACCATGCCCGTAACTTTATTAGCCCGAAAGTAGTTCATAAAAACTATTTCTTTTTCTTTTTTTAAATCTTTTTATGTAATATTAGTTTTTATTTAATATTTCAAAAACCAATGAAAATTTCAAAACTAAATTTGATATTTTGTATCTTTGTATTGAGACTTAGAGCTGATTATATTTTAAGTCAAATTGATTAATAAAAATTTTTTTTTATTATTAAAAATTATTTTTTTAATAAATAATAAAAGTACGACAAAGTCATGGACATCGTCACATCCGATTCTTTAATATTTAATAAAAGTATGATAAAGTCAGGGACATGGTCACATCCGATTTTTAAATTTAAAATGTTCCCATTGCACCTAGTGAGCTTCTCCCCCTTTTCATTTCTAAACTGCGCATCGCAGAAATTATTATAAAAATTTTCAGAAATTACCCAAGGTCAAAAAATCATTCAAGTAGTTCAAGCGCAAACATTGTATAAACAAAACAGTAAAATGTGGCAATTTTTTCTTTTCAAAATTACCAAAGCAATAAATTAAGTTTTTATTATCTTACTTTTAAATTTTTTGTCAGATTGTAGTTTAACTTTTTATATTATACATTTTATTGAAATTAAATAAAACAATAAAGAATTATTATTTTGAGATACTATGTGACGCCCCCCGCTCTTCGGTATTTAGTGGTGACCCAAGTGTTTATTATTACGGAAAGAGAACTGCGTGATTATACCATTAGAAGTCACAACTTTGGCAGTCGTAATTTTAACATTGCATCTTTTGCCAAATAAGCTTGTTCTAAAGTTAAAATAGAAAAGGTGAAATTACGACAGCTTTTTCATAAACTACAGCCCCAATCGCGGTTACATAAAGATAATTAAAGTAAAAGCAAAAATTATAATACAACGAAATTGAAAACTAAACGAAAAATTAAAAATCCGTTGATAAAATTTTATTTTATTATATTATTTATTAAATAATGCCATTCTGGGGAACCGACGATAGAATTTCGGACCCCAATTAAAGTTTCACTAATTTTCACAAATTTCACTGTAGAAATTTATGTTAATACTCCATTACAATCAAGAATAATAACAGAAGTTTTTATTTGTTACTCTATAAAAGTTCAGAATAACGGAAATCTTTATAAATTAGAATGACTTATCTGCTTACTTTAGCCAGTTCTAGGTACTCCTAAAATTTTATATCTACTTTTTTAACGCCCCGTGTGCTAGGGAATTTTTATAAATACATATAATATTATGTAATATGTCTTAAAATTAATTTTAACTGGGGAGCAAAATTTTATGTGATTACACATTTAATCAGGAATAAAATTTAGATTTTAAAATTATAATTTTTAAATAAATTTCACTTAGTTAAAAAGTAATACAGCTTTTTTGGCACACAAATATGTGTAATAAAAATGTGGTTTTCAAATTTTTTAAATTAATATTGTTTGTAAACTGGAATGGTAATTATAGGTACCCGATCAGAAATTATGTTAGCAATTAGATAATCCACTCAATTTTTGAATATATTAATCATAGTACAGATAAATTTGTACATAATTTTAGTTATTTACATATAAAAAATTTAATATTTTTTATAATTCTACGGCAATAAGTTGGTACAGATGTACAAATTTTAAAAAAACATTATGTACATTTTATAGCAATTATGAAATATTTTTATTAATTTTGTAATATCACAACTTAAAAATGAAAATTAAATTTGACAATTAGCAAATTTTTTTCAAAATTAATAAACATTTATTATAGATATTATAGTATAATATTTTTAAAATATAATGTCAATATGATAAGTTCCTGGAGTTACCCAATTTAATATCGAATGTTTTAAATTTTAATAACACTCAAGTAATATTAATAATTAAAATTATAGCTTAGATTATTTTCTACACACATTTTTAAAATTTTTTGTTTAAGGATTAAATCGAGAAACTTATTATATTCGACACATTTCAAAAATATACTATTTATAAAAGTCAAATAATTATTTATTGATATTTAATTACAGATTATTTCCAAAACGATTACTTTAGGATTTAATTATAATTATATATCCTGATCCATAATAGGTTCCAAACAATTTTAGAAAATGCAAGTGAGAAATTATCTTTAAATATTTTTTAATCCGAATTAGTTTTTAGAACATAATAATCCCTATCCCAAAATTTATAACAAATTGAAATCCTTAAATTTTGCAACAATTTTTTATTTTGCCAACTTACAACCGGTGAAAATTATATTACGTACATTTTTGAATTTTACAGAAAATTTGCGTACTAGAAAAAAAATTATAACTCACGATATACCGATAGGAAAAGGTGATTTTTAATTTATTGGCGTATTAAACTTTTATATTTTCTTTTAACCTAATCTTATTGTTACAATTTCACTGGAAACTTGCACCACAATAAAATAAAAATTTTATTAACTATTTTTATTTTAAGTACAAATAAATATCGGACTCACCGAAGAGCACTAATAAATTCATTTTAAAGATGTGTAAGTCACAATTTCGAAATTATAGTCATCCAATCGCTTTTATATAGAGCAGTAGTTGGTGACATTGGATTTTATTTACCCATTTCCTTTTCCTGTTGACATTTGCTCTTCGTGATGGTGAAAAGAAGATTGTATCAAATAATTATATTTACTTTACCATAGATTTTTATGATTGCATTCTCCGTTATCCATGTTTAATTGCATTTTTAATATAAGATGTACATAATGGAATAAAAAATGTCGTTAATATCAGTCATCGCACTATAGGTTTTCTCATCGGGGCATCTGATATAAAATTTACATTTAAGTTATCAATTTGCGTGTATACATTTGCCACACGATGCACATAAAATTTTACTATGATAAGGGTTGCAAATATTACATTACAGTAAAATTACTTAAATGCATTAAATACTTCGTTTACTCGAATGTTGTTGTTGATTTTTCACTACAAAATAAAAAGGCATAACTCAAGCGTTAAAAGTGTTATCATCATTATGTAAATACGAACCTCGTTAACAATAAGACTTTGTATTTAACTTTTACAATCTATAATCATATTTTGTAGAATATACTAAATGCAATCTCCAGGGTTTTGCATGTGATAACAATTTCGTGTTGGTTTACTTGTCTGTCAACTACGCTATATCTGAATCATTTCAAATTAATTAAAAGTGTTGTACATCACATGAAAATATTTCTATATTTATGATAAGCATCTCGCTAGTTTGGTAATTATCCAATAACATAATGCGGTTAGGTATGTTAACCTGTGCATGTAGCATGTAGCAGGGCCGAACTGATAATTCAGACTATTGCACCCTGACCTATTCTTAGTGTTTCTTGCAGGAAATATTTTTATAAACAAGAAGAGACTTTTATAAAATATTGCCTAGTCAATATCAGCAAAATTATTGCAATTACCAATTTTAGTTTCATTTTCCATGTTGCTCTTCATGAAATTTAATTTTTTTAAATAAAATAATCACCAAAGTTAAAATACCTTCTAATGGACAAATGGAGTCTTTTATGTAAATAATAAGATTCCTTATGCCAATTTTACATATTTTTTTCTTAAAAAAAAATTATGGCATACTTTAACTTTAATGGCAAACGTTATCTGATTGATGTGGCAAGAAAAATGATAGGAAAGCTGTTAGAAGATTTATTAGATATAATCTGATAAATCAAAATATCAAAATATCCCCAAGGACAAAGAATGTGTTTCGATAGCGGACATAAATGGTGCAGATTATATTCCTGATGCTGATGGTAAAACTAAAAAAAAGAAAATCTAAAGGAGAAAGTACATATATAAAACAATTTCTGGCACTTCAGCTAATACATCCAACATACTTTATACAAAGTATCAACAACTGCTAGTTTTTCGAGTTGCAATGGTGGATTATTTCTGGCTTATGTTGTTCTTCAGGAATCGTATTGTTGTGCATAGTAGAAACTAAAATAACAACGTCGGATTTCTTGCGTTCTGAAAAGCCAAATGTTGATAAAACCTTTTTCAGAAAACAATAAGGTAGTATTTCCATTAGAATTTCAACTTTGTTTTTCGTAAAGTTCTTAACATACGTTGTTCTGACAGACAACAAATTTTTATCAAGCGGAATACTTGAAAAAAAATAATTATCTGATGCAACAACATTACGTCCTTGTTCCTGGTTTGTTTATGCACCAAATTTTTCCACTATCTTCGCCTTCTGATTAATTTCACTTTTATAACCCGGTCCTTTTACTAAATATACTTGACTTTTCAATGGAAATGCTGTATTTAAATCACATAACCAAGAAGAAAATAATCGAACAATTACTTCTAAAAGTTGTTCGCGGATGATCATATCAAATCCTGTTGTATAATTAGAAGATAGATGTTGATCGAGCATATCCCAAATATCGCAAATTGCAGAGATTTAAAATAAGCAAACAATTCAGGAAAAATGGAAAAAGTGGATTGATAGCTCTAGACCATAGAGTTTGGGGTATTACTACTCCCGATTCACCATCAGGCAATAAACAAAATGCCAACTATGTTCTAGAACTAATGACACAAAAGTAAAAACAACATGTAGCAACTGTAATATTTGCAGTGATTACAGCATAAACTTAATTTTTATTCTGCTTGAGTGCGTAAATATCTAACAATGCAAACCAGCATTTGCACTGTTACACTGTAAAACCGCATTTAGAAAGTATGAAAACACATTGATATAAAATTTTGACGGTTTAAGTAGTCTATGGATTGGGAGGGTGAATTGTTTCAGAATTTTTGAAACTGATGGCAAATATAAACTAGAGAAAATTTTGGTTACCCCGTAAGTAACAGTTTATTTATATCAAAAATAATATATTACTTTGTAGTATATATTTATTTATCACTCGACTGGCCGTTCGCTATTATTTTAGCTGAAAAAGGTAGTAATTTTATTACATTGCTGGAAGATTCGTTAAGGTAAAAAAAACAGTTAACGTGTCGTTACAAATCGCGTTAATATTTAAAAAAATAGTATGGTTATGTCGGAATGCAAATAAATGTATATTTAGTTAAACAAGAAATGTTAGTCTTTGAGTTCTATTGCAAAGGATAAAAGCTTTCAAACGAATCAAGCTAAATATGTTCTATTTTCTTTAGGACCTTAATTAAAAGCTTGAAACATGTATCATTTCAAGCGAATGAACATTGTTCTTTGGTCAAAGCGTGTGCATGTACGAATTAAGAGCTTTTCCCTCTTATATACGTTGAATTCATAAAATAGGGATCAAATTGCCAGGAAAAGGTATCATTACAATTATTCCAGTCTTAAAAATTTTCAAAACTTTTTAAAACATTAATTCTTTTTTTACACGAGGTGACTAAACTTACACATAATGTAGGTTAATAATTAATACATTTAAACATAACAAAAAAATTAATTAATGGAATTTTTGCTTAACATGATGAATTACACTGTAATAATACATAAGCGTAATAAATTTTTGTCATTCTATGCTGCATTCGTGTTTCATGAATGAATATTAATAAACCTGTTAATATTTTATTAAATAACTCTATAAGTGTGATTTATATTATAATAATGCGAGGATTTTAGTTGCTTCATCTTCTCTGAGCATAATAATATCGACCTTGTTATTATAGTTTTTCGCTTTGAATTTTCAACTAATTGGAGAAAATTAAAATTTATATTTTACAATATTATTTAATTATTATATTCAGTTACGAAACATACTTAAAGCTGTAATATTTATTTTGAAAAATTTGAGAAAACAATTGTTAGTATAAAAAGTTCCATCGAATTGTGTGATATTACAAAAATTGTAAGATTCAAAAGAAAGGTATGCAAATTTCATATAAAAACTCAAACGATAAGGAAATGTAATCGCAGTCCCTTGTGGTACTGTTCTGAATAAGAAACGGAAACGTTATCAAAACAATCTAGACAGAATCAAAAACACGATTGGTCGAACCGGGTTTTTCCGGTTATTGAATTCTGAACAATCATTTGTAAATCACTTGCGATTTTCTTTTGTGTGTTCTTCAGAAATTGCGTCTTGAAAGTCGAACCACGACGATTTTCTATTAACCTAATGACAAAAATCGTTTGTACGTTAAAATGTTAGTGATTTAATTTTTCTCAAGCGGTAATAATAATTCTAAAATTTTAAGACTGCGTATTTTGTGCGTTAGTACACACACCAGTAGATTTCTGCCCAAGGAAACTTTTTGGTGGCGCAGTTGTTTGAGATAAAACTCTTAGCAATAAACTAACAGCTGTCGACAAATAAAACCCAACAAGATTTAGTTTCGGGAAAACAGGATCTGACGGTAACGGAGTAAGATGAAGTGAATTAATCGTGGACAGTTGCGTTGTGCTAGAACTGTGTTCTAACAGGTTAATGTCGCGTGAAGCCAGCATCCACTTGTCTCATTTGTTCGCATCCCCTTATTATGTCCTCACTCCGGATACTTCTTGCTGACTTATGTCTTGTATCACACTTCACAAATTGTTTATAAGGGTGGTCTTAGCAATCCACTTTTTATATCGACTGCAATAAATACTGATAAGTTTTTAAGTTAATTAATTTTTTTGTTCAGTAAAATCCCAAATCTAGCTCGTGTATCATCATTACGCGATTTAGCCCTTGCTCCAACGCAAGGTCATTTCGTGTGTATTATAAAAAATATGTAATAGAAATAATGTTTAGCAGCTACAATAAAATTACAAAGCGTGTAATTTTATTGCTGTTTTTTTTATCTTATTTTAAAAATATAATAATCTGATGGCGTGAGTACATTTTTTTTATTTTTTAAATTTAATTCTATAAATGTGGTTGCATGTGGAAATTATGTCTTAATTTGGTTTAACTTTCAATTATTTGGTTGGCAATATAAAGATTAATTAAAAGACAAATAAAACATAGCCTAGTAATAAATCAATTAGAAAACAATTAATAATCTCGTGTAAATACAAGAAAACTAGAATTAATGTATGTGATAGCTATTAAGTTCTCAGAATTGAGTCCTTAATTATAAATACTTGTTTTAGTTGAATTTGTACAATTCAATTCTTTGTTTTGTTATTACACATAACCAATAAAAATGGGAAATAAAATTGATTACGTGTTCCCTGTAATCGAGAAATTTCAGTTTTCACGCTGTTCGCAGTTGTTGGTAAATTTGTAGTTGTCATTTTGTATTGTTATTGTGACTATTTACAGACTTTAGCTTAGAAAACCACGTCACGCAATCTGTCTCGATCGAAATGAAATATTCATTAAAAAGGTCTTTTAAAATTATTTAGATAACTTAAAATTTGAAACGTTACACGAAATAGTGGACCTATACCAAGGAGTTACTGCTTTTGTAAACCTGAAAAATTAATTTTAAATTAAAACATCTGATGTTAGTAATAACCATTGCTGAAAGCTTATGAAAAATATATTCATTTAATTGTTCAGTTAACCGTTTAATGTAATAATATATTTTTGGGGTGTGTATTGGGTATTCCACTCTATAAACACTCAATAATTAACGTGATTCATAGAGTTTATCATTATTTAGTCGATGTAAATTTAAATAAACATACAGTGAGATTCGAAATCATGGTCGAAAGTAAAATTTTCAAATTCAAACTTTTTTGTTATTATTCCTTCAAGTTCAGAGGATCAAAATAATACATACGAATAAAATAAATAATTGTAATTTCTTTAATTTAGTGTATTTACTGAAAAAGAATTTTTTTACAAATTGCTTTGTAATTTTATTATAATTGTTAATCTATGGTATAATGTATGGAAGGTCACAATTTTGCTTTTATGAAACTAACCGACGATATACTATCATTCATATTTTTATAATAGATACATAATACATAATGTATAACAATATAATATACATAAACTCTTGACAGTAATCAAGCCAGACAACATTGTTCATCATTTTTTTTTATAATATACATAGGTATATTTAATTTAATTAATATTAAGGTATATAGGTAACTATATACATTATTTTTTGTGAAATTAATATAAAATTAAAATTTTAAAAATTAACAGGTTAAATTGAACAATTAAACGAAGTTTTTCAAGAATTTTTAGCAATGGGTTTTTACTGTCTACAAAGCATAAAATTAAGGTTCAGAAACCCCTTCAGTAAAATAAAATATCGTACATATCCTATTCAAATTTTTACATTGGGTTTTGCAATTAAACTGGTGGCAACATTCTAAAATGTAATTCTATAATATCCCGCTTAACCTCTCGTGATTGAATCAACCTGTAAAATGCTGTCTGGTTAATAATTTGATGTCCTTGAGTACAAAATGCTTAAAATATGTACAGGTATGTCATACTACGTAACTTTGCAGACTTATCTCTAAATCACCTATAAAATCTAAACCAGAAAAAAAACAGAAACTTAAACGAAGAACTTCCAATTATCCAAAAAAAAAGATATGAGTACTGTTTGGACGAAAAATATTGATCATCTTGAAGACACTTTTCAACCACAACAATACTAAGTCCACGCCATCATCATTTACATGTTGTAAATCATATAGAAAGTTATCTATCAGAATCTTGTACGAATCAACTTAAAAATCAAGTTCTGCAAATAAACTTTCATCAACAATCAAAGATTTGCTAATAAGAAAAACTACAGGTCTCTTAGAATCCAACGAGAAATTAAACATTTGATCACTTCACCAATTCGGTTTTAGAAAACTCTTTTTAAAAATACATCTGCTTCAGGAAATTTATTCTAACCAAAAAACTGCAATCAAGTTCATAAAATCAGAGGATTTCCAGGGCAGCATATTGTCTATTTACTGTTCATCGAATGTATTATTAACTTGTGAAATATTTATCCATCAATAAATATTCAAACTATTAAATTTATCTTAAAAAATATAAAATTGGAAAAAGTTGGTAATGATTAATTTAATTCTTAAAAATATTCTTCTTATACATTCGTGATCTCCCCATCCTAACAGCTAAAGTAGACATACTTGCAAATACCATAGTAATAATTACTAGAAATCCGTATAAAAAATTATCAAAAAGTTATAAATTTAACAATAAAATAGTGCAACACATGGAATTTTAAAATAAACAGCTCTCAATGCGTAGCCAAAATATTCGCCTAATAAAAATACAGAAGAAATCTCTTAACATTGTATTAGTTAACCCAAGGTTTTAAGCCCACGTGAATTCAAAATTTAAATAAAAACCCAATTTCAAAAGAAACTAATTGTTGTATTGCAATAAAACTGTAATGAAATAAATTTGTGTTATGCATGCTATGTAGAAGCATATCTACTTATTAATCATTATATAATTTTATTATTATTTTTTAATATAATTTAACCAAAAGCTATAAAAATTAGCTGCTAACACGCTGGGGTAGCTAATTTATAACTTCAACGAAATAAGTTGTATATTGTCTACTGCTAGCTGGCTATCACAGTCAAATCGCACCATAGCAATAAATAAATAAATACGCATTAATGAATATTTTACATCTTGTATATTTTGTAATGAAATACTTTTTGAAAAATTTTTACTTGAAGAAAAACTCATTTTCCTATAGTTTATGCAGCTTTTCCTGATTATGCTATTTATAATTGTTTATTAAACATGTTCATTGGTAATAAATCATTTAGGGAGTAGGTATTCAGCACTCTATTAAATAGTATAATATTTTTTTCAGTGTACTCAACAGATTTTATCTAGGTCTGCTAAATAATTGGGAGTAATGAAATTTTAAGATAGAAATAGTTCTATCCCTTGTTCTAACCTGTACAATATAGAATATAATCGACACTACCCCTAATACGATTCACCCAAACATTATTATAAAATATTTTATTATTTTAGCCAAACTCAATCGTAGGTAAACCCAAGAATACAGCTTAGAGTGAAATTTTCTAGATTGATAATTTAAATTCTTCTAGCATTGCTGAAATTCAAACCTAGGACTGTTACATTCTATGTACAAAGCCTTTCCCACTAGATCAAACTGTCTCTACAAGTAAAATAGTAGAAAAAGTAAAGAAATGTTTGAAGAGGAAAATCATTCTCAAGAAAATCATATTAGACTCACGAGTCAGCATTTGATTAAAAAATCTCTTTTTAAAATTGAAATTAAAATTAAAATTAATATATTCAAAGAAACACGTTTTTAAATTTTCACAACCTAACAAATATTTTGGTTTAAAACAAATTTTCCCAATTGAATGATTTTCAAAATAACCAATACATTTTTTAATAATTATAAATTTAAATTTTAGAATTCGCAGGTTTCATGTTACATATAATTGAAAGTAACGTACACAAACAATTTAATTTTCTTTTTTTAAAGATGAAACATTTTCTGGTTTGCAATTTTCATGGCTATTTAATTTCATAACGAAACCCAACCAGACTTAATCGCATATAAGAGCAGTAATAGAAATACCAATCTCCCAACCGCCGCTTTAAAGATTTCAATGGAATTAAACAAGAGAGCGTGTATAGGTAATATCATCATGCGGGATGTGGGGAAATTCACTCAATCTAAACCCGGAAACCGATTCCGGGCTCCCATGGGCGCCGTTTTCGGAGGAGTTTTATACGCTCCGGTGTCGGCGCCGAATTGCGGCGCACTTTGCAATGCAAATGAAAAGCAAAGGATCGCAAATCGACAATAGTATGAGAACCCGTCCAATTCTATATTTGCAAATGGGTTTTGAAATGTTCAAGTATCAGACGTTTCACAAAACGAAATAGAAAAACAAATTTGTTAGGGGTATATGTGGTTTAAAAATGAAAAAGATTTTTTGTTTCTCATAATGCTGATTAAAAAATATTCTCTCTAGTTAGTAAACCAAACACAAATTAATCAACTTAAGCAATAAGTATGAGGTTAATAAACCACACAATAAATTGACCACAAAGGATAATGCCAACAGTTTGAAAACTGTTTTTATTTTTGAAAATTAAGTAAAAATAATGGAGACCTCAATCGGTTGAGTTTAAATTAACATATCATTTTATTGTCGAAATACAACGACGTGTTTAACAGGAACAGGTTTACATAAGTATTTCTAGACATGTAAATGTCATTTGCACTAATATAATTATTGTTTGTCACAGCTATCAACTGAGTCATGGTCGTCTAACTTAACAATGACAAAATTTCAGTTCAAAGTTAAATAAAATTGATGTACAAGGAAATTTTCCATAACCTCTAAAACTTAATGCGTTTGAACCTGAAATTTTGAAGAAAAATAATAATAGGACAGACGTTCTTCGTTATCTCGTTGTGATTGTTAACATAATTTTAGAATTAAGCTCCCCCAGTATACTATTCGGTTAATTTGACATTATTTTGAAGGATAAATTAAAGGGTGGAAAGATTTAAGATTTAAATTTACTAGTTGTGAGAATGTGAAGCGTTTGAAACAGTTTTCTACTCAATTAATCATTAAAATCGTACAATAAATACAAAGTTTTATAAATATTCAATCGGAATTATAAAAAGAACAATTACGATAACTTTCCGAGGATGCCTAAAAAAGATTTTCCCATAAATAAACATATTGGATAACTAATTTTGGCTTTTTAGAGAACAAGAGGATTAAAAATACATAAATTACAAAACATAGTTGAGGAAATTGATTTCAACTATTTTATTTTTTCGAATTATTTAGTTGGAGATTTTCTGTTTTATTGATGAATTTATAAAATCACAATTTGGTATCAAAATATATTACATAATTCTCCATCAATTTTTCAAGCATCAATAAATTTCATTTTGATGCTTCGGTGAAGTGTAAACAAATATTAAATAAAATATGAATAAAATGATTGAACTACAACATCGGGCTTATTAGAATTCCCACGATAACTCGGTGTTGTTGCTGGTTAATTAATAATTAGCACTCTGAGTTGATCCGAACGTTAATTGTTATAATAGATTTCACACGCTGAGGTCATCCCATTTATTTGTTTTTTGCTTCCTATTTGTCTACTACGTTCTGCAAGTAGTATTATATTACACAAATCAACATAATTTTCGTTTTAATTAATCTAAAAAAAACGACATCCTTTTTCACAGATGATTTCATAGGCGCAGTGTCGTCACAACTGAAAATATATTGCAACGTAAAAATAACGGAATTAAAGTTGAAGATCGCAGTAATTGCAATGAAAAAGATTAGAGCTTTTCCCTGATTTAATAAAAGTGAGCTGCATGAGCTTTTGTTACACCGGAGCACTTCAGATAAAAGCTCGGTCTTGGACCACCTGCGTCACAAGGCCCAGCTGCTTCAATCTCTGGTCTTTCCTTACAAGATTACTTAAAACGAACAAAGTTCATCCTTGGATACTGCTTTCTTTTCTAATATAGAAAGCTGCGAGTTGAAAATCGCAGCACCACGTTTTGCGATGTTTTTATTGCTATCAATATAAAAGCATTGTTGTTATAAATTATGTCTATAAACATGAATTAATGAGATTCGAGTTGCTCATCCGATAATTTAACGTTATCAATGAAGCTGTGATGATCTGTTAGTTGGTGTCCCACATTGTGTTTAAGTCTCATTTCATTACAGTCAGTAGCACTCAATTGAAGCAATTTCCTATATAAAATCTTTAAGAGATTCGCACGATCTTTTGCTCCGAAAGCTGAAAGTTCAAGAATATGACATCATTTTAAACTTCACTGCGGAATGGTGATTCATATTGTTATTGTTTATTAGTATTTCCACTTTTAAATCGCCCAGTGGTCTCAATTTTTCTATATTAGATTGTCAGTTATGACATATCAATCAATGAAATTGCTTAAATATATTAAATAGTTTAATGATGAAGTAATTCGTTATACATCGATTGCGACTGGAAAAGCCTTTGAGTTATTGAATAAGTCAATATGTAAAATCTGCACATTGATACATTGATTAATTTATCCTATTAAGAAAATATTACATTAATGAAACAAGCAATTACGTTTACCATCAATTTATATTTTATTAATTTAAATATTATGTGACTAATGCGAACAATTATGCAAAGTTGAGATTTTCATAAAATAATTAACTAAAATAATAATAGATAACACTCCTAGTGTATTTTGTTAAGATAATAATGAAGGAAATAATTCACATTTACAATAACATTAATATGGTATGTTGTGATGATATTTGAAGATATTGAATGCCGAATGGGAAAATTGAATTGGCTTTTCGATTTCGAATCACAATTATCAGAAATATATATAAATTAATATATTAGGATGGGTACGTTTATCTGTTTATTGTTAATCTTTATAAATAATTACTAAAAACATAAAATTTGCTGCAAGTATACATAAAATTAAAAGCGACATCTAACTGCTCCAGAGCTTCCAATTAATTTTACTTTAAATTAACTTTAATGACTGAGTTACAAATAAAATTCTATAACTGGTTAAAAACGAATCGTTAAAAAATTAAAACATTAAACAATGTGGGTTTGCTTATTTCATTAGTATTTCAATTAAGTTGATAAATGAATTTATTAGACACTGTCGTATAACCGTCAATTTAGTTTCCTAGGTATATCTACCACTATAATCAGTAAAAACTCAATATCTGTGTAATATGCGGGAAAATGAATTGACATTTTTTGTGCTTTAAATATTTGCTGTGTAATTATTTCTAGTGATTCATTATCAGCCCTACCATCACTACGTTAAAGAAATTTAGACGTTTGACTGAAAAGAATAAACTCTCAGATGTGGTTGCCTTTCCAAAATCGGAAAAAGACAAGATTATTTAAACTTTGAGTCAGAAATCGTTTTATTAATTTACGAAATATGATAAACAGAACATTTATAGATTTTAAGAATCTTTTTGGCATTGTGAGTATATAACTGGGATTTTCCTTTCGGCTTAATTTTTAAAAGTAAATTTTTATTCTTAATAATCAAAGTCGTTACGGTTATGATATTACTGTAATAATTTTATAATATCAGCAGTTGTTGTAGTATGCGTGACTTTTGCTCAATAGCAGCACCCTTAAAAATACTTTCCCTGGATGTAATCCACTAGATATATGCCATTTGATATAAAGTCTGAGACGAACTAAAGGGCTCGTGGAAAAGAGATGGAAAACTATCCGCTAATACTATAACTTTTTTTGACTGGCACAATGAAATTTTTCACAAAGCGTGAATTGGCTTACAAATCTTTTGAAATTACATTTTTAATAAATTTTTAACAAAATTGTCTTAGAGCAAAAATGAAATATATTTTTTAATAATTTTATAACAGGATTACTCCAGGTAAGAAGGACTTATAGTTTAAAATTTTACACTTACATATTTCGCATCGGTCTTCTTCGTGGATTTTGAGGAAGGCAAACATTTGGTAAAACCTCAAAAGCAAAAAAACGACATTTTCAGTTGAAGAAGAGGAATGAAGAAGATCGCAATACAAGACACGGGATACAAGATAATGCATTTGAAGATTAGAAGTTAGGTCAGGTTAGCTCAAAGGTGGGATTAGGTTAGAGGTTAGATTAGCGTTGGATAAAACTAAGGAAAAAAATAAGGCAAGCTAGGAGAAGCGATCAAAAGCTAGCAGTTAGAGGATAACTGTTCTTGAAATAAATCCATAGAATATTATATATTTTTATCTTTTCAAAAAATAAAGAAAAAGATTTTCATAAACCGCAAGTGTTCCCTTCTTGGCTACAGAACTTAACTGGGGGAATTTTAACCCCCAGATGACAGCAATTGGGAACCAAACCTAGTTACGTCTCTAAGCATTGTCTTAGAATAGACCTAAATAGAAATAATAATTAAAGAAAACACTCAGCTTAAACTTCTAGTATTGGAAGTATGCATTTTGTGGGAACATGTAGTATCGAAATTGGGTAGAATATATTAGGTATTTTTATCATTAGAATAAGATGCCCTAAAGCCATGGCCTTCTCCTTAAAAATCACTCTAGCTACAGCACTATCAATCACTATCCCGAAGTTTTGAGTTTGATCCCCGACCAAATTACAGAATTTCGTTTGACTTTGTATCCTACACCATCTGTTGGAACCGCGAGCTCAAATATTTCAGGGTGGGCACATGCAGGTCTTTTAATAGAGCTAAGAGGACAGGAGATTGAGAAGCTTATAAAAGCTCATCCCTGAAATATACGATTGCTATACGCAAGGCTAAGAAAGGCTCATCGAGGAAGTACTACGAAGGAGATTGAAAGACCTCCTGAATGTGCTAGACTCCAAAGAGCACTACAAAAGGGTAACCACGGAAAAGTAGGTACGTTGATAAAACCACAAGGCGGTAGTGCCTGATGATGATTTACATCATCGGGAGAGGAAACTCTAGGGCAACTGCTCCGGACGCACTTCCCGGGATTTATTCCGAGACCTGACAATTCCCCTGCTACCCAGTGCTACCCTGCTGCACTAATCCGTTGGACTACCAGTTGTCACTAGGAGGTAGCCAACAAAATTATTAACACCTCGAGAGTTGCATGACAATTAAAACTTTCAAACCATAAAAATCTCAAGGAAAGGTTGAAGGAATCGTAGAAGGGGCGAAGCTATGTCACGGTTGAAAATTGGATTTTTATTTATTCGAATTTTAAAGTGCGGCTCTGTCCTTTTGGATTACTTGCTATCGTGAGACCATAAAATACATTATCAACAACTAAAATTTTTGGAAGTTATTTTTCACTGGTTAATGTTGGTTGGAGAGATTTCTACATGTGCCGTTTGTACGGAAATTTTGGTATATTTTTTTGCCGCTCTGTATTAGGATTATTTTGTGCAACGAGGATATTTGGATATTTTTGTGACTTAGCATTAACCAAGTACTTATCTTCATTTAAATTATACCCTCGATTACACCATCTATGAGGTAAAGTTGTTTTTGTTTCAATTATATCTTTTTATAAAGAAAATCCTTTTAGGGTCCTTCCCTTGGTCAATATTAACCAAGTTTGTTTAATTGAGCTGTCCGATTTTGTGGATGTGAAGTTTGCGGTTTTCGCTTTGGAGTGCCATTGTGGTTTTAAGCATTTTTGTTTTTTTGGGAATATTATTGGTGCCGTATATTGTTAACAAGCTCTCCGATCAGCCTGAACTATTTGGAAACTTCATTTGGAGGAAAATTAATATTTCACCTTCGGACAATCGACATCGAAGTCTGTTAAATGAGATAAGTGTTTTGTGCTGTCTTTTATTGCTTGTGATAATATTCCGTAGATATTGCGCTATAATTTTGGTTGCGAGTTTAATTATTATTACTGTTTAATTGTTTATGCTTGTAGCGTACCTATAATATTATAAGATCATATTGTTAAGCCTAATATACAAGGAGAAATCTTGCTTTTGCAAGAAATGCATACGTGGTTATATTTTACCCTTTTTACCCGAATCAAACTTTGGTGCGTAGTAATTTTACAATAAAGTTATTTGTTCACAGTTCAAGTGTATCTCTTATAACTCTCACAATTTTTTATATTTTATATTGGGTGACTTCTTTTCTAAACGCTACTCTTCGTGATTTGGGTAGTAGAGTATTTTTGGAGAGTAACGTTTTATAATCACGTGGCGCCTAGGGCAAATTCAGTTACCTTCTTAAGTTTTTTTATGCTAGAAAAGTAGTCGTCAATTAAGTTTTTTTCTTGCTCTAATTGAGCTAGCCATTGAAGCATATGATAATACCCTGAGATTTGGGAAATCCTATCGAATCCCTTTGATACCATCTTTTACCGTGGCAGCTTACAGTATCAATCTGGGAACCCACCCAAAAGTAGTCCCGATAACTGTCTGTGCTGAGAAACTGTGCAAACAGAAGCATTTGCATCATGTGGGGCAGCCAGACGGCTCTAAAGGCGTTGGAAGGAGTTGAAACAAACTCCAGAATTGTTAAGCTATGCAAGAATGCCCTAATGAGACTAGATATCTGTAACAGCGTCACGTTGATGTGAGTTCCGGGACACCAGGGCATCAAAGGAAATGATAAAGCGGACTCCCTGGGTAGGAAGGCTGCCAGCACAAACCTTATGAGTCCAGAGCTTTCATGCGAGATCTCATACAAGACCGCAAAAAGGAAAATCAACACAATCTAAAAGAAAAATACCTTGCAAAAACACTGAGCGGGCTTACCTGGACTGAGGCAATCGCGGATGTTCATAGGAGCTCCATCAAGTGAGTCTAGGAGGAAGCAACTTTTCAAGCTGAGCAGGAATCAATTGAGAAGGATAGTGGAGCTTTTTACAGGACACTGCTGCCTTAACTGACACTTCAAGATTATGGGGTTAGTGTAAGATAACGATGGTTATCAATATTTGGAAAACGTAAAATCCGGATTACACTTGGAGCTTTTGCGAATTATTTGTACGCCGGATCAAGATGCCGTTTGAATCGACTGGGAAGCGGGAGATCGCGGTTTGAGTCTTGGTCGCGTCGGATACGGTGCTGTGATTAAAGGTCCAATATCAATCTGTGGACTATGAGGAAGGCAACGGAAAACCACAGTTGATCGCCTACGCATTGTATAAGTGTATGACACTCGAAGAGATGTTTGATCTGATGAGGAATTGAGAATATGTCAACCCAATCTTTACACTATCTTTGTTGTTGGTAAATTAAACGACTCTTACTACTGCGATAGTTTTATCTACTGCAACTGGCGCCTATTTAACATAAATTTTACTCATACTAAGCATATGCATTTGTAATGAAGACTATCAACGATGGTTTTAAATCAATCTTCGCCCTACCACTAAGTTCTTAAATGTACCAGAACTGAATCGTGTAATAAGATCTACGATCGAACAAGTATTTTTCCGATTGGCAAAATTTGGTGCAATTAATGCTACATTTAGGATCTGCTAAGGAATGCATGTAGATTAGAGAAGAACAGTTCAAAACCAAAACATTGATTTATTTTTGAAAAAAATATCTAAACAATTTCAAAATCCTATTGTCAATAGAAATAGAAAATAAAAAAATGCAATTTTTGAAATAACAAATTGTAAGCAGGAAGCAGAATATTTTATGCCAATAATTGGAAAGCATTAAGATATTAAAATACCAGAAAAAATGTAAAGCTGAGAGTAAGGGTGAGATGTCAGTTGCTCGTGGAGCTTAAAATTTTTTTTAAATTAATTAAACAAAAATTAATGAGAAACAAAAACTCCTTAAAAAATACTGAGATAATATCTTAATTATATGTATTTTACTGCAGAAGATCAAAAAATATCAATAACGGCAAACATGGAATTAGGAAAAATAAAAAGATACTACAAAAATTTTAAAAATAACTAGGCTAAAATAAATCAATAATCTCTATGATATTATTAATATTTAATATGTAGTACGTATATAAAATTTATGTTATAGATTATAATAATAGGAGTAATAAATTTTTGCAAAATTTTGTTTCAAAAGAAATATTTGAAAGAAAACAGTTACCAGCAGTAGTTTACGCGAAAAAATTTATAGTTCCCAGAATATAATACTAAAAAATATTCTTAAATTGGTGAATTTGAATTTTCTTTTAATACATACCTCTGCTTTATGAAAAGTTTCAGTAATGTAGATTTTAAATGACCAATATTTCTTCTTTTTGCTATAATGCGTTAGGTTCCGCTGCTATTTCTATTGTCAAGTTAATCCAAAAGATTATATTGGGCGTAATGGGAATATAATACAAAGCAACGATTGTTATTCTCATAAAGAGTTCACTTTTTTATTTTTAGTTGGTTTTCGTCTAAACTTATGAAATAAAATATATTCGCTTAAAGTTCCCCAAAATTGCATTTTCTAACTCAACTTAGCAGGAGCGTAAACGGCGAAATTGTAAATTAAACTCAATCTCAAAACTTTGTGTTTAAGAAAATATATCTATAAAAAGCAATGCAGACATAATGAGTTATTTTAAACCTATTTAATACACAAAATACGTATTTTTTTAAATAATAAAAACGCAAATAGCTTTTTTAAAATAGAAGTATATCATTATAATTTGAAGTTAATTCGTCAAGCCGTTTTTAAAATGAATATTTTCTAGTAAAGCACAGGGTCGTAAAACGGGCACCCTATAAATATGTAAATGTAGTTTTAAAAAATAAAATCTCAAAAATAATTGCATGGTTAGCTCGGTGTGCAGTTTTATAGATTTCAATAAGAAAGCAGCTCAATAAACGACAGAATAATTATAAAATTTACTAAGCCGGCAAATAAAAACAAATTATCAAATAAATTTAAAAAGTTGGTTTTAGAAAATTACGTAATTATTATTTTTTTTCATTGTAGATTTGTATTTACAAAATTAATCAGAAAATTGGCGAGAATCTCTACTAAACGCCGTTCTCACGCCCTCAACTCCCACATTCTGCGCTCTTTAACTAATCTAAATTAACGCAAATTCTAAAATTTACGCGAATATGGTTTGCTCAAAAAGCATCATGTACGAGTACTATACTGGAGCAAGATTTTAAAACGCGGTGCTTCAATTCCAAACAAAGAAAATGATTAAACATGTTGAACCGAATCGTAATATTCTTTTAAATGCCACTCACGATTTTTTATGATCTCATCTTTTTAGAGCACGCTTGAAAATTAGGATTTAAGAAGATTTTTTCAAGTCGAATCCGTTGTATGAATCATACTCATCTTCCACGGTAAATTTCCTAATTTTAATACTTCAACACAACATGACGGTTTATATCCACGATGCAATGTAAATTAAGTTTAACTTCAAAAGTTACAAAAGGGGAAAAGTATTACAAAATTAATTACTGTTAATTGATACGAGTGCATTTTAACCTTAATGAATTTCTGGAACATTTAAATTTTTTATTTCTTTTTGCATCCTCTTGAAGCTTTCCATGGCCAAGTACTGCTCAATTAAAAGTTTTACATTTCAGAATCAATCAATTAAGATGAATGCATTATGCACCCTACTTGTTTTACTGTAAAATAAAGTCATTTTTTCAATCAAAATTCAAAAAATAAATTTCGTCCAGTTGCAACATTTTGACCAAAATAATTAGATGCATTTCGGTGAAGGTAAAGGTTATCATCATGCACTTGTTCGTACTAGACGTAGGTGACGTCAGTTCAAGGGGACTGCGATCCACAATAGGCCAGGCGCCACCTCAATTGAGAGAATTTGTTTTTATATCCAAGCCTGCTTCTGTATTTACCACTTGATTTATTGCGCGGGAGTTAATTGAAATTGATACTTCCTGTCCGTAGGAAATGACATTGTTTTTAAGCAAACTATTGAGTTCAGCGATAAAATCAAAATGAACTTTTAAAAAAGCTCCATTATTTAGATCAACTAAATTTTATTTTAAAGAGATAAAAGGGAGCATAAATTGGGAGTAAAAATATTTTTTGTTGCTAAATAGCAATAAGGCTTTTCAATTTTTACCCTTTCGCTATTTATTGCTGGTGACATCGTAATAATGTACCAAACCAACATAGATGATATCTGCATGCCCACGAAAGATAAAATTACAAAGTGAGTGCTTATTATCCAAAGCTAACCACAATATAAACATTTTTAAAGTACAAAGACAAAACTTAGATAGAATATCTCGACTCCACCTCTCCATTACAACCCCTTAACGATGTAAATGCGTTGCCAGAAGGCTCGCTTTACAACCATATTCGTGTATCTGAACTAAACACCCTACAATAAGCCAAGCCTACTAACATCAAAAGCTTTTATGTAGATTTACAGTTAAGAAAATAAAAACTTTAAAGTAATCACTAATTTGAATTCAAAATTCAAAGCAACCTAAACAGAATTTCTAAAATAAATAACAGAAAAGTTTTAGCAGATCTACCAAAATACAAGGGATGTTTTAACTTGCGATTTTGTTATCATAAAATTTAATTTTTTATTCAAACCAATAGAAACGTAACATGTGTAGGTATGCAGCTTAAGTAGATTTGATATTTTATCAAAAGTTGAAAATAATTATCCTATATTGCAGAAAATACTTGATGGCCATTAAATCATAAATATGGTCACAGCTTAGTAAGCTTTCGTTGTAATGAAACACCATAAAAGTAAATTTACCAAATCAAGAGAAGCCTTCTCAAAATAATGTGTATTGCGCTTCTCGTGGTTTGGAATTCACGTTTAGCGGAAGGTTGCTTATGCATATGAAAACACTTTAAACTTACAAACAATTCGGTAACAAAGTTCAGGCTCTGAAGGGAAATTACAAGTAATTTAAATTTTAAAGCTAACAGAGAATATGAGGAGGAGAGATACAGAACGCTGCTGATCGTACCTATTAAAGTTTTACAGATTTTTAATGTCACATTCACGACGAGTGGTTTTTCTTCTAGCAGTAGAGAAATCCTGAATTACAAATCCAATTTATTGATCTTTTTAGCGTGCAAAAAAATATTATAATGTGAAATTGAACATAATTTTTATTTTATAGAAAATAAAATATAATATTATGGTATTTAGCGTTAGAAGGGAATAAACAGATGGTGTATCAAACAAGTGCAATCATACATACGTTCATCCACCCCAACTCTGCTTCAGGGTATTTTGAGGTGCCCCCTTTTATGAATAGGTGTAATTATGCTTCAATTATTATTACGCAACAATAAAAGTTGTTTGTCAACACCTTGGATAATTCTATTGCAAATTATAGATTTTCCTAATAACCATGCCCAAATCCATGTCATTTTGCAATAATTGTCCTAGTAATATTTTTTAATGAATAAAAAAATATTTGTTTATAATATGAAGTAGCGTCGATACAAATCCACCTTAATATTTAAGTTTTGGGTTAACATTTTATATCATGGAAGTTCACAGTTTGACATACAGAAATGAGATATTGTGCAAAGGATGTTGTTAAAAGGGGAAAGACGAAATCCTGTGTCAGAGAGCACGATAGATGACCTAAACACCTGCACCCGCATCGATTTTTCACACGAGCTTTATTAAATATATTTAATAATGCAACTTGTAATTACTGCCACATTACTAATAATAAAATTTGCTTTTTGTCAATTTGTAAATATACTATAAATATAAATTAACGGAAAGACTTTTTGACATGATTAAAAAGTTAAACAAATTTACACTTTTTATTTTAAATTAATTAAATAATATAATAAAGTGCAGCTTAACTGTAAATTAAAAATTTTTAATATTAATTAAAAATTTACTAATAATGTGATTGTCATCTCGGTAAATAATTTTGATTACCCGCCTAAAAGATAACATAACTGTAAAATTGTATTGCGATGGGTAAATCCTTTAATTTGATTTATTTCTATTGAGAAAAAACATGTAGTACCTGCTTAAATTTATATTTTCTGCTAGCTATAAACAAGAGCACAGAAAGGAATCTTGAAATCTGCTGAGGTTTCGCAGTGATGGTGTGAACTTCCAGGTGCTGTTTTCTTAGGTTGATCTTGATCCTTGTAAGTGATAACAAGAAATCTTTCTTATTTTCTCTACAGATGTATTTTATTTTTAAATACATTTTATTTATTATTATGTACAAATTTAAAATGTAATTTCAAATAAACATCTAAAAAATCCTGCAATAAAAAAATATTTATTTATAATTATTAAAGGATAATACATAGTAATAACACGAGGAACTATTATAGCTTCTCGATTTTTATATGTCACAGAATTGAAAAAGAAACATAAGGTCATACCTACGATACAATGCTGCCGTTAAGATTTCACAAACTATTACATTTATTATATGCACTATAAAATAATATTATAATTCAAACGCGGTTATAAAGGTTAAAGAAAACTTAAAAATTCTTATATTCTTATAATTTTGCTGTACCGATGAAATGGACATTATTCTAATTCACCCTCTCATATGTTTCCATTTGTTTCAAAATGAAAAACACTTTTCAATCTTGGTATGTAATAGACTATTATATTATTAAGCTTTTACTAAATCCAGACTGTAATAGCACACACGAAATGAGATCAAAATAACTAATAGAACCAAATGTAAGCAGACCGTGTAATGAAATAATTTTTAGGGATGAAAATGTTTTTGCCAAGATGCCTATAAATAGGTTCAACTTAATTTTCAAAATTCCAACTGTCGATAATGAATAATTTCTTAAATACGCTCATGTTAATAATAATAATAATTTTTATTTAGCAATATGTGATAATATTGTACAATTTAACAAATTAACTTTTCTAATAATGAACTATTAAAAATACATATTACAAATACCATCAGAAAAATCTTTACAAATAATTACTTCCAACATATTCTCATAAATAAGGTGACCATTCGTACCTACTGATTTTACCAGGACAGTATTTAGTATAAGGACACCTCTTTTGCATGGAATTTTATCAAAAGATTGAGGAGAACAAATTATTATTAAATCAATACAACATAGCAGTAAATGTTTATTATTACTTGTTGAAATTATATGTTGTATAATAGCTATTTATGTAATGAGTACATAATTTAGGTCTTTATTGGACGAAGCCTATGGTTTATGGCAGAGCGAGCTTGCGAGCGAGGCCAATAAATAGGCTGAGTCCAAAAGTAATTATGTGCGAATTACATACATACTTTATGTTCGACTGCACCCTACAAGATTTTCTTTTACATTATTTGACGTAATATTCGAAAATCCACTTTGACATTTATAAATTTTATAATTGCAAAGAGTGCTTTTCTATTTTTCCTGGTTACTATAAGTCATTTATTGATTTGTTTTAAATTGTGTGAAATTATTTCGGGTTAGCTAAAATATCGCTTCTTCCGACCAAGTCGAAATATTTTAAAAGGTTTCAAGTTTAATTACATTTTTCAAATTTTTAAATTTTTCAAAGTTCATTAGAATTAGTATAAAAAAGTAATAAATTTTTTTTTTCAAATTTCATTAAACTTGAAACCTTTTAAAATATTTTATACAATATAAAATCAATACATTCTTCACAAAAATATAAGAAGCAAATTTAAAAATCGGATGTAACCGTGCCCATAACTTTATCATACTTTTATTAAATATTAAGCAATCAGCTCTAAGTCTTAATACAAAGATATAAAATACCAAATTTAGTTTGGAAATTCTCATTAGTTTTTGAAATATTTAATAAAAACTAATAGGAGTATTAAATAAATAGATTAAAAAAACTTGTTTTAGTGAACCAATTTCAACCAAAATTTAATCAGCTCTAATTCCTATACCTTAAAGATACGAAATCTCAAATTTGCTTTTAAAAATCTTATTGGATTTAAAAATATTAAATAAAGACTAATATTAAATAATAAAATTTAAAAAAATAAAAATAAATAATTCTCATAAACCAATTTTAACTAAAATTCAATCAGTTCTAAATCTTGATATAAATATGCGAAATTATAAATTTAGTATTGAAATTCCCGTTGCTTCTTGAAATATTAAATAATAACTAATATTAAATATTAAGATTTAAAAAAAATTGATCCCTAAAACCAATTTTAACCAAAATCTAACCAGCTCTAAATTTCAATATAAGAATACAAATTCCCAAATTTGGTTTCAAAATTCCTATTAGTTTTTGCTGTAGAGCGTACAAAATATTTTACCACAGACACACACACACAGACATTTTTTGGAAATCGTCTTATGTAGCTCATGGGACCTCAAAAAGTGTAAATCCATCAAAATCTTAATTTTTTTTCTGTACAGAAACAATACTTTCTTATATTATGATAATGTAAAAATGTATTATTATCGACAATGTTTTGCGATTTTTCGGGTAGAGCCATCGATACTATCGGTGAAGAACTTCTGTGGTTTCTGGTTAAAAAACTAAATCAAGTGGCTTTCGCAGACTTCTCTTGTTAATTAATTCCATTGAGAGAGTTCTGCAGAGATCGGAGTAAGTGATAGTCAGAGGGTGCTATGTCTGGACTATACAGTGGATGGATCAAACTTTCCAACCAAGCTCTAGCAATTTTTGACGGGTCATCAAAGAAGTGTATGGTCGGGCGTTGATAACATCTTTCCTATTATTCAATTCGGGCCGTTTTCCTTCAATTTCCTGGCTTAATCTCCCTAGTTTTGTCCTAGTACTGTCCACAGTAGAGTTGAGAATCAATCGTCTGACTAATTGAAAGTACATAGCTCATGGTAGACGATTCCCCTTCCAGTTCCTTCCAGCAGAAAGCGAGCAAACCATTTCCGCGCAGTAGATTTTGATAAAGTACCTTCACCGTACACAGCATAAAGTTTTCTGCAAGCCTGCCCAGCGTTCTTTCTCTTGTCTTAATATTATTGCAAAAAGGCAACGGTTGAAGTGTCACCTTTCCAATGAGTGCTTAGTAGTGTCGCTGCAATCTGTGTGTTTCCTGAGTTATTTGCAATTGATGCCATCTACCGGGAAAAACACTACGAAATTTTTCTCTTACCTATTTAAATACTTACAATAAATACATTATTCTGAAAATACATAAAATTTATTAATATAATGTAATACTTACAACAAAACTTATTAATAGATTCTGACAAAACTATGTCATAATTTTATAAATTTTGGGATTATGGCAACAATATTTTATCATATATAAATTATTTTCATTAAAATCTAAGTCAAACAAAACCCCATTAGAAATTGATTTCACGAGGTATTTGTTATCAGGATTTTTTTGATGACATCAAATGATTTGAGTTTTAAAACGGCCCCATCAAGAGCTTAATTTAATCACGCATTCAAAAATTACCCTAATCCCAAACTAGGTTATTGTATTATAAAATGTTAAAATGAGCGTTTCATCTCAAACAATAATAAATGTTTGTTAAACTTTTGAATTAATTCTCAGTGTGATAGCTAAAAATCTAACCTGTAATTTATTCATTATTAAAAAGGAGTTCAAGGGTGTGCGATGCGAAATACAGAGGAAATCTACAAATGATACCTCCATAGCTTCTGTACATCAACTTCACTCCCACCGGCAAGCGGTGAGCTCTGCTACGTTGAGCAACCTGGTGAGTCTGGGTCTTAACCTCAAAGAGAAGTCAGGTCAACGAGCAAACGGGAGACGGCGTCTTCTTTAGACCACTTAGAAATTTTCTATTTAGAAGCTAAATAGGAAAGGTAATTCAAGATGAGAAAATACCTTGGGATCGGTAGCCAGAAATCTAAGATCAAGGGCAACGACCATGTCTATAGTAAGATTCGCTCGTCAATCACCAAGCCGCCTGGTAAGCGTGGTGATTTAAATATACCTATTGGGAAAATGCCAATTTGTAAAACTATAATACCCCAGCTATTATAGCCCCCAGCTATATAATAGACCAGCAGTGTAGCGTAAAGCATACACCGGCCGACTCTAAAGCGGTAGACCATGGTTCGATTCCTAGTCGAGTTACACTGCTGTGATCAAAGGTCCGATATCAGTCTTTGGACTGTGGGGAAGGCAACGGGAAACCACCCCAATAATTATATTCCCTAGTAAAGTCAGCTTGGCTTCGGCTAAGCTGATCGCCTACGCACAATGAAGTGTATGGCACTTGAAGAAGAAGATAATACCCCAGGTGGGTAGAAAAATAAGTTCAGAATCCCACACCGTCATCGTCGGTCTGTTCTATAAATTCTAGGGAGGAGGGGACAACAAATTGACAAGAACAGCCATTCTACTGAAACATTATATATTGCGATCTACAACATATATGCACAATGAGCAGATCAGAACACCTAGAGCAATTGGAAGAAGAAATAAGCTACATAAAATGGGATATACTGGAAATATGCAAAACCAGACTACCCGGAGAGAGATTATATGTGGAACTCAGGACATAAACTTATCCAAAAAAAAACTGCAAAGAAAATTTCCGAAATGGAGGAGTAGCAATACTCATAAACAAGAAACGAAAACACATTATCACGAAATACTAATTATAAATACATTATTTTGAAAATACATAAATTTTATTAATATAATGTAATATTTATAACAAAACTAATTAATAGATTTTGACGAATCTATGTCATAATTTTATAAATTTTAAAATTTTGAGATTATGGCAACAATATTTAATCACATATAAATTATTTTCATTAAAATCCGAGTCAAACAAAACCCTCATTAGAAATTGATTTCATGGGTGAAAGTAACTCTTAATAAGAACTCTTAATAAGAAATACTCTTAAATTATCTAAAAGCGAAAATCTATAGAGTATGAACACATTCTTCAAAAACCCACAAAGAGAAAATGGACATGAAGAAGCCCAGACGGTAAAACAAAAGTCGAGATTGATTTCATAATAACAAACAATAGACGAATGGTGACAGACGTGTTGGTCCTAAACAGATTCGATACTGGGATGGAGCGATCATAGATTGATAAGAGCCTCAATAAGATTCGAAAATAAAATAGAAAGAACAAAAATGATAAAAAGCAGATATCTAACTAGAGAAGTAATAGAACAAAATCAGGAAAAATATCAAAGCGAAATGAAGAAACGGTTATCAGCTACACCACACCTACAAATCGTAACACTAGACACATTATTCAAGAAAATCACCCAACATGAGGACATGGGGATAACTCTGGAAACCAAGAAATTAATTTAGGAATGAAGGAAATTGAAGAGCGGATCAATTGAACAAATTGAAATGAATAAAATTGTTAAAAGAGAAATTTGAAAAGAACCGAAAAGTAGGATACCAGGATACAAGGAAGCCATCGATGATAACAAAAATATGCAAATACTAAGAAAAAAGTTAACAAAAAAAGTTAAAGAAGGTCATATAACCAACGGCAGATCACAAATAATAAAAATAATTAAAAACTTCTATGAGACGGACATTGTAATCATTTAAATCCGGGCAAAGCTCATTTTGAAATACCGTCTCGTTGCTTCGGAAAACACGTTAAGACGATGTTCTCCTATGTTCATGAATTGTTATCATTAACAATATAAAATAGGGCAACAGGCACATCCCCAGTCAACATTTTTTGTAAGTTTTAATGTATAAGTAAAACTTATATAATTTATGCAACATTTACATGATATAAATATTATGCAAGTAGAAATTTATAATATACATCTTTTTTTGGTATAAAAATAAATTTATATACAAACCTAAGTAATTATTAAATATTTTACAATATATAAAATATTATACATAAAAATATAAAAATTATATATAATTTTTGTGCACAATAAGTGTATGCTTTAAATTTTGCAATAATTATGAATATTTTAGATCAGAAAATATTTGCATTGCATACTTTAAAACTTCTACATATTTTTGATAGCACAATAATGTTATATTTTAAATTATATAATAATTATAAATATTTCAATATATAAATTTTTATATTCCACAATTTAAAACTTTTAGATATTTCTGATAGCACAATAATGTTATATTTTAAATTATTTAATAATTATAAATATTTCAATATATAAATATTATTATATTATATAATTTAAAACTTTTACATATTTTTGGTACCACAATAATTAATATTTTAAATTATAATATAATTATAAATATGTTGAATCAAGAAGTAATGCATACAGGGCTAAACGAAAACTTAAAGGTTAGTAGTTGAATTATAATTAAAATATAATCATTTTGAAGTTGGTAATAAATATAAATATAATAAAATAAATATAAGCAAGCAACAACAACAAAAGATTGAAGTTTATAATTCGATAAATTTTAACTGATTATTTTAAAATACCAATCGGAAAATATTAACTATATAAAGGAAATACAACAATCACAGGATACATAATTATATTATGTTAGACCAATGAAAATCATACAAAATCCGACCCTAATCAGTACCTGACGACATTCATCAAAGATGATAGAAATTATTATACGTAAGTCGTTCTACTAAATTGGTACCACTTATGAAGAATAGTATCTTAGCAGACGAATTCAATTGACGAAATCAAAAGAAAGGAACATAAAAAGAGAAGAAGAATTGCTCAGTAGTTTTATTTAACTTTGTTTTGAAAAATAAAAGGACAAATCAGAAGTGGGATTGTTACAGGCGTTTAACCTCAACAGATAAGAAAATTTCTTTTTCCGATTAAACCTTTTGTGTATTAGAAATCTAATAAACCTGACAGATACTAATATCTATAGCCTTCAAAATGACCGACAGAATAAATCAGGAACGACTTACAACAATTATTATTCCAAGATCTTCTGGGGAAAATAGGGGAATTGCCAAGATAGAATTTGCCAATAAATCAATTTTTTGAAGGAATTGTTTTGAACCTATACGGCAATAACTCAAAAACAAATACAAACAACTGCTATGGATTATTTGCAGCATGCCAGGAACCGAGTAAATGTATCAAAGAAATGAAATAATAATTATATGTATAAAATTTTCTGTTTATGTAATTTATTAGTTTTGTAATTTATTTAAACTATTATAATTCTATAATAAAATAAAAGTTATCCTTATAAAATTTGTGTACTTTACCTTGTGCCGTAAATTGATAATAAAATAAGACTAATACTTCTAAAAATATATATATATATATATATAATTTATTTAAACCGTAGAATGGTAATAAAATAGTAATTTTTATTTATAATAATACTCTTGCAAAATTATAGAATTTTTATATATTTAATATATAAAATAAGTTTTATTAAATTGATTAATATAGGAAAATTACTAAAAAGTATGTAAATAATTTAAACTATAATTACTATTGAAATGGTAATTTATTATTATTAAGAAATAATAATAAAAGTTGTAATTTGTTGTAAAATATATGTTTCAAAATTATAACATTTTTATAGAATTTTTATATATGCCTAATTTTATTTCTTTAATTTCATAAAGAAAATTACCTAAAAATTATATAAATAATTTTAAATTTTTAATTTGCATTAAATTGGTAACTTTTTCTACAGAAACTTGAGAATAAAAAATTCCAATTTATTACATTAAAAATGTGTCAAACGTATAACATTTTTATAAAATTTTTAGACAAGGAAAGTTTCCATGTTTATAAGATTCGATATACAATTATTATAATTAAATTACGAAAAATGTTGACTGGGATCTGAAACCAGCCTAGCGAGCTACTTCAGATGTAAAAAAAGTTATGCTCACGGTACTAGCAGTGGCTTCGAATATCACCAATGCTGATGTTGGAATAAAACAGGACTTATCCTAAATTGAAGTTAAGAAGAAAAAGAAGAAGAAAACTTCTTTAAAGACCTATATGACTACACACAACACTATTGAGGAATATCTACAAAAAAGCCACAATACAAATAAAAATTGAGGACGTAACAAGCTCGTCAAAAATTCCTCTAGAAGAGGGGTAAGTCAAGGGGACACTATTTACACCAAAACTATTTACACTAGCACTGGAGAACATATTCAAAAAATTGCACTGGGAAAACGTGGGAATTAACATCGAAGGAAAGTTCTTGAACCACTTCCGTTTTGCAGACAATATTGTGATAATAAGTTCAAAGCAAGATGAAATAGAAGAAATCGGAAAGGGCGCCCAAAATATCGGGCTGGAAATGAATATAAAAGACACCAAATCAAAAGCAACAAACGATACTCTATTTAGAACGATACAAAATCCAATTCATGCAAGGATATGCTCCCACTGGTTCCGCAGATAACGAAGCTATTGAAAAATTCTATGACAACATCATATCCGTAAGAAGATCCGAAAAAATCCAATGCTGTCTAGTGATGGGAGACCTAAATGCTAAAATTGGAACAAAGACAGAAGATTCAGAAAGCGTGGGAAAATTCGGCATGGGTGAAAGAAACAATCGCGGCGAACTACTCTTAAATTATCTAGAAAGCGAAAATCTATACAGTATGAACACATTCTTCAAAAAACCCACAAAGAGAAAATGGACATGGAGAAGCCCAGACGGTAAGACAAAAATTGAGATTGATTTCATAATAACAAACAATAGACGAATGGTGACAGACGTGTCGGTCTTAAACAGATTCGATACTGGGGTGGAGCGATCATAGATTGATAAGAGCCGCAATAAGATTCGAAAATAAAATAAAAAGAACAAAAATGATAAAAAGCTGATATCATCTAACTAGAGAAGTAATAGAACAAAATCAGGAAAAATACCAAGGCGAAATGAAGAAACGTTTATCAGCTACACCACACCTACAAATCCTAACAGTTGACACATTATTCAAGAAAATCACCCAACATGAAGACATAGGGATAACTCTGAAAACCAAGAAATTAATTTAAGAAAGAAGGAAATTGAACAGCGGATCAATTGAACAAATTAAAATAAATAAAATTGTTAAAAGAGAAATTCAAAAAGACACGAAAAGTAGGATACCAGGATACAAGGAAACCATCGATGATAACAAAAATATGTAAATACTAAGAAAGAAGTTAACAAAAAGAAGTTAAAGAAGGTCATATAACCAACGGCAGATCACAAATAATAAAAATAATTAAAAACTTCTATGAGACGGTCATTGTAAGGCGCCCCGGTTCAAATCCGGGTAAAGCTCATTTTGAAATACCGTCTCGTTGATTCGGAAGACACGTAAAGACAATGTCCTCCTATGTTCATGAATTGTTATCATTAACAATACAGGTTGGTTGAAAAGTACTGAAAGCGACACCTATTAAGCAGTAGAGGAATCAAAATTCATACGTCATTTTGATATTTGATCTTTCATATGAACCTACTAAAAAGTTTTTACTCCGATCTGTCAATTCATTCATTGTTTACAAGCCATTTGAAGTCGACATGTCGATGTCGGTGTATTTTTTAACAATGGAAAAAACTGAGTATCGTGCAGTGATAAAATTCTTTGTTTTGGAAGGTTTATCAGCAACAGAAATTTATACAAAAATGGTGAGCGTGTTAAAAGAATCTGCTCCTTCATTTCCAACTGTACATAGATGGGTTTTAGAGTTTAAACGTGGTCGTACAAGCGTTGAAGATGAACCACGTAGTGGACGACCAAAAACTGCAACAACACCAGAAATCATTGAACAAGTACATAATATTGTTAGTGAAGATCCAAGTTTGACTAAGCGTGAAATTGCTAATACCATAGGCATCTCAGACGAACGAGTACTCTATATTTTACATAAAGAATTACGTATGAAAAAGCTGTTTGGAAAGTTAGTGCCGCATTCGTTAACAATTCAACAAAAACTCACACAAAAGCAAATTTTGCAGCATCATTTCAATCTTTTTAATAAGAATAAAATCGATTTTGTAACTATGGATGAGACTTGGATCTACCACCATGATCCTAAATTGAAACAAGAACGATTACAGTGGACTGAGGCTGGTTGTTTAGCTCCAAAACAGGTGAAGTCAGGACGATCAGCAAAAAAGGTTATGGCATCAGTTTTTTGGGATGCAAAAGGAATTTTATTGATTGACTAGCTGGATACCCGGCTTCGCCCGGGGTCTCATTAAAAATAAAATACTTTGCCTTTGTCTGAAGTATTTTGATTTTGCAGGGTTGCTTTACCCGAGCTTTTCTTCTCCAGTATTAATTTCAGAACGGTTTCTAATCTTGCTTCCCGTTGTCTTTTGGTTGCTATAACTTGATTTATTTTTACGATATACCAACGTAAAATTACCATATATCAATTACAGGTATTGGCGATGGGAATCTCGTTCCATTCATGCGCGTCCGCAAGTTTTCACTTTTTTTTTTTAAATTAAGCTTTTCGGTTTTTAGCGGAAAACCTCTTTAGGGTCCTAGAGAGTAACTGTGCAAAATTTGGTTGGGATCGGTCGAACGGTCTAGGAGTCTATAAGGAACACACAAACACACAAACACACAAACACACAAACATACATACATCCATTTTATATATATAGATAGATAGAAGAAGAAGATAGATAGATAGAAGATAAAATTGATGACGTAACAAGCTCATCAAAATTCTTCTAAGAAGAGGGGTAAGTCAAGGGGACACTATTTACACCAAAACTATTTACACTAGCACTGGAGAACATATTCAAAAAATTGCACTGGGAAAACGTGGGAATTAACATCGAAGGAAAGTTCTTGAACCACTTCCGTTTTGCAGACAATATTGTGATAATAAGTTCAAAGCAAGATGAAATAGAAGAAATCGGAAAGGGCGCCCAAAACATCGGGCTGGAAATGAATATAAAAACGACACAAAATCAAAAGCAACAAACGATACTCTATTAACCACCAAATAGAAAAGGTGGAAGAATACATATACCTAGGACATCTTATAAAATTAGATAAACAAAACCAAACTGCCGAAGTAACTAAAAGAATTATTATAAGATGAGCAGCATTTGGGAAGCTGGGGTGGATTTTAAAGAACAAAAAAATACCAATTTGTTTAAAAACAACGACTTTTGACTTGTGTGTTCTACCAGTGATGACAAATGGTGTGGAGATCACGGAGTTAACAGAACAAATCGTAAAAAGCGTGATGGAAAGGCTAGGCTTAGCTTGAGAGATAAGATCAGAAATACGGAAATAAGATAAAGAACAAAAGTGACAGACGTAATCAAAAAAATAGCACGTCTGAAGTGGAATTGGGTGGGACATGTAGCAAGAAAATCATATACGAAGAGTGGCCAATTCTCATTTCCCAGTGGCGCCTAAGACTAATAAAAAGAAGTGTAGGTAGATCAAAAAAAAATGACTTGACGATATAAAACAAAAAACTGTAAGACAATAGCATCAAATGGCTAAAGATAGAGAGGCTTAGAAGAAATTAAGGAGGCCTATATCCAGCAGTGGGCAAAAATGGCTGAGAAAAAAAAAGAATTATTAAAATTTTTACTTTATTCCAACCTAGGGCAAAAGCAGTGGAGTAGCACCCAGGACCCAGGAGGGCGCTTAACTCCTCTGCTTTTATGCTCGGATCACTTTTGGCAAAAATTACTTTTTTACTTTCCCATTTACGTAGTAAAGGAAAGTATTTACTATATTATTTTATTATTATTACAGTATTTCATTCCTGACGGAATCTCTGCTATCTCCGTGGAGATTTTAACAAAACCGTTTATTGGGGTGGTTTAGTCCCCATTTACTTTACATTCAATTTCACAGTCTAATATCCGATTTTGCCTCATTTGTTATTCTTTTCCATGTTTTTCTGTCTGTCACTTTCCTTCTCCAGTCTTAAACCCCTCATCTTTCTCACGTCTTCCATCACTTGGTCCCACCACCGAACCTAGGCCTTCCCTTGTACGGTCCTCCATTGGCTTCCATTCTGTAATCTTTTTGCAATTGCTTTTTCATCTCCCCATAACCCACATTACATCCATATTTTATATATCACGAGATCATTCCATATGAGATAGAAATTTATCAGGTTTGTAATCTCGTTCCATTCATGCGCGTCCGAATTTTTCACTTTTTTTTAAATTAAGCTTTTGGGTCCCGTTTTTAGCGGAAAACCTCTTTAGGGTCCTGGTAACTGTGAAAAATTTGGTTGGGATCGGTCGAACGGTCTAGGAGTCTATAAGGAACACAAAAACAACAAACACAAACACACCCACAAATTTTCATACATACATCCATTTTTATATATAGATTATTTTGGAAAAAGGTGATAAACAATTAACTCTGAATATTATTGTAACCTTTTGCGATCAATTGAACGAACAAATTCGTGAAAAGAGACCCAGTTTGCAACATAAAAAATCTCTTTCACCAAGACAACGCACCTGTTTATAAAAGTGTTTTAACAATGGCAAAATTCAATGAACTAAAGTACGAATTGCTTGAACATCCACCGTATTCGCCAGATTTGGCTCCCTAGCGACTACTACCTTTAAGAAACTTGAAACAATTCGTTCGTGGAATTTACGTTTTTCATCGAATGAAGAAGCTATTTCAGTACGGGGAACAGTATTTTGCAGAGTTTCCAGAAAATCATTACAGAGATGGAATAAAATTATTGCAGGATATTGGAATAAGTGTATTGAAGTTGAGGGAGATTATATTGAATAAAAAAACTAATTTCATTTAAAAGTTCACATTCTTTCATTTTTGCCTTCAATACTTTACAACCAACCTGTATAAAATAGGGCAACAGGCACATCTGAAACCAGCCTAGCAAGCTACTTCAGATGTCAAACAAGTTATGCTCACAGTACTAACAGTAGATTCAAATATCGCCGATGCTACTGTTGAAATAAAACAGGACTTATCCTAAATTGAAGTTAAGAAGAAGAAAACATATGACTACACACAACACTATTGAAGAATATCTACTAAAACGCCACAATGAAATAAAAATTGACGACGTAACAAGCTCATCAAAAATTCCTATAAAAAGAGGGATAAACCAAGAGGACACTGTATCCCCAAAACTATTTATACTAGCACTAGAGAACATTCAAGAAATTGCACTGGGAAAACAAGGGAATTAACATTGATGGAAAGTTCTTGAACCACCTCCGTTTCGCAAACGATATTGTGATTATAAGTTCAAATAAAGATCAACTAGAAGAAAATGCTAATAGAAATCGGAAAGGCCGCCCAAAACATCGGCTTGGAAATGAATATAAAAAAACAAAGGTTATAACCGAAAGCAACAAGTAATACTTTATTAACCCCCAAAGAATGGAAACAGCAAAAGAATACATATACCTAGGCATTTTATAAAATTAGAAAAACAAAACCAAACTGCCGAAGTAACTAAAAGAATTAGAATAGTATGGGCAGCATTTGGGAACCTGGGGTGGATTTTGAAGAACAAAGAAATACCAGCTTGTTTAAAAACAAAGACTTTTGACTTGTGTGTTCTACCAGTGATGACAAATGGTATGGAGATCATGGAGTTAACAGAAAAAATCGTGAAAAGCGTGATGGAAAGGCTAGGTTTAGCTTGAGAGGTAGGATCAGAAATAAGGAAATAAGAAAAAGAACAAAAGTGACAAACGTAGTCAAAAAAATAGCAAGTCTGAAGTGGAGTTGAGTGGGACATGTAGTAAGAAAATCATATACGAAGAGTGGCCAATTCTCATTTCCCAGTGGCGTCTAAGACTAACAAAAAGAAGTGTAGGTAGATCACAAAAAAGATGACTTGACGATATAAAACAAAAAACTGGAAGACAATAGCATCAAATGGCTAAAGATAGAGAGGCTTGGAAGAAATTAGGAGGCCTATATTCAGCAGTGGGCAAAAACGGCTAAAAGAAGAAGTATTAATAATTGTAGATAGCAAACCCACTTGTTGAGCGTCCAAAATATCGTACGTTTTCATTTCCCTCCTTTCCCTTTTAAGGCTCCAAAATTAAAATTTTTTATTCCTTCAATTTTCTCACTGTGTAATTTGCATTCTGCTCGTCTCCAGCAATGATTACTTGGTCAATCGCAAACATATAATTATCCTGACTTAACCGGTGTAACTTCGTTACCAATAGAGCTATACCAAAAATTCTTTTACTAAAATATTGGAAAATTATTTTTAAATTGCTGTTTTCTAAATATTTTAACAATTTATTGCTGTTATTTGAATACCCAGTTGGTACTTTTCATATTTAAATATGTATCTAACGTCATTTATATTATAAACATGAACAAAAACTTTTACTAAAAATTTGATATAAAATAAAACAATAAAAAACCGAAAATTATAAATAATTTCAATTTAATTTAATTAAAAAGAAATATCACATTATAAATTAAAATTCTTAAATGTTATTTTTCTTCAATTGTGGCTCCTGTTGGTGGATTTGATACTTTCCTGATACATCTCCACATTTCACTGCACTTAAAGTTTTCAGAATAAATTTCCTGCATCCACAGCAGATGCAAGAGTCCATGGTCTTTTAAATTAAGTAGGTACAGATGCTGGTTTCCTTTTAATATTGTACCACCAAAATTCACATTGCTATGAGGTTGATATACATTGTATCCTTTCCATTTATTTGCTGCGTTTGTTTCCTTTCGTAAAATAATGCAAAAATGCCTGTGGAAAAAATTTAAGATTGGAGTGGATTGACAACGTCGTTGTACTATGGCAGCCTGCTAAGTAAGTTGTTAAGAGACCTAAACAGAGAAGGAAGAAATCGAAATTTTCTAGGTAAGAAGTAGGACATCCTAAAAGTTTAAGATGTAAAAACGTTTTCGGCAGGATGCTGCATTGTCTAAACTTTATTTAAGATTACATAAAAGACGCAATGTCATGAAATGACAATCCCTGTTTTATAAAACATAAAATTACTGTTTGGCGTTGACCAGGTCATCATTGCTCAGATGAGGAAGATGCAAATTATAAAGTAAAAAAAATGAAAAAGGAGACAAAACGTCAGGCTTTGACATAAACTTCACAAAATTGAATATCTAGCAATTAAAGAATTCAGACAAAATGTGATATTAAAACTTATCTAAAGCTGTTAAAATTTCCCTATTTGGAAGTAACTCTCTCCAACTGTAGAAGTAGCGCTGCTGCAAATAAAAAAATCAGGCTACAAACTATCACTGACATGTAAAAATCGTCGAAAGCTGAAAAACCCCCTATAAACAAAATTAGAAATTCAAATCGCAAATTAGCATGTTAATTTAAATTTTCAAAAGCAACTGTTAGGCAAAATTTGTAAAAAATATGTGTAAAGTATCACAAGAGGGTGAATATACTGCAATATACTAAAAGCAATTGGCTGAAATACTTAAAAATTGCTGTTTGCTTCAAGGAAATTATTTCAAACGAAATATTGTGTTGGTTATAGATGATGAAGAATATTTCAGTTTCACATGCAATAATCCCGACGAAAATAAAAGTTTTTCACTGACGATATTTAGAATACTCTTGTCAGCATCTGATTCATTCCAAAAGCAAAGTTCGAGCAAAAATTTTAGTATGGTGAGCTATATCAAAAAGAAAAATTTTTCAGGTACACATTCAGCCATTGAAAGGTCCAACAAGTACCTAATGCAGATGTTGACATCGAAAAATATTTAAAAATGAGAAGTTTTATTGAAACGCATCATAAAAACGACGAAATTTTATTTTGGCCCAATCTGGCATCAAATTAGTATGTCAAAAACCGTCGATTGGTTACTCAACAAACATCTATTTTGCGTACTCAAAGCAACCAATCCTCCAAACGTACCAAAAGTACGTTCTATTGATGATTTTTGGGCCCTACTTAATAAAGAAGTATATAAGGGAAGCTGGAAAGCTCTGACATCCAAACTGGTGATTTCAAAAATCCGACTTTGTGTCCGAAAAATCACTACATGTTATCCAAAGAATGATGGAAGATGTACCAAGAAAATTACGATGTATTACGATAACCTCTCCAATGAATGTAAGATTGTAGTTAATCCACGAATAAATGGGAATGAATTCTCGTGGAAAGTAGGAAAACCAAAATTAACTTGGTAAAGAGATGTTCAAGAGCCGATGAACCCCCAAGGTCATAGAAATACTATGAATTAATAATATAAGTGGCTACAATATTTCATTTAAAAGAAATATTAAATTTAACAAAATGATTACCCCCTCCCCCCAAGAACGGACTACGCAGCAAACTTTTAGTATGTGTAAAACAGTAATAATAATAAAAATTAATGTGAGATTTTAATAGATATTAATAAACAATTTAATGTCATAGTTGGAAGGTAGTCTTAACTTTAATTAGTATTAACAAACCAACAAAAGTATTAGTAAATAGATAATTATTTGTTGTTAATTTGAAAATAAAAATTATTTAAACAAATTGTTTAACACAACACAACCTGAAATTAAAAAAAAATATTTTATTGGAAACTTTAGAAAAAGTTCGATCGCATTTAACGCGAGAACGCGTTATAGTTGATTTATCTGCTGTTTGAAATTGAAAGTTAGTTTTGTCGTTTTCTTTTTAATTTAAAGTTTTATTTACTTTTTTAGAAATAGTAAATTTACTTTTTATTTTTTTCCGAACCATTTTTTACTTTTTAAAAATATATTAAAATAGAAGTATAAAACTTAACATAAACAAGTGATTTTTTCATTTTTGATTATGAACCTAACATGATTATAATAGATAATCCTTGTAATGTCCTTGACTTATGAGCATTCTGGTTTCCAACTATTAATTTATTAAATCATTTTTACTTCCTATTACTATTAGTTTATAAAAATAATAGGAGGAATAGTTATTAAAATAAATTTCAGTTAAAAGTCCACGGTCACCAGTTTTCAATCTATTTTTTACATACAATTTTTGAAAATAAACGCAGAATACATGCAGTACCATCTATCGTGAAACGATGTCAATGCAAACTCAAAAAATTACTACATAACCAACAATATTTTTTGTGCATAGTCAATGATTTCAAATTTGTTGTTCTTTTTTAACTTGTGTAGTGATAACGCTTATCTTGTAACAAAATTGTTAAATATAGATTATTTTAATCCTTTGTTTTAAAAAATTAATAAAATTTTAGTGAACAATGAAAACAAAAAACTTTCTTTTGTTATGCATTGTAACCACCGCAATTATTACAATTCATGCATATAAACCAGTGGTTCTTTTACATGGAATTTTAACAGGGAGCAAAAGCATGGAAATGATAGGTGATAGAATCAAAGAGGTATGCACTTAATTAGTTTGTAATACGAATGGTGGAAATTATTATATAACTTAATTTCAGATGCATCCCGGTACCATTGTTTATAATTTTAATCGTTTCGCGAAGGTTGGTCAAGTTTAGAAAGCATGTGGTATCAAGTCAAAAATTTAGGAGCCGATTTGATGAACATCAGCAATCATCATCCCGAAGGAATTAATTTCTTAGGCACATATTTTACGACTTTACTATTTCTTAAAAGTAATTATCATTTTGTAGGATATTCACAAGGTGCTTTACTTGCTAGATCCATTTTACAAACATTTCCGGATCATAACGTTCACAATTTTATATCCTTGAGTGGTCCTCAAGCAGGACAATACGGAAGTAAGTTATTATGTTACATTTAGTAGTATAACCTATATTGTAACAGATACATCTTTTTCGATATTTAAACACAAATGCTCACCATTTATCTTTTTTTATATTTTTGTCTAGATCCAAAATAACAAAAATATTTTATTTTGAAATTTATTTTTTTACAAAAATTTAAATTGTTTATTTTTATTTAGCATAGCAGTGTGACACCCTGGCTTTCGAAAAAATTTTCAATAGATATTTTGACAAAATAATTAATGTATCGTTTAATATAGGTGCAAAAACATGAAGTAGCTTATGATAACTGAGTAATGATATAGTTGAGAGTTAGGTGAAACTGATTTCTAAAGATTAATTACATTTTAGCAAATTTTTTGCACATTATTTTTCCAAATTTGGCCCTTAAATCTGCTTACGAGCTGTTTTATTCGTATGTGGGTCAACATACTTCGGTAGGCAATTATTGGAATGACCCATACCATCAAAAACTCTATTACAATTATAGCGACTTTTTACCGTACATAAATAATGAATTATGTACCAATAGAAGTCGGGATTTCAGAAGAGGAATTTTGAAATTAAATAAAATGGTTTTAATTGGTGGACCTGATGACAATGTGATCACACCATGGGAATCTAGGTAATTATTACAAACCAAATTTGTTTAAAATAAGTAATAGTTTTATTTCAGTCAATTTGGATATTATAATGCAAATGGAACTGTTGTGCAGTTTACCGATCGCGAAATTTACTTAGAAGATGCGATTGGTTTAAAGTCATTGGATAAAAGAAAAAGACTGATACTTATTACAGTACCCGGTGTGAATCATTTTATGTGGCACATTAATACAACTATAGTAGATAATTATATTTTACCTTATTTAGACTGACATATCTATTCATTAGAATAATTTAGGTAATGATAGGAATTATTTTTAAATGTGATAAAGTACCAATATTTCTATGTACTTATAGATGTAGTGAATAAAATGCTCTCGATTTTTAAATTTTAATTTGTTCTCAAGTCTTGGCAATGAATTATATTTTCAAATAGAACTTAAAATAAAACTATGTTTTTGTACAATGTATTTTTAGATGTTTTTTGATTGGTAAAAATGAAAGAACCATTGAGAGGTACGTTACCGATGGGTTAAACAATCGAAAATTCTTGCGTACAATTTTTGAGGAATTTTCAATCACGGCATAAGAAAGAAAATCGTTCTGACCAAGATTTGAACTCCAAGGTATGACCCTGAGACTAACTTCCTTAATAGCTTGGTAGCTCGTTCACTGGTAAATGTTCCTCCTTATGTTGGATGCATGGAGAGACTATGAAATGATATGCCTGTTTACGAATCACAATTAAATCATGTGTCTATAGGAAGTATTAGCAATTTTAAAATTGAATATTTCGGTTATTAATTGATTTATCAAGACTTTAATTGACTAATATTAATGTTATCTAACTAGTTCGTATCAAAGAGTATATAAATCTATATACTCTTTGTTCGTACTAACATTTTTCAAATATTTATAAAAACTTTAGGTCCTATTTTTTGAACTAGTGCCCAAATAATAATTTTTAGTCATTTAACACATTTGCTCTCTGGCATGGCCTTACCCTAAAAAATGCTCATAGCTCAATCGAAAGATTTTTGTTTTGCATCTGAAGATATCTTGCACTTATATAATTATTGTTATAATGCAGGTTTTGTTGCATAATAATTTTCCATTTCCGACGAATTTTTACATAACTTTTCGTTAAAAGAATTTTGAAATGCATAAGAAATTTCAGAAACGAAAATGTTGGGCACGCCACTAGGTATAATTATTGGATATTTTGCGACAACAACTGTCACGCCAGTGCTTTATGCTGATAAGGAATTGGTACAACTGATATTTATGCTGAACTGCATCATTTTGTACTTGAACCGGAAAATCGGCGTTTGTGGTTATGTCGTTGTGATAGAGGTAATAAATGTTAATCGTTTGGTAGTTTTTCGATTTTTAAGCTGTTACGTGTTTAATATTTTACAAAAAACTGTAGTTGGTTTGCAAATTTCGCGATTTTCTCTTTGACTTGATGTATTTAGTTTACTAGGAAAGTTCATTTCCAAGTTTGAAAATGACACTTGCACATTAGTGCACTTTTTTTTCTCGAATATACTAATTTTGTAATAACGGAATTCCGACAAAATTTAAAATGAATTTCGTACAAAACGTGTAAGTATGATGGCAGTTGTGCCTAAAAGGGTGCTTATTTTTGAATTTGTTAGATATTTCCCCGAAGATAAGGAGTACACAGTGGAAGTTGTTGGAAAAAAGTTAAACGTTCATTGTAGCGCTGGTACTCACAATCATGGTAGCTCAAAGGTGAAATTGACGAACGTGGTTGATTACAATTGGGAATTAAAATTTCACGTCGGCCAATTGCTTGCCGTACATTCAAATGGAAAAGTCGTTGCTTATGCAATTAAAGGTAAAACCGTTGGAGGTTTTTGATTCTTTTTTATCGAAATGTCTTGTCTCTTAGGAAAGCGAGGTGGTATGGTACGCATTGCAAATTTAGAAACAAACATTCGAGAACTGATCAAACAAGAATGTGGATTAATTCAAGATCTTTCTTTTGCATTAATTCCTCAGCAGATCATTTTGGGTATTGTCGATGAACTGGGCAGTCTGTATGTTTATAATATTGATGACAAAGCAGAATCTATTAGGTATGTTTACATTATCACTTTTATACAAGGTGAATCGATAGTATCTGTCTCAATAATTAAAAGTTAGCCAGGAATCTTGAAAATTATACAAAAAAGTTATACCAAGAATGGTAACAACAGAGGAGTGATCCACCTTGGGAAATTGATCGTGAAGACTCCCGGAAAGGGGAGTGGTTATATTCCGTCGGAATGAAAACCTTGATTCATTCATGTTAACATTCAATTCACAAAATATTTTAAATTTTTATGTGTTTGATTAACAATGTATTAATAACTCATAAGTTCTTAAAAGAATTTAAAAAATTTCTTTAGTAAGATTTGAAAATATCCTGGGAAGGATATTTTTATCAAATTAAGAGATTAGCTATCTTCATGTTTATAAATATGTACTTTTGTATACAGAATTGTACAAGGTGTATATAATAAGGTGATAACAATAACTTTTAATGCACCACCTACTTTTAAGAGGAATCCTTGTCATTTTGTATTAAGAAATTTGCCGGCGCGGTACAAGGGGTTGACTCTCGGAAGGCGGTACTTTAATTATCACGTTACAGACAAGTGGTATCCAGTCATTTGGCCGAATTTTTTTGGCCGACAATCATTTGGCCGACAGTTTTTGGCCGACACATCATTTGGCCGACACATCATTTGGCCGACAGATTATTTGGCCGACTAGTTTTTGGCCGACAGATTATTTGGCCGACAAGTTTTTGGCCGATAGTCATTTGGCCGACAGTTATTTAGCGGCAATCATTTATACCAATATCTCATGTACTTAGGGGCCGTTCATATATTACGGAAGACATTTTATCCTACTTTTAGACTCCCCCTCAATCCGTAATAAGAATATATTACAAAATGGATGTCATTACTAATTTTCTCCCCCATTTGCAGATGGCGTTACTAATTTGCGGTTACTATTTTTTAAATATTGTGAATTTATTTGTTAATTTACCCCAAATTAATAGCGCCATCTGCAAATGGAAACAAAATTAGTAACGCCATCTATTTATAAAGGGAAAAAGCATAAGTTCTTATATATTATTTGCTCTAAACTACCAACTTAAAATAATATACCAAATATTATTATATAGGTACCAATATAAATATTATATACCAAGTAATATACCAAGTATTATAATACAGAAAATAAGATAATAGAAGAATAATATAGGAGATATAGAATAGAATAGAACAATACATAATAGAACAGAAGGAAGAATATTACTTTTTCGAAAATTTGAAATTAAAATTAAATCGTAATTACATCAAATATGCCTTTGGAATATGTTGAAAGTAGTCGTGGAGTTAAGCAGCTTTTGCATAATGGATTTCTGTTTACTCGCGATAAACAAGGTGGTGCAAAAGTTTATTGGAAATGCATCAAATACAACACTTCAAAGTGCAAAGCAAGAGCAATCACTGAAGGCGATGAACTTGTTGGACTTAGTGGCACCCATATTGGTCATACGGTGGAGAGTGGTGAAGTCGCAGCAAAACTGTGCTTGCCGATATCAAACAAGTGGCGAAAACTTCCAAGGAAAACCCTCAACAGATTCTGGCAGATGCTACTCTTAATCTTGATATAGCAGTGGCCCCGCATCTTCCTTCCACCACATTGTTGAAACAGATCATTCGCAGAACTCGCAATACAAATGGACCTGCTGTTCCAACATCTCCTACCAGCCTGACCGATTTAGCGATTGAAGGAGATTACCGAAAAACTGGTAAAGGAGAACCTTTCCTCCTTTATGATAGCGGACCCAGTGAGAATAGGATCCTTATATTTAGTACCGCAGAAAATTTACAGTTATTGGCTGATTGCGATCATTGGTTCGCCGATGGGACGTTCAAGTCGGCTCCATCACTGTTCTTTCAACTGTACACGATCCATTCCATTAAGTACAAAGTGGTCATTCCGTCTGTGTTTGCTCTTCTTCCGAATAAGAGAGGACACTTACATTCGAGTTTTAGAAGCTATGCTAAACTTGAAACCCGAGTTAAAACCCGTAAGTGTTATGACCGACTTCGAAATTGCGCAGAAGAAAGCGTATCAAAGTGTTTTCCCTGGTATCGCTCACCATGGATGCTTTTTCCACTTTAATCAATGTATTTGGCGTGTAATACAGGCTAACCATCCAATTAGAATTCGTTACGAAAATTTGGCTGAGCCATTGTTTTCCTAAATATAAGAAAATTAGCGGCTCTGGCCTTTGCTCCGGAAGAGAATGTGGAGCTTATGTTCGAAAACTTGATGCAAACTGAGTTCTTTTTGGAAAATGAAGAAGTATTGAAACCATTACTTGATTACTTTGAAAACACTTGGATTGGTGCGATTCGAAGTAGGAACAATCCAGTGCGAAAACCCGTAAATTTCGGGATTTCGATCTGGAACTGTCACGATGCCTGCCTCGGGATCTTCCTAAAACAAATAATTCCATTGAAGGGTGGAATAATAAATTCAGTCGTCTTCTCGGAGCCAATCACCCCACAATTTGGAAATTCATCGATGGACTCAAACGTGAGCAAGGTAATATTGAATTCAGCCTTGCTCAGTATATTGCAGGCCACGAGCCCAATCCTCCTAAGAAAGCGTACGTCAAACTGGCGGACAGGCTCAAACGACTTGCCCTGGATTTCCCAACAAAACTCCCGACGATTTCCTTCGTGGCATTGCTCATAATCTCCAGTTTAAACCCAACGGATCTTAGAAATATTCGTTGATTTGAATTGAATATTTCATATTTGTTTTGTTTTTTAGTTTTGTGTTTTAGTAAATAAAATAATATAATTTATTTATTATTAAAGAATATTTTTAATTTTCGGCTAAATGACTATCGGCCAAAAACTGGTCGGCCAAATAATCTGTCGGCCAAATGATGTGTCGGCCAAATGATGTGTCGGCCAAATGATGTGTCGGCCAAATGATTTATCGGCCAAAACTGTCGGCCAATAGAATTCGGCCAAATAATTTTCGGCCAAATGACAGTGAATCCAGACAAGTACAGTCCGAAATACAAATTTTTGAATAAAAATTTATACTTACATAATATCTGCAGAACCCTGGTGTGTGTTTACATATCATATTGTATCTTTGAGCTTTCTGTTTATTTTATCGCAATGACTCATACTCTTCAAATGTGAGAATGACTATTTATTTTTACACATTTCAAAAATATATTAATTTTCTCATGATTTGAAAAATCCAACAATTGCGAGTTTGAATTTAAATTTTTAATCAAAATATGCTAATGTTAAATTATAAGTTCAAATACCAGGTCTTTGTTTATGTTTAGTGATTATTTGTATTTATCTGGTCTTTGGTGCATTTATTAATTTTGAATTTTTTTTTGAAAACATGGAATGAACCATTATTATTTAGGTTTATCAACAAAAAATTGTAACTAAGGTTTATGTCTTTCAAATTTTATGACATTATAAAATAAAATTTTAACAAACGCTGATGATGACTTAAAGTCGAAACTGGTCTAAATAATAAAAAAACAATAAAATTTATTGAGTAAAAGTGTAACATTAATTAATTTTTTTAAATTATCCTCAATGGGTACTACAATAATGATAATATTAAATACGCTTTTGAGTTTTGTTTCTCTTGCTAAAATTTGATCTTTTTTTGGCGCACCTAAATTGTAGATTTTGGTTTAGTGCCCTGGGGTGATTCCTAATTGTTGGTCCACTAATTTCAAAGTATGTTTGTGCAAATAGTTTAATTAACCTTAGTTAATGATGGCACTAATTAAAAAAAAATTACTAAAAGAAAATTATAATATTTAGCTCATATTTCAGAGAGCAGTAAAAACACTATAATAAAAGTATTTTGTCAATAAAATCGCTAATTAATTATTTAGATCATATGCACTATTTCCGGTAACAGGCAACTCATATAAAAATTGCATAGCTTTTCTTCAATTTTTTCCGACCAGTAAGAATTATCTCTAAAAATTGTTTCTGCCCGTAAATTCCAATCTCTGGAAGTTCACACTCCAAGAATACACTTCCTTATTAGCGACCTTGAATCTGATAATGCCATTTATGTTTTTTATTAATTACATAAATATCGTTTATCTTCTTCCAAAAACTAATTTTTTTTATTATCTACTAGCTGGATACCCGGCTTCGCCCGGGGTCTCATTAAAAAGGTGGAACTCTGCCTTTGTCTGAATGATTGAATAGCTGGATACCCGGCTTTGCCCGGGTCTCCTATAATTAAAATACTTTGCCTTTGTGTGAAGTATTTAGATTTTCAGTATCCTGCTTCGCTTAAGGTTTTCTTCTCGACGGGAAATCTTGCTTCCCGTTGCTAGAGCGTTTCAGAATGATTTTAGTGTTCCCGTTGTCGAGTGTTTCAGAACGGTTTATATTGTACTCTACAATTTTCTCTACAGCTTTTCTTCTCCAGTATTTCAAATCACTTATAATAGTGTAGGTACTGAATGTGAATATACCAACGTAAAATTACCATATATCAATTACAGGTATTGGCGATGGGAATCTCGTTAATCCATTCATGCTCGTCCGCAATTTTTCACTTTTTTTTAAATTAAGCTTTTCGGTCCCGGTTTTTAGCGGAAAACCTCTTTAGGGTCCTAGAGAGTAACTGTGCAAAATTTGGTTGGGATCGGTCGAACGGTTTAGGAGTTATTAAAAGACGAACAAACAAACATTCAATTTTATATAATAGATTGACAATTCTATTGGTTTATTAAAGAAAGAATAGGGGCATTTTATTTCGACAATTGTATCATGTTCGATAAGTCCATCAGGTGTAGCTCCAAAATAAGGAAATTTCTTATCAATGAACATTCTGCATCTTTAAATTTTTATCATGAGCTGCTTCTCTAATTGCTTTATAGCAACTGGTTCGTAAAGTTTGCCATGATTTATTGCAGGGGTATTTAAAGCAATGCTGTATAAAAGATTTTTAACCAAATTTCCACGGTGTGTTTTTCTTTTTTGAACAAACATCATAGAAATTTGATGCTGATCCTAAAAATTTTTTATAGCAGGTATGAGTCGTGGGCTCATCATTTTCTTTCCTGCTTTCGTTTATGCTATTGGCAATATTTGTTCTTAACTCCCAAATATAAAATCTCACCAAACTGATGACCTACAATTGCAGCTGCACCAAATAGATTTTTTATTGTTTTGATTACCCTTATCCGTGTAACCTACTATACATAAAAATTGTTTTGTTTATTTTTCAAAAATGCCAGACTATTATCCTAGTCATAACAAGCATAATATTTGCTGAAATGTTCCGTGATTTGTACTTGAGAGTATACCGTGGGCATTACTTTATCACAAGTAATGTTGGTTGCATATTTATTAAAATTAAATTCAAAAAATTTTGAAAAACGTTTTGTATTTCTCATACAAAATCGGTAAAAAATGATCAAAATAAATTAAATTTTGAAATTAAATACAAAAATCCTCATTCCATGCCGCTCTAGTTTTAGAATTTTGAAGTTTTTTTCCTTTTGCTACAATTAATTGGTAAAGTAAGGGTAACTTTAAATGGACATTATGAAAAAGCTATTTCGAATTTAAAAAAATTAAATCTAAGGAAGCATGTGTCCAAGTGTCCTTTTTAAAAATGTATTGTTTTATATACTTTTTTTGAATAATAAGCAAATTAATGAGGAAATACGAAACCACTTTTTTAAGTGTTAAATTAGTTTGAAGGATTCCTCTTAAGTGTTAAGCGTTATTTAAATCGTTAATTGCCACTTTGATCGTCGCCGTTTTCCTATTGATTGAAATAATATATAAAGAACACTTAATTTTAAGTGTAGGTGGTGCAAATAGACATAAGTAATTTTATACATTTTTTGAAAAATTCTGTAATGCACGTTTTCAATTTATTGCTGTTAATATTTTATTAGACATCTGACCTCTTTAGCTTCTATAACAGCTTTTAACTGTCGCGGCATACTTTTCACTAATTTTGTTGCGATGTCAGTACCCAGATTCACTCATTCTGCTTATAATGTTTTGAATCAATTGAAGCAGTTACTCTGGCCAGTTTTAAACAGTTTCTCGTTAAGTACCCTATAAATTTTTGATGGGGTTTAGGTCGAGATTTTGAGCTGGCCAGTTTAATAACTAGATTTCATTTCGAAGTATTCTTTGGCAATTCGATGTGTGTTTGAATTCTTATCCTTTGAAATACTTAATCGCATGGAATTTCATTTTTTCCTAGATACGATTCTTCAGTCATTATTCCATCGATTAAAGACAATTCACCAAACTATTTGACAAGAAACAGCCTTGTGCTAAAACCCCATATTTTACTGTTTTTAAACAGATTTTTTGGTAAGAGTGTTTTCCTGGGTTTCTGCAAATTCATTTAGGTTCTTTTGAATAAACATACTTTTGTCTGACAAAATTATGGAATTCCAGAAGGATAAACACTTATGTACGTATATTTTTTTGCCCAAGTAAGTCTTTTTAATTTATTCTTTTTGTTTATTACATTGATAAAAATTACCCAAGTTTGATTCTTTCTAACGACGACTAATTGCTTGTTTGCCGTCATCAACTTAAATAAATTCTTTCACTTACTGTGTAGAAAATAAACTACTTTTTTTTACTTCTATTACAATTTTTTTGTTTTCACTGATGGTTGTTTTGTGATTTCGTCCTATTCTGGGTAAATATGGAATAGTTTTCCATTCTTCACATTTCAAAACATTTTTTCTGATGCCAGTATTTGGTAAATGATACTTTTTGGTCAATTTCTGATATGATAAGTCTTTCTGTTTATCGGCAACTACAAGATTGCTAATATTAGTTGACATTTCAAATGTTTGCGGCATTTTCAATAGCTATGTATACTAAACACTAATTATGTACAACAAAAGCTAATCGACATTACAAAATTGTCAATTTTGAATATTAAGAAAAACCGAACTAAACTTTTTTTTTTTTTTATTGACATCCACGATAATTTACAATCTGTTTTCTAAAACATTCAGTAAATAGTTTAACACAACTTGTCATAAAAGTTAAAGTCCAATGACTTTGCCTTTACAAAATCACTTACACTAAAACATGGTATTGTTGAGTTTTATATAAGTAGTAGGTACAGATAAGTATTTTCACTTATACAAATCTGTTTGGGAGATCTTGAGGATGATACCTTTTTAGTCTACATGATGCGTTGTTCACTAGTAGATTCTTGGCTAGCTTGTTTGGGTGGACACTTAATTTATTTTGATGTTTTTCACTGTAGGATTTTATTTCACTTTTCACTAGTTTTATGCGAAGATCGTTGTGAATAACTTGATTTGGCACATACCACGGAGCATCAGCAATAGTACGGAGCACCTTTGACTGGTATCTCTGCAGGATCTCGATGTTAGAATTGCTGGCTGATCCCCATAGCTGAATACCGTACGTCCATACGGGTTTTATGATGCATTTATATAGGAGAACTTTATTTTCCAGAGATAGTTGAGATCTGTGTCCCAGGAGCCAGTACATTTCTCTGAATTTAAGCCCAAGTTGTTTTCTTTTTGTCCATATATGCTTTCTATATGTAAGGCGCCTGTCTAAGTGCATGCCCAGGTACTTCACCTCATCAGCCTGCGGCAATATACGGTTATTCAATGTTACTGGTGGACAACTTCCCCTTTTCATAGTGAACGTGACATGCACCGATTTGGAGTCGTTAGCTCTTATACGCCATTTTCTCAACCAGCTCTGGATTTGGTTTAGGCTCTCCTGTAAGTCCTCTGATGCATGAGTTGCGCTCTTATGTGAGGCCATGATCACCGTGTCATCCGCAAAAGTGGCGGTAGATGTAAATCTTGTTGTTGGTAGGTCCGCAGTGAATATGAGGTAGAGTACTGGACCGAGAATACTGCCCTGGGGTACTCCGGAAGCTATCGGGGATAGATTCGAATATGCTTCCTTACACTTTACTCGAAACATTCTTTCGGTTAGGTATGATTTTAAGAGCAGGTAGAAATCAGGTACTTGTTGACTTATTTTTATTAGAAGACCCTTGTGCCAAACCTTATCAAACGCCTGGGAAATGTCTATGAATGCAGCCGTACAAAACTTTTTATCTTCGAGGTTTTTTGCTATTACCTCCACAACACGATGCACTTGTTCTATGGTGGAATGCTGCTTTCTAAATCCAAATTGATGTTCGGGTATAACATTTTTCTTGGTTAATACTGGTTGTATTCTTTGCAGCAGCATTCTCTCAAAAACCTTTGACAAAATCGGGAGGAGGCTAATTGGTCTATACGAAGTGGGATCTTGAGGTGGTTTTCCAGGCTTTTGGATCAAGATTATTTCAGCAACCTTCCACTGCGGCGGAAAAACATTCAATCGAAGAATAGCATTGCAAATATAAAGCACAAATCTCACACCTCTATCAGGCAGTTCTTTCAGTACTCTCCCAGTAACAAGATCATACCCCGGCGCTTTTTTGAAATTTAGGTTCCTTATCGTTCCTTCAACTTCACCTATTTTAAAAGGTTTATTAGTTTGATGTTTATTAGGTGGTTCTTTTTCGATATTTACTTCCTCATCTTGAATTTCTTGTGGAAATGGTTGAAAGACTCCAATTAAATGTTCTGCAAAGGTGTCTGCCTTCTCTTGTTCGCTTCGTGCCCAATCTCCATTTGGTTTTTTAATCGGAGGTACAAATGATGTTGGTCGTTTTAGGTGTCTGGTAGCTTTCCATAATGAATAGTCAGTCGATTCTGATGGTGATAAATTAGCAAGGTAATTTTCGAACGATCTGTTTTTTAGGTCATGTAAAAGTGTTTTTAGCTCTTCTGCTGAGCGGTTCAGTTTGGTTTTATCACATGGATGCCTAGTTGTTTGCCATATTCTTCTGAGTTTGCGTTTTTTGGCAATTGCTTCTTTCACTTTGGGGGAACAAGTTTCTTCTTTTATGGAGTACTCGGTGTAGACAACCAGGCTGCACTTTGAATAGTAGTTGTCAGATGTTCTACAGCTATTATAAGATCCGTTTCTGATTTTAGTGGCAAGGTTAGGTCGACATTCTCGTTTACCAGGGCTCTAAATGCATTCCAGTCTGTGTATTTGTTACACAACGACGGCGGTTTGTCTCTGCTTGCAATTTTTGAATTAAGTTCTATCAAAACTGGAGAGTGATCGGACGACAGGTCCAAACAAGGTTTCGCTTCCAAGTACTTTTTGTCAATTCCTTTTGTGATGCAGATATCTAAGACATCTGGGTTTTTATTTCTATCCGTAGGCCAGTACGTTGGGTGTCCCGTTGATAGGTGATTTAGATTTTTACTTATTACAGTTTTTAATAATTCCCTACCACGGGGATTGGGGGTTCTAGAGCCCCATTGTTGGTGTTTGGCGTTATAATCACCCGCTGCAATAAAGCGGCTACCGAGTGTTTCAAAAAAGTCCGCGAAGCTATCTTCCTTGATAATATGTTTTGGGGGGCAGTAGATAGCCGATAAATTTATTGGACCACCCAATTCTTCAACCACAATACCCGCAGCTTGTAGTTGCTCGTGTTGATATTTCGGTAGTTCATAATGTCTCAACGAGTTTTTGATGATTATTGCAGCCGCCGTGGGCCGTGCCATCTGGATGCTGTGAGTGGTATATTGAAAAGTTTGGGATTTTAAGTAACTCCTACTGGTAAAATGAGTTTCGAAATAAACATGATATCAATTTTGTGATTTTTAATAAAGTTTCTAACTCTTGCCCATGTTTGGTCAAGCCATTGGCATTCCATAAGGCTAGCTTTAGCATTATGGCATTTTAGTATGAGCTTCATTAGAATTGATAACATCCAAACTAAACTGTAATTATTATTATTAGCACTGAAAGATCAACTAAAAGTAAGTCCTACCCTAAATGTTGCTTCTTATTCTTGATGTAAAAATTACATCGAGTAATAACAATAACAAAGTTTTCTTGAACAAAATCTGATATTAAACTCATTGTGCACTTAATTATGTTAGGTAGTGTATATTTTTGTTATCTCTTTTAACAACATCTAACAACAGTTTTTTAAACATTTATATAGTTGCAACCTGTTGATGTACGTCGTCCATCCACCATCTGCAGTATCGAATTATAGATTGGTTTGGTGTCCATACATACCATCTTATGGTGAAAATTCTGACACTTTGGATGATCCAGCTAAGCTTCTTTTACTTTTGAACGGAAAAAAAGGTAACATTTTTACATCAAAAAGAAATTTTGTGTACTTATTTAAGCATTTTAGTTGAAATTTGGGATGTCACTTTAATAAACTCCCAATGTGGTAATGAACCCATTACACCCTGTAAGAACAGTTACGAAGGATTTGTTGAAATTAGTGGACATGATTTAGATGTAGTCGATGCGTCATTTTCTCCCGATGGGACTGCTATTGCTACTGCCGGAATGGACGGATATGTTAAATTTTTCCAGGTAAAATTGTCGTTAATATTCGATTTGTTTTTCTAACACATATGTATAATGCAGGTGTATATGGTTGATAATGAAGAACCCAAATGTTTACATTCTTGGAGACCTCATGATGGTGCTGCTTTATCTAGTCTTTTGTTTTTGGACAATATGAATACTTACGGTCCCGAGTAAGTAGTTTTAATTTTTTGATTACAAAATAATTTAATTTTTCTTTTTTTGGTTTACAGTTCAAAATTTTGGAAATTTGCCATTACCGGATCCAATCATAACACGGAACTTAAATTATGGTCTTGTGAAACTTGGATTTGTTTGCACACTGTGAATTTTATACCCAGCCCATCTTCAACACACCCTCAATTATTAATCAAAGTTCATCTTGATACCACCGGTCATTATTTGTTGTTGTCTGACATTAACAACCGAATTCTGTATGTTTTGCAATTAGATAAAAATGATTCAGAACGCATTGCAACAATTTCTACTATCTCGGAGTTTTACTACCTGCTCCTTTCTTGAGTTTCTGCATTAGAAGTGCAGAAATTTTGAAATTTCGTTACAATGGTAGTTCTGATGATCTTTGCATATGCGAGGCTGATGATGAAGATGAAAATACAGTTGAAGCTGTTGTTATCAAAATGCATGTAATTCAACCGAAACGATTACAAGATTGCACAATAACTTATCCATTGCCAGTTCTTCAAATGGCAAATCAAAAACGTGCTTATTCCTTGGATTCCTGTGCAGATTCATTGAACAATTTAAAAGAAAACAAAAGTGACGACGAACAAGAAATAGAGACCAAACTACAAGATAGTTCAAAATTAAGCGAACTACATTCTACGATTAATTATCATATACAACAGCAGCAAAGCAATTCAGCCCCATTAAATTTAATGACGCCCGATGCATTTACATCACCAGTTCACGCAAGTCCTAATACCAAACCTTCCAACTTGCATGAAGTAGCGTCACCTTCTTTGATCAAAATAGAACCTAAAACGGATGACACTAAAGTAGAGAACCTGATTGATGTTGATACAATAATACAATTGGATCGTGGACACAAAGATAATTTTGCAAGTGCCGGATCAAGTCCTAGCAGAGAAGTGCAAGAAATTCTGTCATTTAAAAATAGCCAAGACGAGTATTTTGAAAATATCAAGCAAATCGAAAAAAATATTGAAAAATTAGAGAGTGCCGAACTCGAAGCCGCCAGTAATGGCTTTGTAAAATCAGCCGATAATTTGTCGTATTCCGAAACTTCAAATGATATTATTTGGCCCAATATTCCCATAATTAAGTCTGAAGAAATAGAAGAAAGTTTAAAATTAGCAACTAATAATGATAACAGCCAGCTTCAGCAATTAAATGCAAGATTAGCTTCTATGGAAACTTTAATTCTAAATCAAAATACTCAAATGCAAAATCTTCAGCGTGAAATAAAATTATTAAGCAAAGATTTCAAAAGTGATCTCAAAGAAGAATTGCGTGGAGTGTGCACCAAAGAATTGGAATTGGCTTTATCTAGAAATCAAATACAGCAGGCTAAGTTGTTTGAAAATTACGTGAATATTCAAAAGAGCATGGAAAGGGAACATAATGAAAATTTGATGGCCACCAATTTACAGATGTTTAATAAACAAGTTTTAGATAAAGTTCAGGTGATGGTTACTCACGAACTTAAAAACTTTATTGTTCCAACTGTTTTAAACATGTTCGACGGCTTGAAACATCAAATTTATATGGATTATACTCAGAAAATTGGATCTCTCGATCATTTGGTGAAAGAAAATGTCAATAAAATCGTCAATAGCAAGGTAAGGGATGATAAATTTTTATTCAATTTTGTAGTTTTTTCGAAGGGGTAGTCGCTCTAAAATTTAGCATTCGACAGATTTCATGAATGCAAAAGTCTTTTTTTAGAGGATTTTACAATCGCGAAATGAACAAAAGAATGTATTATTGTCAGTCTTAATTTGATTGGTCTAATAAAAATTTCTATTTTAGGCAACTATTGATGCTTTGAGCACAGCTGTGAGCAACATTTTAAAGCCCACCATAGAGAAATGTCATAAAGACATGATTGTAGGGGCAATTGTACCGAACGTAGAGCGTTCATGTCGGGCTATGTTCCAACAAGTGAACGAGATATTTATGAAAGGCACAAAAGAATGTAAGCACATTAATTGTCCTATCATGGAGTTGTTCTAGGAATTTATTTTCAGATACTGCATTTGTTGAGGTGACAATGAACAAACACAAAAATGTCCAAGATAAAGGAAAAGAATTGGTTGCTCAAATGCAGTCCCTTAATGATAATGTGAAAAATAATATGGATAAATTAAATGGAATTATTGCAAAAGAAATTGAACGCCAATTAAATGCTACCTTTACCAGGTAAAATTGTGTTCACGTTTTATTTCGTAATCCTTCAATTTTGTTTTTAGTTTGCAAGAACGCCTAACGCTTACGGTAGCTAATTTGGTTGGTGAACAAGTAAAACTAGGTTTTAAAAACCATGCTTCTATTATTGAAGATTCTGTAATAAATGCTGTTCGATCACGTACAGTTACTCCTTCCCCTCATGTTATTGATACTCAAGTAAGAACATTTTGTATATCTGTTACTGATGGAATTTCTGTATTATTTTGTTATAGGTTCAACTTGCTCAAATACAAGTACTCTTAGCAAAAGGTCAAGTCGATGCAGCTTTTCAGCAAGCCTTATCGGCAGCAGATTTAGCATTGGTTGTTCATGTATGCGAAAAAGTGAATCCTTTAGATGTTTTCAAACCTGGTAACTGTTTACTTCCACAACCAGTAATATTATCTCTAATTCAACAATTAAGTGCCGATTTGTCTCGTAATACAGAATTAAAACTCAAGTAAGAATAATTGTGTTGATAGAATATTGTAAATTATTTATATTCAACTATTTTCAGGTACCTCGAGGAAGCAGTATTAAACTTAGAAACCACAAATTCTTTAACAAAAGAACACATGCCAATAGTGTTGAAAGAATTACTACAACAATTAAATAACTTCACAGTAAATTTTCCGACCCATAACTGTATTCGTAACATGAAAATGCTTCAAATGGCAGTGCAATCTTTGTTCATACCATGAAAACAATTTATTATTGAAATACATTTTAGCTTATAAGTTTTTTAATTTTTTTGTTTATAAAGTTAACTTTGTTAGTTGAGAAAATTTAATTCATATTGATGTGATGTGAAATGACTTATACTCATTTGTGATATTTTATACGTTAAACAATAAATGAGTGCTAAGTTTTACATTTTGTAAATTTATTTCGACATACAAAAGTGATGGTTTTAAACAAATGCAAAGAACGAATCTGAATCACAGTTTCTATTACCTTATGAATGCCAAAAAGTCTTGCCTCATTTCTTTAAAAATATTTTGCTTGCTTCGATGTGTGCAGTATTACCACATACCAGTTTAATCCGAGTTCTGAACCACATTTCATTATAACTTCCATTTGAGAATGTTTTTTTAGGCAGATTACACTTCAGTGATTTGTCATTACCTTGCAAAGGGTGGAATTCAGTTCTTACTTTGTTTGGAATTATACCGGGTACCCCTTAGTTAACGGCTAAATTTCCAGATATTTGACATCTTTGTAGTTCATCAAGTTTCCTGTAAATATGGGTCTTTAACTTATAAAAGTCAAAATAAGGTTAATGAGGACAAAATTTGAAGTAAATTCTGCCAACGTCTTCTAAGATGAGTAATTTTCTAGCAAAACAACAAAAGTCCACTCTTTAGTTTTATGTCAATTTAGGAAAGTTGTTAATTTAAACGAGGTAGCACTTTCAACAAAAAATTTATCAAACGTACCTTGTTTCATTTGAACTTGCCATTGTCAATACAGTACATCAAAGAGGATTTTTTTAAACTTAGAATCTTCCTTAGATAGTAGTAGATATTTAACCAAATTGCATGGTTAGTTTGCTATAAATATGTTTAACCAAATACTTTGCCGTTTACTTTGCTGAAGGAGGATATCCTCAAGCTCAGCAAAAAGGTAGACATATTTGAGATAGTCCCTTTGTACACATCTGAATCGCTTTCCAGGGTAGATAAGGATACCTATACAAACTGCACATACAATACATACAGTGCTTGAGAGAAAGAAGTGCTTACCTTTTAAAATTTTTCTATTTAGTTTAAAAATTGTTATATTTAATTAGCAAATAGTACATAAAAATTAATTAAAATGTAGCATTTCTTCTTCGATGTAAAATTTATACACTTAAAAATCATTTTGCTCTAAATTTTTTACATGAGCAACTAATAATTCTCGGGAGATAGAGGAAAGATAAGATTTACCATAATATAGTGGATGCGAGTTTCATTTTGCTACGTTTTAAGAACTGTGATTTCTAGAAAATGTATTTCTCAGCATCTTTTAGGCTTCTATACGCAATATACGAAAAAATCATGTGATTTGGCTCCGTGTTTGTCCGCATATTTCAATGAAGGACCAATTAATTATATAACAGGAGTTCACCTTTGAATCACCTTAATCCGAGGTTTAAATTGGTTGATAATTTAATAACCAACTAATCACCGATTATTTGACAATAATACTGTCGATAACAATTAAATAATTTGGCGATAGTCGATTACCCGGGTTGCGATTTTTATAATATTTTTAAATTTTTTGATAGATAATAATGCAATAAATGCATAAAAAAAATAAAATTTGCGGTCGGTCCACAAAGTTTGAAAAAAAGCGAGTTTAAAAATGAATTTTGACTGCAGTGCGGTAGTACTCGAAATTATGGATCCTTAGCCTGATGAATGCGAGGATCGACTGATAAGGTCCTCGCGATGCATTACTTGGCTTCGTCTACTCCGATGATAAGACTACACCGGAACGCAAGTCCTGTCAACAGAATGTTTGCAATATTGCGCAATAAATCGCTTCCATATGTTTCTTATTGCAATTTTGTGAACTTCAAAATTGAATTGTGGGTTTAATATATTATAGGACCTAACAAATTCTACCTCGCCTTAAAGTTTTATATTAATGTCTTCTTTGTTTGGCAAAGCTATTTTTAATAAAAAAGTGTACTTTCGAACCCGGTTTAATCGACTCTAGCCAAAATTTTGTTATTTAGCGATGCTGTCGATAGATAATAAAAAATCGCTGCTGCAATACTGAACTTTAACGAAGAAGTTATTGATAAGTTTGTTATAAATAAAGACTGTCATATTTCTTCGATGTTCAATACATAAAGTTTCTTTTCTACGATTGGGATTTAGCTACCGTAAACCGGGGCTACTTTGCTCCACTTTTGGCTCTTTTGAACAAAATCATAATTGTTACGACAGTTGTCAGAGAGAAATGATCGGGAACGTTTTAATCAACTAAAACTATCTAAAGAACACGTTTAAGTACCTTAATGACCAGTTTACAATGTTTTCTATTTATTTTTTATTTTCTGAAAAGTGGAGCAAAGTTACCCGGGGGTTGGGGTAACTTTGCCCCACGTGGAAAAATAGATGATTTCTCATAGTAAAAATGAACTGGAGTAAAGTAACACACTTGATTTGAGTAGTACAACTCTTTAGAAGTGTATTCTTTCAATAAATGCATTTTGGGAAGAAAAACAAAATCATAGGTGGTATCTGTAGAAATGTCTATATTAAACCTCATGAAAAGAATACAAAAACATGTTATTAAATCATGAATTATATTTGTTAAGAACATCAAAGGTTAGTTAATGTCATTTATAAGTTCTGGGATGCTGAACATGCCCCTTTTGTTGATTTTTTTTGGCGGATTTATACTACCAACAATCTCTTCCCAAGAGTAATGGATTGAGTCCTTTTTTCTGGCCATTTCAATTTCCTTTCGCAGTCTTAAACATAGCACTCACTACAGCACCTTCTTCATTCAGACTTTCAATGACGCCAGGATAGTATTCATCTTGATAAATCACGACAACGAAGGTGTCCACTTCCTTTATTGATTGAATGGTTGGTTTATTTGGTTCCTTGTTTTCTTTTGCCATCATTTCAATTTGTTTTCTACTGAACGATTCCCAGTCTTCATCTGAACTTTCATTGAGATTTAATTCCATTTCACTTAAAATGTCATCGCTGTCATCATAACATCTGCGGCTTTTCTTTCTGAGGGCTTCTTAATCTTAGATTTGACACTTTCATTAGAGGTTTTACTTGTGCTAGCGAGAGAAATCAGAGTGTTATCTAGCATTTCTTCATTGGACAGGCTTTTACCTGCTGGAAGTTGTACTTTCTTCCTTCTTGTAGGGTTTGTGGGCTTATCGCCTATTAGAGATTTGGTTGTTTGCACAAGCTCTAAAATGCTGAGCTCACAGCTGAGGGTTCAACTGCTTTTTGGCCTATTCAAATGTCTAGTAGAGGCTGATATTTGTCAACATAAGGAAGTATCCCATTAGTTTGGTCTAAATCCGCTTTCAAGATTTTTTTCATATTGGGCTACCAACAATCTCTTCCCAGAGAGTTTTAATGGATTGAGGGACTTTTGTGGCTGGGGCATTTCAAGTTACCTTTCGCAGTCTTAAACATAGCACTCACTACAGCACCTTCTTCATTCAGACTATGAATGACGCCAGGATAGTATTCATCTTGATAAATTGACAACGAAGGTGTCCACTTCCTTATTGATTGAATGGTTGGTTTATTTGGTTCCTTGTTTTGCCATCATTTCAATTTGTTTTCTACTGAACGATTCCCAGTCTTCATCTGAACTTTCATTGAGATTTAATTCCATTTCACTTAAAATGTCATCGCTGTCATCATAACATCTGCGGCTTTTCTTTCTGAGGGCTTCTTAATCTTAGATTTGACACTTTCATTAGAGGTTTTACTTGTGCTAGCGAGAGAAATCAGAGTGTTATCTAGCATTTCTTCATTGGACAGGCTTTTACCTGCTGGAAGTTGTACTTTCTTCCTTCTTGTAGGGTTTGTGGGCTTATCGCCTATTAGAGATTTGGTTGTTTGCACAAGCTCTAAAATGCTGAGCTCACAGCTGAGGGTTCAACTGCTTTTGGCCTATTCTGTCTAGTAGAGGCTGTATGTCACATGGAAGTATCCCAGTTTTTCTAAATCCGCTTTCAAGATTTTTTTTCATATTGGGCTCCAAGTCTTCCAGAAGTTTTTTAAGCAATGAGGGGACTTTTGTGGCTGGGGCAAAGTTACCTCATTTTCACCAGAAACCTAACCTATGAAACTAAAAAATTTATAAGTTGTGAAAAACACTTAATAGGTTGATCTTAGCAATGTAATTTTGTTAACAAATAGTTGTACTCCATAAATAAACACTTTTGCTTACCTTTAGATGTCTGCAAACGGGTTGAAAATACCACTTTTTAAAGTAAAATATCACCAAATGTGACTCAACTTTACAAGCCATACAAATCAACTGTCCAATATGGCGGAATGGCTTGAAAATGATGTGTCACCCTCCTAGTGGTGCTACCTATCGAATAAACTCAAAACAAGGCGTTTGCAGTTCATTGGTTTGCTGTCATGTTGCGCGGAAACATTTTTCGTCTTTGGGGCAAAGTAACCACCTGTGGTGCAAAGTAGCCCCGGTTTACGGTATTAGTTTTTATGATGCAGAACATCCAAATATGTTATGCCTGTTGCCACTGATGCCAATACTGCATGTCGAGTCAGAATTCTCAAAAAGTGGCCAAAAAATCTGAAACGTTTGAAAAGTCACTTGCCGGAGGTAAAAAATTGTTGGAAAAATATTTAAAAAACTCATTTTTGTCAAGTTTTTAGATTAAATTATTTCACAGGTAATGCCAGTATACCAAGCTATAAGGCGGCCAGAAAAAAAAAGTGGTGATGTCTAGTCGACTGTTTTAAAGTTACTTTTTGACTATGTTGAATAGATTTGTGGTATTTGTGCCTCGGTATAATGGTATAATTCTTTCTCACCCTTGGGTAAAAATAAGTCTCTCACCTATCTAGGCGTAAAGTAAACATTGTCTAAAGAAAATTAACCTTCCCAAGGCTAATGCAGAAAAATTAAAGCGATGTGAATCTTGAAATGCAATGGAATATTGAAAATGAAATAAAAAATTTTAAATTTAGTTTTGGAAATCGTTTAGAAAAATAGTTTTCAAAATTTTTCAAATTTTTCTTGTTCCGATGTTGAATATCGAACCCCAACTCTTTTTGAATTTCAATAATTGTTTTCTCATGCTAAAAACACTCGAAATAAACTGATGTATTAGTTTGACTTCTACTTTCAAATTATAAAATTAAAAAACTAGTGAAACTCTTCTATTTTGTGAAGGCTTTTCCACATATTTATACTCAAAATAATTTGTTATTACCAGTTAGAACATTGTTCTTGAAATTGACCCAATCATCTAACGTTCGATCCAATAACAATTGTTTAAAATAAAGATGACTATTCAATTCACATGTCATCTGTTAAAAGTGGACTAATCAAAAGTTAAACATTTCTTGCAATTTCTAATATGCCAACCGAAATGAATTATGTACAATTGTACTAGTGGAATATATCGACAATTCCACTAGTGGTTCAATGAACAATTGTATAATAAATAAAAACTTTCGAATGACAAAATTTGTTTAGCTGGAAATTGTAATGAAATATGAAATCATGTGCAGCTCAATTTTATAAATTATAATTTTTGAATAATAAAATTTGTGAATTGAATAGTCACTCGAATACCATTCGTAGTCAAAGTTTAAATAATATTTTTGAAAATGAGTGGAATATCACTCATGTTCATTGCGCTTGTGAATAGCACTCGTGCTAATGCACTCGTGCTATTTGTACACAAGCGCAATAAATATTCGTGTACCACCTCAAAATAATCGACATAACTTTGACTACTTGTATTATAAATGACTATTTGGACAATAGCACGACATATTGAAAAAATAATAATTGTAAAGTAATATCTAATATATTAAAATAATTTATTTAAATATTTCTCATCTTCTTAATGTAAGTTTTTAGCAAATTTAAAAATTCTTAAAACTCTACTTAAAGAGATACTTCAAAGATCAACCGTACGCATTAGCTTGTTTGAACATTGCTCTTAATGTAAAAAGGCAATTCCAAGTTATACACTCGAGATTTTTTTTCTTTTCTATTTTCACTTTCAATAAATTCGTAGGTACTTAATTAAATAAATGTAATATTTTAATTACTTTAATACTAATTTATTTTATTTAATTTACCAATAATTACTTGATATATTATTTACAAATTAACCACATTTGCACTAGGATAAACCCGAGATGATAATATTATGTAATAATAATTATTCTTCATTAGAATAAAATGAACAAAATGATTAATTATTATAATTAATAATTATAGGTAATAAATACACGAATTGCGAGCTTTGGATTTCTCTTAGATAATAGCTATTATTTTTCATTCTGAGCCAAGTTATTTTCTGCACATACATACATACATATACACATATATATTTATAACGTGACTGACATTATATAATTTGCTTCTGTTTAAAAAAAGCGATTCAGAAGGAAAACTCTTGAAATATGTAGAATACTTTTGTGGAATACATAAATAATAAAAAGATAATATTACATTTTCAAATTCTTTCCTATAAAACAAAATTTTTTAAATCAAAATTTATTCAGACAATTTCAATTTTTATAGGAAATACTATGTAGTATAGCGGAGTCGCAAAACGTGGAATGCAAGGTATCAGGTTGAAAAACAAACTTTTTCGCAAAACTTTATTCTCTTTTATTTAACTTTTATGTTTAAAAGGCATAATTAAATGCACGAACATATTTTTAGTTTTTGTTTTGTTTTAAAGGTGCAATACAATAGAAATATTTTTAATGGAAACCTCTTTTTTGGGTTTCCTTGTAAGAATTTCTAATTCTCAATCTTTTGACAGTTATAAAAAGGTATATGAAAAATGACGAAAGTCATTTCTATTTACTGCCCAGAATGTCTTTGATAATGGAATTCGTCGCCATATATCAACACATGCCATTCATTTTATCGAGCTATAAATTTAATCTATCTTCCCAAAATTATCGACGATATAATAGTTAAAGCAATATATTGAATAATTCCAAATAAATAATTATGATTGCATTATTTTTTATAATTATATAATAATTATAATCGTATAATTTCAGAGCGACAATCTCAATAAAATGTTTTTGATTTTTGTAATTTCATTTTGGCAAGGACAAAGAAGTTATAAGTTATATAATATATATTGCCACTTGAAAAAATTCAGGAACGTCATAATTTCAGGATAAAAAGTCCGATGAACTTTTTGAACAGAAAAATAATATGAACAATAATAAATTGAATTTTCAAATTCCGTAATCTCACGGTAGTCGGTATCCAATATTAGTACTAAGCTGAACTGAAAGTTTACAGAAAATATAAATATTTACGTACATTTACATTAAAATTTAAAAGCAAAATTTAATTTGTGTAATATAATTGTTAAAAAATATTAACTCAGCAAATGTAAATATTATTGCAAAAGTTTTTTTGAGAGATTGAGGCAATTAAATTAGTACATTGGGTTGTAAGTTTATTTTTTAAATTGCTTTGAATATTACGTATGTATAAAGAAATCTACGAGTAATAGTAAATATTAATATTTGAGGTCTAATTAAGGCTAATTAATATTTAAGGTATCTTGATTCACTTTATTTACCACACACCGAATGAAAGTACTTCCTGCAAGAAAAGTGGTGTATTTGTTCGCTTGCCGTAGTCTTCATTAGATATTTATATCGTTGGCTTACTGCAAGAACCAACAGTCATTAAAAGTAATATATCCTCGCATATAAGTCTTAACTTTAAATACAGATTGTTTTTTTATGATATATAATTATATTATTGATTGGGCATTTGGGCTGATTAAAACGGATTATGCAATATACATATTCACGTATACTCAGATCTAAAAAAAATTTGGCATCACCTTGTACAAAAACTGCTGATGTATATTTGATAAATGTGAAAGCTAAGAGCAACATCCAGCGTAATGAGTGTTTTATGTTATTTATTTCCAAAATTCCACAGAAATTTAAATAATTATAAGCAACAGTACCTTTTTCCTATTTATAAACTGTGTCAGAAATTCGTTTTCAAGTAGCAGATATGCTGTGAGATTAAAGTGACTTTTTATTTTTCATGTGGTTTTACCCTCGCCTGTGCCTCGTGCAAATTTTGACTCCGCTGTTAGATCAGAAAGTGGCACTTTAGTCTTTTGATGTATAATATATTATTAAATAAAAGCAGACAATACATTATAATAAACTTGCTCAACGAGGACATCAGAAGTTGTTTTTATTACGCAAAATCTTGTATTCCTTTTGTCAGCATTGTAAATAACTCCTTTTTAAATTTTACACCAAAAATGTTGTTAGTAATATCGCAATTACTTTATAGATATAATTAATTCTACTTTAAATATTAAATCTGTATTTGATATTAACAAAGGGCTCCAATTTCCAAATTTTGTATTAATTTATAAGAATGAATAATTATTATTGTGACAAATGGTTAGCACTTACTTTAAAAGTATTCACGCAAATAATATTTCTAATTTTGAATTTTTAAAATATTTTATGTTGCAATTATATATATTATTAACCTTTGAAATTAATATTTAATTCAAATTTTTTAAAATTATAAGGTTAAATGAACAATAAAACGAAACATTATTTGTTTTATTATGTGATATTAATAAATGTCTGATGACAGCAGTAACCATTGCTGAAAGCTCACAAATAATGTTTCGTTTTATTGTTCATTTAACCTTATAATTTTAAAAAATTTGAATCAAATATTTTATGTTGCCTCTTTCATTTTTATTTCACACTTTATTTGGATTTCGACAATATAACTTCCGTTTAAATACACGATTCATTGATTATTTTTTATCTTTTTAATTTTGGTGTTATTTATTTATACGTGAACAAGTTCACATTTTTTGAATATTTCAATAATTGAATTTTTCAAGGTACATCTTTTTGAAAAATGTTTGAAAATATTTTTGCTCATTGTAAAGGAGGTACGCATTTTTAATGAGAAATTATGGTTTTAAATGAATTTTTGGTTAAAATTGTAAGAGGGTATAGGTGATAGTATAATTAATTGTAACTTTCAGCTTCTACTGTTATAATTTCCAAAATAAAACTGATTTAATTTCCTTTACTTTAGCTTTTTAGTTCCATAATTTTTTGAAATATGTAAAATGATATTTTTGATTTGTGGTTCAAACGGAAATTTATTTTTATTTATCAAATTGTTGATTAATTATTAAGATTTTATCGATTTCGTTTAGTAAGTAATTTAGATCTAACGAGGAATTATGAAATGTATTTATTTTGAACGTGAAAGTACTTTAATTTTTCTAAAGAATTATAAATTGTTTGGAAGACTAACGTCATTTGTGAAATAAACATTTGATTAGGAAAGAAGTGATAAGTAATAAGAGAACAAATTAGGAATAATAATGGAAAAAGACTAATTGCATTCAGTATAAAAAACGATGTTGTAATAGCAAACTGGAAGTTTGAACATAAAGGTAGGCATAAATACACTAGAGAAGAACCAAGTAGAAATGAAAGATCAATAATAATTGATTAGTTTTTGATAAATAAATCAGTATGAAAATACATAAATTAATGATGTGATGGTAAGAAGAGGACTGGAATTAGCAAGTAATTACTATCTAGTTCAAATGGAGCTTATTAATAAAGAAAACAAGCAAGAAAAGAAACGACAAGTATTAAAAAAAAAATTAAAGGTCATACACTGAAAAATCCGAAATCTAGAATCACAAGAAAGTTACAAAGAAGCAAGAAGCAGTAGAAGAAAAAGTTAAAAAACTCAAAGTAACAGGCAACATAGAAGAATTTTGGATAAATACAGGAATATTTTACTGGAATAAGCAAGAAACGTCTACGGAACAACAAAAATCGGTAATAAATTTAAAAAGAGAATAACATGGTGGTTATAGAAATTAAAAGAAATGATAAAAAATAAGAAGAAAAAATGGCCAAAATATCTGGAATCGAGAAATGGAACAAAGTATGAGGAATACAGACAAAGCAGAGAAAAACAACAACAGGAAAACAAATCGCCTGGGAAAAGTTTGAAAATATAATGTAAAAACATAAAAGAAAATCAAAACCAATAGGCCAATAGGTGGCCTTTTGAAGCAATGAAGACTTGTGATTTCATATAATAACGTCAATTAAATAGTTTGGATAGAAATAAACTACCTTATCTTAGTTTTTAATAGTTCAAACTTGAAGAAATATCTATTAAAGTTTGAGTAATTTTGAATATTAAGCATTTGCTTAATGCAGTAATCGATTATAATGATTGTTTATGACGTTAGGGTTAAAAGGTTGGGGCTGAAGAAAACCTTCATTGCTTTATCCTTGGACTTCGTTAAGACCTAATTTATAATTATTGTAGTTAAAGTAGTTTTATCTTTTCTTAGAATTACGTAATGTTCGCATTATTTAAATTGACAAAAATTGTTTATTGAATAATGAAAATAATTTAATTTAATTATTATCAAATTATATAATTAATATTTAATCAATAAGAAAAATAAAATTAATTTAACTCTTGATGAATAAAATGCGGAGCGCTACATTACAATTTTTCAATAGGAAATACATGTAAGTGTATTATTGCGCAATATTATGCCAAATATGGCAAACATTCTATCACCCGTCCGTGTGTTGTAAGTGGGTCAACAATTACTAGCGGTGGGAGATACCAGTCGCTTTCTGAGATTCGTCCGGTCAACATCCACACTTTGCCAAATTGGATCGTTTCAGGGGATATTTTTAATTAGAAAGCGCAGCCTTCGCTCTGCTTCGTCCGCTACGGCCGTTACAAGCTATTTTGACAAACGCAACTACGGCAATACTTGAATTCACCCTGAAAGTCTATTTTCCAAAAATTTTATTTTTTATTTGTTAATTAGACCCTCATCTTTCATAATTCAATGAAAAATCGAGATTCGAGTATCTTTACTGTCACCACAAGCTATTTTAATTTTGATGGGCGGGGTTACAGTTAGAAAATGACAATGACAAATTGCATTTCAAATTAATTTTTAAAACCGTTTTTTAGCCAAATTTGTAGACCGTCCGCAAATTTTATTTTTTATGTGTACGTATATGGCATTGTTATCTTTCATAATTTACAAAATAAATGGTGAAAATCGCAATCAGGGTTAATTAACTCTGCCAAAGTTTGTACAATAAGACACTAGGGGTTGACCACTGACCAAAAATGTGTACACCAAATTTGCCTTTACAATAATTTGCAAAAGATTTGCAAACAGTAGCAAAATTTGCAATTAATTTCAAAATTTACAAATAATTTTAAAATTTGCAAACAATTGCAAAATTTGCAAAATTTATAAAGATATTTGCAAATTATTTCAGACATTTGCAAAATTTACACACATTTGCAAAATTTGCAAACAATTGCAAAAATTTGCAAACAATTGCAAATAATTTACAAAACTATGTACACCAAATATACTAACAAAAGATGAACTGACTGAACTTCTCAATAGTTTAAGACGACGCAATAAAGAAAAGGTTAAACTATACTGTGATAGATATTAGAAATTGAATCGGTTGTAGGTTGGTGAATTATGTTATGCAGATGATATGGTAATATTTGGCGCAACAGAAAAAGAATTACAAGATAACATAAACGTTTACAAAAAACTGGAAGAGAAAAACATAAAAATTAATAAGGAAAAACAAAAACTATGACAATTAGTTGACAGAACATCAACCACAGCATTAAAATCAAGAATGAAGTATTACAGTAGGTGGATAACTACAAATACTTAGGTATTGTAATCCTAGAGGACGGAAAATGAAAGACAAAATAAGCCAAAAAATAATCTCAATAGGAAAGCTAATCAATACAATGAAGACATTTTTTAGATAAGAAAGAGATTCCTAAAGTGCAAAGTTGATTTGACTTGACATATGTCACAATCAAAAGACAACGAAGCATGATATAAGCTACAAAAAATACAAAATTCCGAGATAAATTGCATACGTAATCAGTAGAAGGATAAAGGAAAACAAGACGAAACAGACTAGGAACAATGAGATAATGGTAGCATCAGAGCTACAAGGAATAAAGTAAAGAAATGTTAAAGAATTGACGTAATACAGAAAAGAATACCAAGAAAAGGAAAAATGTAATACTAACCCATTTTTAAAACCAACACCGAAAAGTAAATGTTTCGATTATGTGTGTATTTATTTTAAACACGAACGTGATAGCTTCTCCAATTTTTCTAAAGAATCATAAATTGTTTGGAAGACTGACATCATTTGTGAAATAAACATTTGACTAAGAAAGAAGTTATAAGTTTTAATATTTTTAATTTGTAAAATTTTGGATTCTAATGTTAATTGATTTTGTGCTAACGTTTAAATGTTTTTCTGATAATTATCAATTGAGTTCTGTATTAAAGTTATTTGTTTTTTAATAATGAGTTAATTTTTTCTTGGTTTTCTGAAATGATTCTTATTGCTTTGTCATATTTTTCTGCATCAGTTTTGTCTGAATTTCTCGTAATACCCTCAATAATTGAACCTAAACCATCTACTAAAAGGATTTGGTTGTTGGATTTTTATTTGATTTTATTTTCTAAAATATTTATTAATTTGTAAGAATTATTTTTTTTCTTGTTGACAACTTTTAATGAGATTTATCGAATATTTTTAGCTGATTTATTTTTGTTTTGAGTAATTTGAACTCTTGGTACTGTGTCAGCAATGTCATTTTTGAATAAACGATCAAGTATCTATTTTACTACGAGCATTTCTTAATTTTATAAATAAAAGTCCAGGGTTTTTAGTAATTCAGTGAAATTTTGTAGAAAATGTTGTGGCGATTTAAGTGAATCAGAAACAAAAAGTGTCTTGAGCTCATTGATGTGAAAAATTTCGTTTTTGTTTTGCTTTTTAGTAATTTTAACTTCATTTTTTTCTAAAATTTGATAACGAGCGATAAATTTATTTATTTTCTTATTTTGTGTTTTTTGATTTTGTTTAAAAAACTGTTTGATTGAATTTAAAATTGTCATTTATGTTTTGAAACTGCCTTGTTTTTTTGATTGTTTAATTTTTTGCTTAAATCTTGGTAAACGTGTTCTAACTCGTCTTGATAGTTTTCTGCAAATTCGGTGAAGTTGTATTAAAAATTTCGTTTGGATTTCTAGAATCTGTGTGTCCGAATGTTGGTTAGAAAGAATCGTAATTTTTAGAACAACTCTGTATGGAATTATTATAACCGATGATAGCATAATCTATCATATCTTTATCATCACGATACATTTCTCTTAAGAGTCTTAAGTGTTCAATGATTGTGGAATGGAACCGTTCAACTATTGAATTTGATTTATGCAATTTTGCAATTAATTTTAATTTATGCAAGCTTAAAGTATTTTTAATTATTTCTTGATCGAATTCAATAGAGGAGAAGGTGCAAATATGGAATATGCTTGTAATATGGAATACATCGGTTTTGACTAAACAAGTAAGGTCCTCGGTCGAAAATCGGCTAAATTTGTGAACGCTTGCCATCTTTATTGAAGGCAATCCACCCTGTACCGTTTTAGTATAATTTTAGTTTACCACATGTGTACATGTGAATTTCGTACATTGATAATTTTAACACGTAAGTGAATATGCAAGCCTAATTTTTTTATTTGCACGTTTTTATTTAAATATTTGTTACGATGCCATTGTATATAAACTAAAGTTTAAGATAACGTTGTATTTGTTTAGTTTTTTGTTATGATAGGGTAGATCTAGCCTAAAATATTGATGACATTGGTTGTCGGTAATATGGAATACCAGTATTTCATACCCCCATGCTCATAATACGCTCATAATGAGTGTGCAAGCGCCGAAAATACGAGTATATTTGCGACTGGTGCAAGTAATATGTTAATCTAACCCTTATAGTTAGTTTAAGTTTTAGGAACAATAAGTTATTTAATTATTTCTTAGATATTTAATGTATTCCATATTTGCACCACCTTTTCTTAGGTGAGCATTTTGTAATTTTTTTTTAAAACTTTTTTTTTGTAAAAATGTTTTAGTTAATTACACATTTGCTTTTAGATTATGGTGTCTAATTGTCTGAAGTAACTTTTACCTAAATTTGGTTTAATTCTATTTGCTAACAAAATTTTTATATACCAAACAAAATGGTATTCCATATTTGCACCTTCTCATCTACCATTGTTCATAGTCAAATTTTAAAAGATTCCAAAACAAGTAATATGGTTTAGCACCTTTACTTCTTGTATATTTATATATATTGTATATATTTATTTTATTTTAAGTTGGAAAATTTTAAAATATCACTTCGCTGGTAAAAATTAAAAAAAAATTGTATTCGACATTTATTTTACTTTTATGTAAATAATGTAAGCCAATAATAATTATGTTCGAAACGATTTCTTGTTTTACTTTATTTGAGCGCATTTCATTAAATGCAACGATGCCAAAGGAAATTTTCCAGTGCAATTCTATATTTTTTTATGGTTAACGTGGTTGTGATATTGTATTTGCTCTGATATGTACTACATACATAATATGTTTTACAAGCGAAAATTAAAAATATTTTTAAAAAATCCAACACAAGTATTTAACGCAAAAATTTTTTTTATATATTAAAAGTTTTTTTATGTAAGGTAGCAATTTATTTTGTAAATATTTTAAATTACGAAATTTTATGAAAACATATTTGTGAGCAGCCGTCAATTTATTGCAAAGCAAATTTCAGCAGTGTAAATACGCTGAGTTTACGAGTTGAATACATTTTACTTATATTTTCTTAAAAAAACAGTTTCATTTATTTATGTAATGTATATTCACTAATGTTCATTTTAAAGCATTAAATTAGATCGTGTCAGTTATTATCAATTTTTCATATTTGTTTCGCAAATAAAGTCATATCTTATTATTAGGGAAACAATTTGGAAATTTTAAACAACACTCTAGCGACGCTTAAATAATTTTAAATTAAAACCGTAGCTATTAATTACATTTATCGACAGTGCTGCTGCCCCGAAAGTAACTTTTTTCAATAAATAATCTAAAATATTACGTTTTCCAATAATGGCTGGAATATCATAAAATTATATCTCATAACGCTGACTCGGAACCATGGGAGGTATATCCAATTCAATTATTGCAATATAAGATACTCAAAGATGTTGCCAGCCCCAGAAGGGGTTTAATTGATCGGGATTTAATATCACATTAAATAGCATTGCAAATCAACGCTCTAAAGGTCAACCACGACCGCGAGCTTTATAAAACTTGCTAGCAAAAAAATTTCCAGAACACCTTTTCTTCAAGTTTTCTTAAAACTTAAAAGTTTTCTGAAACCGAAAATAAGGTAGACGCTATAATAGCTCACAATCAACTACCATTTTTTAAACGAAAACGTTACTTTCAGACGTTTTAAAATACTGCTATCATTATGTTTCATAAATGTAAACTCATAAAATAAAATCTTCTAAATATTCTTAACATATGTATTCATTTATTTTTTTTATCCCAAAATATATCTCTACTTAAACAAATTTTTTATCTAAGCATAAGTTTTAACTCGGCAGGTATATAAAATAAATTATATTTTTAATTCTTTGTTTAATCTGATATTTTGTTAATAAAACCGAAATAGAAGTTTAGTAATTTTATAGAACATTTAAATATAATTGGTTACAGGCGAGGTTGCAGATTAAGTTAGTCAAAATGTTAATTTGTCAGTTACAAATTATATTATTTCAAAATTAAATTTCATAAATTTTATAACTTTACCGACATCAAAGGATAAACAAATATGCTGTAACAAAAAAATTCTCGAGCTCTAAAACTGCATATAATACGAAATCTGTTAAATAACTGATAGGAACAACTACACAGAAAATGATGCTGCAGTAATTATTTTATAATTCAGCACAAAATAAAATAAATCTCGTCAAAAGTGTGATTTAAATATGGTTTAAAAATTATTTATTTTGAATTTCTCGTAACAACGAATAAATTAAAATAAAACCTGATGTAATAAACCACAATTATTATTATTGCAACAGTCGACAAAAGAATATTAATTATTTAGCAAAATTAACTACATAGGTACGATATTTACAACAAAATTAGAAACCACGATGTACGCGAATTCGAATTTATATGAATTAGGTTTTGATACGAGAATGCAAAATTCTTATTTGATTAATTCATATTCGATATTTTTCCACGAATTACTTTTTCTGAATTTTTTCGTGAAATCGTCCTCACCACCTTCCTGAAACATGGAAACAAACGAACATCCATGGATGCAATAATTTCGTTTTAATATTTAATTAATGCATGCATAAAACGCATAAACGAATAATTATTTACGGATTTACTATTCAATTTTGTTGTATAATTATGTATCTATGTAACATTTTCGTATCAATTAGTTCATTATCGATTTAATATTTTAATAAAAAAAATATTGTATATTGTGATGCTCACGAGTTTCCCAGCAGTACTGTGTTTATGTTAGCATGAAACTGAGGTGTAAGGCTAAGCTAAGGTTTGCTCTGTTAATTACTAATTGTGACTGATAAATTTATAGGTAGAATATCTTTTTAATTGCCTTGTAAAGGATATTTACATACAAATACTAGATACATAGGTTGCTTACAACTATCACATGTTATTCTCTAGGTCTTTCTAAACTAATAATACAACCGTTGTAAATTGCAAGCTTATAGAGCGGTTTTCCGCGCTTTATGCTAGGTTACTAATTGGAAGCAATCACAAATCGTTTATTTGTCAATTATTGTACTCGATCAATTAAAAGTTTAATATTTTTTTTACTGATTAACATGGACATCTATATATTACATGCAAATAATATAAATAACCGTCATTTCTTGTAATAATTTTTCTTCAGTTTTCTGGTAGTATCCTATTAAATCGAATCACAGATTGTAATTGAAAATTGTTAAAAAACAATTTTTGTTTCAAAGCTGTTTTTTTCTAAACTATAATTTTCTTAATTGGAACGATTTATAACTAAGGACGATTAATATGTTATACTCCCCAGCCCAGTTCGATTTTATTTTATCTTCGCCATTAAAAAATTTTACTACTTAGTAATTGAGTAGGTTTTTACTTTTAATTTTTTTAGCAACTACCAAGGGATTGGTATTTTGTACATTTTGATTTTGAATTAGATGTTTTGCACGAGTTTGTCTTGTGATGTTTGAGTAATTTTAATTAATAATAATTATTATTTTATCTACGACCGTAGATGGTGATTCCAGTAATCCCCTTATTAGGATCCTAGTCGATATAACAACCTTACATTAATCATTACTTAATTTTGGTAAACACTAATTTACATCATTATTGAGGAAGCCATTTGAGGAAGCGATTTAAAGGATTATAAAGATACGTAGTTTTAAAAATATTGAAATCGCAGTTTATTTTCTTATTAAATAACATCTGGCAGGGCAGGGGAGTTGTGAGGGATAATTTGTAATTGAAGGACCTAAAATGTGACATCACCTTTTGCTTCGAATAAACGCTACATATGACTATCGGTCATTACCTCAAAAAACATCCTCCATATGTAGTATATAGAGGATTGTCTCTTATGAACCTACCTCACAAGTATTTTTTCAACCTCAAATGATACAAAATGGTAATTTAGATAGCATAATAAAGTGTTTTAATTATTATTATTACCATAATTCTTGAGGGTAGTTAAAAAAACTTAAGATAAAATATACTCTCTATATTGCCTACTATTATAAAAATATTTTTAATAAAAACTTTAGTAAGCAATAAAAATTTAATATAATAAGATTTTAAAGCACCGACACAATGTTGAACCTTTTCAACTTGAAACAAATTAAGTTTAATATTATAATAAAATGTGAAACTTTTATGAAAACTTGTACTTACAGCAGTAAATAAAAATAATTTAAAATAAGAAAAAACTAAAATCTTTATGCTTTATATTTCTATCTTGCCTCTCCTTGCTCCTCTGTTGTGCTTTCTTTATGTTTTTTGCTGCAACTACATAGTACATATTGTAACTTCGTAATAAATTAAAGAATGTTATTCCCGAAAGTGAAATACTGGGTGGTCAACTAAGAATTTCGATTTACAAGCGCTCTAAAATTGTTTTGAATAGGAATAGAGAAGTGGAGTTGGTCTTAAACGAAGGAGGGCTCATGGAAATTCAGTCGCCATGGTTCGCTGGACGGGTGAGGAGCGTTCGTTCTGTGTGCGCGCTTATTACCAAAATCAAAATTCTTGCATTATTGTGCGTCGTCGTTTTCGTGCACATTATGCTTTGCACAATCTTAACCAATGTCCGAGTGCTCAACTCATTCGGAAATGGGTCAGAACATTCGAAGAAACTGGTTCGACATTGCCCCAGCGAGTGATAAACCGTCGACGGTCTGTGAGAAACGATGCAAACGTAGAGCGAGTGAGAGCATCTGTTCGCAACCAACCGGGCCTCTCGACACGCCGGCGCGCGGCCGCTCTAAATGTGAAGAGATCGTCATTGATAAACATTCTTCATAAAGATTTACACATGCACCCTACAAGATCCAATTAGTGCAGGAATTAAAGCCAGGGGACCATCAACAACGCCTTGATTACGCCAATGAAATGGTGAACCGATTTCAAGCGTACGACAACATTTTTTTCTCTGATGAAGCCCATTTTCATCTGAACGGCTATGTAAACAAACAGAATTGCCGGTATTGGTCTTCAGAAAACCCCAAACAGAAACATGAAACTCAATTGCATAGTGGGTCAACTAGTTTCGATTTACAGCGCTCTAAAATTGTTTTGAATAGGAATAGAGAAGTGAGTTGGTCTTAAACGAAGGGGGCTCATGGAAATTCAGTCGCCATGGTTCGCTGGACGGGTGAGGAGCGTTCGTTCTGTGTGCGCGCTTATTACCAAAATCAAAATTCTTGCATTATTGTGTCGTCGTTTCGTGCACATTATGCTTTGCACAATCTTAACCAATGTCCGAGTGCTCAACTCATTCGGAAATGGGTCAGAACATTCGAAGAAACTGGTTCGACATTGCCCCAGCGAGTGATAAACCGTCGACGGTCTGTGAGAAACGATGCAAACGTAGAGCGAGTGAGAGCATCTGTTCGCAACCAACCGGGCCTCTCGACACGCCGGCGCGGCCGCTCTAAATGTGAAGAGATCGTCATTGATAAACATTCTTCATAAAGAACACATGCACCCTACAAGATCCAATTAGTGCAGGAATTAAAGCCAGGGGACCATCAACAACGCCTTGATTACGCCAATGAAATGGTGAACCGATTTCAAGCGTACGACAACATTTTTTTCTCTGATGAAGCCCATTTTCATCTGAACGGCTATGTAAACAAACAGAATTGCCGGTATTGGTCTTCAGAAAACCCCAAACAGAAACATGAAACTCAATTGCATAGTCTGAAGGTCACAGTTTGGTGTGCAATACACGCACAAGGCATTATTGGCCCGTACTTTTTCGAAGACGGACGCGGCCGAGCAGTAACAGTGGATTCTGATCGTTATGTGGACATGTTGAACAATTTTTTTGAACCAGCCCTTCAAGACTTTGATGGATACAATCGGGACACTTGGTTTCAGCAAGACGGGGCCACTTGTCACACTTCAAATCGGTCTTTACCTGTTATTCAGGCGCTTTTCCTGAAAAATTGATTTCTCGGCGTGGAGACCTTCCATGGCCCCAGAAGCCCGGACTTGACACCTTGCGACTTTTACTTATGGGGATACCTCAAAAGTGTAGTCTACCGCAACAATCCCGCACTCTAATTGCGTTGAAGGAAAATATCCGCCAGGAAATTCAAGCCATCGGTCCAGAAACTTTGCGACGTGTTTTCTAAATTTCGGGGTTCGACTCGAAGAGTGCCAGCAGAAAACGGTGGACATTTGGAGAGCGTAATTTTTAAGAAATGAATTTCGAAAGAGCTGAACATTATTTGTAAAAAAATTAAAATTGACTTGAAAGTTTTTTTTTTCAACCGGATTCCTTTATGTCATCTTCAGAACAATCTATAAGCCAAATTTTAACTTTAGTACTTTAAAGTGGTAATGTGACAGTCCGTCAACTGCAAGCTTTGCAAAATCCTAACTTTTTATGTCAAATGTTGTATATAGACTTTTTTGTGTAATTACTCCATTGGAAACTAATTCCATTTATCAAATGGAAACGAAGCTTTTTTAATTATTTTTAATTAAGCTCAAGATTAATAGCTTAATTCTGAAACGTGGGTTTAAAATTCAGTGTCACATTATAATTAAATCCTTTTTCAATTAAATTCTTACACATCATTAACTTATAATATATCTACAACATGTAAACATACATATGTACGTTTAAATATATTTTATTTTTGAAAAGCATTGCAATTTTTTGCTAATATAAGATACCCACATATTTTAAGATTTACTTATGCAGAACACCGTCTTTGCGCCATACCGCTCAAATCGAGGATTGCATACAGAACCATTCTCTAACGCTGGTATTTTTAGTTAAATTAGTTCATTTTTTGTTTTTCAATATAAACTTGTTTTAAGAAATTTTTGTTAAAAAATTTCGTTAGTAAAATATTAGAAATATTAATCCATGTCTGATTGGTTATTTCGACAATTTATGTAATAGATTTAAGGTGAATACTCATCCAACGTTAGGTATTTTAATATAAACATAAGGTTTTGGAAGAGAGGTATATTCTTACAAAAATTTCAAATTCTAATTTGTCAACCGGATTCGGCTTTATGTCATCTCCAGGACAATCTATAATGCAAGGCAAGAGTGCTAAATTTTAACTTTAGTACTTTAAAGTGGTAATGTGACAGTCCGTCAACTGCAAGCTTTGCAAAATCCTAACTTTTTATGTCAAATGTTGTATATAGACTTTTTTGTGTAATTACTCCATTGGAAACTAATTCCATTTATCAAATGGAAACGAAGCTTTTTTAATTATTTTTAATTAAGCTCAAGATTAATAGCTTAATTCTGAAACGTGGGTTTAAAATTCAGTGTCACATTATAATTAAATCCTATTTTCAATTAAATTCATACATGTCATTAACTTATACTCTTATACCTACAAATTAAACACACGTTTAAATATATTTTATTTTGAAAGCACTTGCAATTTTTGTTAATATAAGATACCACATATTTTAAGATTTACTTATGCAGAACACCGTCTTTACGCCATACCGCCCAAATCGAGGATTGCATACAGAACCATTCTCTAACGCTGGTATTTTTAGTTAAATTAGTTCATTTTTTGTTTTTCAATATAAACTTGTTTTAAGAAATTTTTGTTAAAAAATTTCGTTAGTAAAATATTAGAAATATTAATCCATGTTATAGTTATTTGATCTACCCACTGTTGAAATAAAATAATTTTTATAAACTTTAATAAAGTTCATGTGAAACCGCACTTAATTATTTTATAAACACGTAATCACAATTCAAAGGAAATGCTGCAAACATGGAAACTACCAAAATATCATTTTACATAAAACTGATTGTAGCTTTTCCCTTTGGAATGTGGTTGTTGGAATGTCGTTATTAGATATTATGTTATAAATGTTGGTAAGCAATATTGTTATCACAGAGAGATTATAGTCAGTTAATAGAATGATTAACATGTAGGTTAAGTTCTTTGTAATATTCAAATAGCAATTAATTAATACTAAATAAAATCAGCTCATTTTATCAAATAACTTACAATAAGAACAACATTAAACAAATTAGAAAAATGAATAGCTTTTTCGTTGACAATGAAAACCTTGCATTCATTATTTTAATTCATATAAAAAAAGTTTAAAATCATAGCTTTTCAAAATTATAAGGCCGACACAAATTATTAAATTACAGATATCCATGGTTTTGAAACAAAGTGTACACATTAAACGGCAATAATTTACAATTTTGTAATTCGTTATGTTGTATCTCTTAAAAATATTGTATATTTTATTCGGAATTAAATTTGAAATTTTAATTGCATACGAAATAAAGTGCTTTGATATTTATTTAGTAACAAACGTTTTTGTAATTAATTTTTAATTATTTGAGTATAATAATTGTCATCTCCATTCTATTTATAAAAAGCTAATTTTTTCCCAGTCGTCGCCGTCGTCGAGAGTATGTCAGTGTTTTACATAAACCACCTGTAGATTGCATGAATTTGTATGTTAAGACTTGGTGAATATACATATTTTCAACATGAAGTAAATTACAAAAATTAAAGTTAAAGTGCTTAATACTACAAATATATTTATATTAAAAATACACTTATGATATTAAATGAATTTATGCTTTATATAAAAATATAATTTGTATGGACAAATTTTAATTTTTCAACTGATATATTATCAATAAATGTATTAATTTATTAGTACAAAGTTGTCATAATTCTTGGTAAAATGCACCAGCTTTTTAAACGAAAATTTCAGCGTCGCGCGGAGGGTCAATTTTTACAAAACCAGCTGGGTGCATTGCAGAATTATCGATTAAGACTTGGTGAATATACATTTTTCAACTATTGCATAAGTAAATAAAAATTCAAAATTTGCAAAGCTGCGATTTTGATAATACGAAATCGATAAGTGCACTTATGAATTAAATAAATTTTAGCTTTAATTGGTTCTAATTTTGACATTTGAGTTATCCCGAATTTTTCTATTGGTTTATAGGTAACTATGTACATACGCTGAATAGTCATATAAAAAATTTTTTAAAAAGAAAAAAGTACATACTATATAAATTATCAATAATAATTATCAAACGAATACTTTGTATCCTATTGTAATTAATAAAGAAAACCTTTTTAATTTTTAGATAGTTTGATTTTATCCCAGAAATCAAATTAAATTAGAAGATCCAAATTTCACTCAATTGTATCTGAAAATCTTATCAACTCCATTGTAACATGCAGTACATATATATAGTTACTTTTCGAAACGAGGAGCAATTATATAGAGTTTTTCTTTATTTTAATTTTGGAAGCTAAAGTTTAATAATTACCGATTTCTTACTTTTAATAAAATACACAATACATATTTAGTTTTTTTTTTAATTTGAATATTTTTAATGTATTTAGTCCAAAGAGTTGGATTGGCAAGGAATAATTCACGAAAGTATAATATTTTGCATTTCATGAAAATTTAAAGCAAAAATTTTTTGAAAAGAATTCTTTGTAAAGAATCCACTTGTGAAGATTTTACTGCGACTTGAAGCTACTTTATAAAGTTTCTCAAGTTCCGAGCACGATTTTCAAGCTTTGGGTGTCTCTATTATGCAATAAAACAGTAGCGAAATATTGAAGATATTTAAAAAAATAAGAAAGGTTTATTTGAAATCAAAATTTAAAAGTTCAAAAATAAACACTTTTAATACTACTTCCAATGCATACGCCAAGGGAATCAAATACAATATTTATTATTAGTCAATTACACATTTGCCTTCATTATCTCAGTTTTACCTCAAAAAGTATTCACAAAATTTTTTTTATCATATTATAGTTATAAATTTCAATTTTCGGGTCACCGCTATTAATATAATAATTTTATGCAAACTTTTTTTGCAGCCAAGTTTAAGAAATTTGAAATCAATTAACAACATAATTATAAGGTAAATTAACAAAACGGACGTTTATTATGAAATATTTGCTGTAGCTTTTCGTAATTCAATATTTTGGTTGTATCTATTTTTAATATTAATATAAATATACCTTGTGAAAATATTATTTTTAGCATTTCTCGAGTCGCACAAGACAGGAAAACATTTTTGTTTAAATCAATTGCGAAAAATATAGAACCGATTTCCGATTTCTTTCTCAGATATCAATTTATTCTGAATTGGGAAAGAATTTATAAAAATAAAAACAAGTAAAACTGCATCTTAAATATTATGTATTTAAGTGATTTATGAAATCATTCATCCACCACACTTACAAACTTACAGTTTATTCCAATATTTTCTACAAATAATACCAAATTTTATTTATTTAATTTTTATTACATTAAAGGATACTTTAAATAATATAAAAAAGGACATGATAACTAATGATAGCTTGTGTGTAATGCAATATGCATTACATTCGGTTTTTCTGCAATATTTGTTTTTTAATATAATAAAATTTAAATAAAAATAATTAAAAGTTTCCTTTAAAATTTTTGCAATAATTAATAAGCTTTTAATTTTTGGATAAATAATATTGTGAGCCACTGTAACTTATGTTGGTGCAAGTTTTATTAAAGCGATTAAATCCTGTAAAATAGATATATCAACCTAATAACTGCAAAGAGTCATGTTTGTTTTGCTTAGATTAAATCCAATTATAATTTAATCTTAATTAATTTATTAATTACTTTTATCACGTAAGTTTGTCTTTTCCAAATTGATAAGTTCTAGTGTTAATCTTTCACTTCCGCACCATTCAGAAAGTCAAACACCCCTAGGAAGCTATAAATTTAATTAAACAAAATTTCTGAATATTATTAGTTAAGACAAATATTAGACATGCCCGTACTTAGAGGAATTGTGTCTTGTTTTGATCAAATTAGAAAAATGATTTTTTGTTCATGAGTTAATTTACTAGAGACCAGATTATATTTATTTTACTCAGGGTATATGGCTTTTGGGATTTTTCAGAAAAAAAAACAATAAGTTAAGGAGAAAGCGAAAAGTTAGTGATTTCCAATCCAGGCACCGCATTAAGCAATTGCTTTATTGAGCTACCACAAAATAGATAAAACTCAATACGAGGTTGAGCTAAATGTAAGGACCAAAGCTTAAATATAAATATTAATTAATATAATCAACTTTATTAATATTAATTCTTTGAATACAATTTTACGTAATAACGTTAGGTACTTAATTTTATTTACAAATTTATTTTAAAATAATTATATAACATAATGATCACTATGTTAATTTGGTTAGTAATTCAAAACTAAATAATTGTAGCTACAGCATATTAATATTACCTACAATCAGTAAAATTTAAATATTAAATTTATATTTAAATATAAAAGCTTTATTAATATGAATAATATTAGAGTGAATTGTTGTTAATTTATGTGTACGAACATGTTACATACAATGTTATTCTCCTTCATTTTAGTCTTAAGTTTTTACGTCCGAGTTTTCATTTTGATGAAATAGGTAATTTTCAATATAAGTCAGTAAGTTGCTCATCTGAGCTAAATCAAAATTGAATTGAAATATAAATAATATATTAAATTTAATATTAGCTAATTAATTAATTTAATATTTGCTCAGTTGGACATGAACTACATTACATACTTATACATAATCATCAGCTAAATTTACTGAAAATCAATAATCCATATTATTACAATACAGATTGCTTAAAACTTTGCTCAGCTTCAAAAATTTTTAATAATTAATATAACATTACAGTAATAAATTGATATAATTTATTTTGTTTAACAAAAATACAAAAGTAAAATGATTGTGTTATATTTAAACGAGTTTTAGATACAATTTCAAAATTATTGCAAATAAATTTGTTGTTAATTTTTTTTAAATATTATGTAGTAACGCTGACACACCGTTTGATTTGAAATAAACGTAAGCGTACATTTTATATAAACCAAACACAAAATTTGCATGCTTTAAGCGTCAATTTTTCAAAGGTTTTGGTTTATAGCACATCTGATTAGCCTGAGGGATTTTGATAACAAACCACCTAAGTTTATAAATTTTCTAAAAGGTTTTTGGCTAAAACTCCAGCAATAAATATTGTTTATAAAATGCATAACATTTCAAAAGATTCCTTCGTTTTCAGCTATACGAATTTTGTTCCATAAATTAGGTTTTTGCTGCTGAGTTTGTCTGAGAAATAACTTTTAGCTAAAAAATAGTAAAAATAGATAACCAAACTATTTTAAAATAAAAAGTATTCAGTATTAGAAGTATTAGTATATTAATTAGTATTATAGTATGTATATCCAGTGCATGCCAAATACCTGAATATCTTCGCGAGTGCGCGAACTATTTATAACAAAGTTTTATGTGAAAGTACTAAACTGCAAAATTTTAATAATTTTAAAGTTTTTCAAAAATATTTATGCTTGTATACAAACCACAAATTAACTATCTAAACGAAGTTTAAACATTGTAAATATTTATGATGCGTAATTAATTTCGATTTGCTGCATGTTCAAAGCATCCACACCCACATTCTTTCACTTCATAAAATATTAAATAATTATTATCGAAAGCTTTTTGACTATATATTAAATCTAATTAAGTGATAATCTCGAATACAAATTCGAAGTTTTATTACAAGATTTCATATTACAACAATTTTAAAGTGCTGCTTAGGGAGCGTTCAAGTATTACGTAACGCAATTTGGGGGGGCGGGGGGGGTCTCTAAAACGTTACGATGCGTTACAGGGACGGGAGGGGGTCTTTCTTACAACAAGTTACGTAACATTATCTCTTTTCTATATAAAAAATTAGGGAATTAAAACTCCCAAATTGGCAACCCTTTTCGTTTACGTTTTACGGGGAATCCCTTGATTGTATTAGTCTGGTCGTCATTTTTAATTTGTTCTCGCATGTTGGCAAACCTTTTCCTTTATATTTCACGGGGAATCCCTAGATTGTATTAGTCTGGTCGTCATTTTTAATTTGTTCTCGCATGTTGACAAACCTTTTCCTTTATATTTCACGGGGAATCCCTAGATTGTATTGTACGTCATTTAATGTTATTTTTGTTGTCAGTATTCGTTAGTGTTTATGCAGAAGCACATTGTGGTAGTCGGTGTGATTAAAGTGAGTTCATAGTGTTCATACTGTAATGTCCTCAAAAGAAGGAGATTTGTATCATCAGCTGTTTTTGGCCTATAAAGGCTCTCATGCTGACTTGCCAGCGCAACTATGTCAAAAAAATGCCAACGAAATTTGGAAAACGGCTAAAGAAAAACTAAAAAATAAAGAAAAGTTTATAGAACATATAAATGATGTCATACGAGAGTTGAAGGTGAAGGCCACGAAGAAGAAAGCAACAATGCTTAGTTATTTTTCAAAAGTAAGTTTACTACTAATAAAATGTAATAATTAATGACATAAGTATTATATTTAATCCAAACCTTGATTTTTCATAAAAGAACTGGTCATAAGTATTTTATATTTCTAGCTACCTATGCAAACATCAAGCACGCCAGCAACACTAAGGCCCAAAGTTCCATCGACTTCGCGTGCTCCTCAACAAAAACAGGTGCATCTGCTTATATATGTCGTATATTATGTTCTTTTTTATCGCATGTGTCAATAATACCTATTCTTAATTTATTTTCTTTTGGTCTATAGGATTCGAATGTTGTAGCTTCATCCACGTGTTCATCTCTTGTGGAATCGATTGTCTCAGTCGCTGGGCATGAAAGCACTGCCGTCAAACGAAAGATGAGCGATACCCACGATGAGCAAAGTCAGGATACTGATAAAGAAACTGTGGAGACATCGTCTACAGAACCAGAAAAGACTTTGGTTGATTCGGTCATCACTAAAAATGTTACAAGCAAACCGGCTCAAGAAATTCTTATGAAGAAAATTGGTGTACTGCAAAAAAGAATAAATGTTCTCACTGAAGCAAGGGACACTGGTATAGCCAAAGATGATGTTCATGACGAAATAAAAAAGCTACGCAAAGAGTTGAAAGAAGAAGAGAAATTTTTAAAGAAAAAAAGAGACTCTGCTAAGCGTGCAAAAAAATTTCGAGCCAAAGAAAAACTGGACAAAACTGAACGTCTGAGAAACAATCCTGCTGCAGTACAACCTCGAACTGGCCCTGGACAGCCCCCTTTAGTTGACTCGCAACCTGCTCTCCTAGAGACCATAATTAATATTGCCATTCATGGCAGCGCTGCTGATGAACGCCGCCGAACAGAGATGATTAGGAGTTGTCTTACTCTGTCCGACCTGCATGAGAGGCTGTTGTTAATGGGATTCCAAATTTCTCGAAGCGGCACATATCTTCATTTACTCCCACGCGTTTCTAACACACGAGAGGGAAGAAGACACGTAAGTACTGTACCCGTAAAGTTAGCAAGACCACAGACCGAGATGCACAAAAGCACGTGGACGGCGAATTTTGCACTGCTACAATCAGGTCATTGGAATCTCTCGCTTCGCTTCTGGGACCGCAGCAAGTATTCGTTCTCTCACAAGACGATAAGGCACGTGTACCAATTGGTTTACCGGCAGTGAAAAGTCAGAGCCCTCTTTTAATGCATATGGAATACAGAATACTTTTACCCGATCATGACTGGGTCGTGGCAGAGCGGCACAAACTTATTCCCTCTGTATACGCCGGCGTCAACGTAGAATCTAACAATTTCGGTAAGGAAGAAGCTGTTGGGTACAGCGGGCCGACACACATATCCATAAGGAGCGGAAACACTCATCCTCCACAGCGAACACCCACGCTTATGATTTCGAAGCACTTTTATCAATACCTTCATTCAAACCCTTAATGATGACAGAATCGAACACCGTGAAGCCAGTAATCATCATCTTTGTAGATGGTGGGCCGGACGAAAACCCGCGTTATCGCAAAGTCAAGAACTTTGCAATTGAACACTTTAAAAAGTACAACCTGGACGCCCTGTTTATAGCGACTAATGCTCCTGGGCGGAGCGCATATAATCGAGTTGAGCGTCGCATGGCTCCCCTCAGCAAACGACTGGCAGGCGTCATTCTGCCTCATGAACATTTTGGTTCTCATCTCAACGACAAAGGAATGACTACGGATGATGCTTTGGAAAAACGCAATTTTCAGCACGCTGGAGAAACACTTGCAGAAGTGTGGAGAGAAATGAAAATTGATAATTACGACGTTTCGGCGGAGTATAGACAGCCCGAAGATAGCATGCAGGATCCAGTAGAACCAAATCTGGCGTGGTATAGCATTCACGTCCGTGAATCACAATATTTCTTACAGGTTATAAAATGCGCGGATGAAACCTGCTGTTCACCACCGAGAAGTGCATTGAAATCTGTGCTTATGGATACTTTCATGCCGCCACCTTACCCAGTACTTCAAACCCCAAGCAAGCTCGTTGTACCCAGTTTGCTAGACCAAGGAAAATCCAAGTTTGCGCCACTTCTTGTGAGGTTGGCCGTTGATCTGTCACCTCCTCTAGAAGGGTTCAAGCAGATGCCTTACGATTTCTTTTGTCCATCTGTACAATCCGACCTAAAAAAAGTATGTCCAACCTGTGGGATCTATTTCACATCGCACAGGAGTGTTCAAATGCACTGTGCTTACGTGCATGGCAAGCCTGTCCAAGGCCATTGTGAAACTAGAGTACGGCCACAGCGCCTTGCTGCCAGAAGGGCAAATGAGCTTCTCTGCATTGTACGTCGTTATGAAACATCGTCTGAGGATGCTGAATGGCTCGACGAAGACGAAGTTGATGCAAGTGGCTTAACAATTCCAGAACCGTCTTCGTCTGCACTCCAGGTACCAGTGATGAAAGAATCTGAGTGGCTAGCAAACCCGTGGACAGAGGAGCAGTAATTTTAACCGAATTGTTTCTATAGACCTACTTAGATACTTGGTTAATAGTTGATTATTTTTTAATTTTGTTAAGAATACGATTTTATTTCGAGTAAAATGTTTAATTTGAGTTGGGTTTCTGTTTATAATTGCATTGCCAAAGGTTAAAATAAATATGTTATTTTATTTGAAAACTTTATTAGTAAAAAAAGCTTAAATACTTCTCCTATTAAGTATTTAAGCTTTTTTTACTAATTACAAAGGAGAAAACAAGTGTGTGTAGCCAAAATATTACAAAAGAATAAACAAAATACGCAGGTGTTGCGGATTAAAAATCTCGTGTTTTATTATAAGGCAATTAAAACTGTACCAAGAATAAAAACTATAACATAACTTTATGCGACTTCAGGGTAAAAATGATCACTTGAGTGTTACGTAACGTTTAAAGAGGGGGGTGGGGGAGTACAGAAAAACGTTACGGAGCGTTACAGTGGGGGGGGGTCAAAATCCTCAAAAATTGCGTTACGTAATACTTGAACGCTCCCTTACGTAATAATTATTTTAAAATAAATCAGAGATTTGCAGATAATAGGGCATTATCACTTACACAACTAAATTAACAAAACAATATTTTCTACTTTTATAATTATTCCATTATCCTTTACTGCAAAAAGCTTTCAGAGAATGTAAAACTGAAAGTTTCATTATAAGACTATAAATTGTGTTCTAACCAGGGACGTGAAATTTCTGCAGTAGGAGAAATTGGCGTTAGCGGGCGCATTTTTACATATCTTTCGTAATGTCGCTAGTTTTTCACAATATTATTCCGGCCGCACCACCATCAATAAATGAAACTATTTTTTCTGTCACAGGAATGCAGTAAAGAGAAACAGATTCAAAACAAAAATTCTTAATTTAAAGTGTTATAATTTAAAACCTTTTTATTGTATTTAGGTACAAACTCTAACTAATTTAATTTTAAATTTAAATTATTCTGAACTTTTAACTTTTAATTATTTACTTATAGGATTTTAGAGTCAGAACGCAGCAACAACTTTACTTTGGCTTTATTTTTATACACGCCTAACCGAGGTACATATGAAATGGCAAGAAATAATTGAATTCAGTAAATACTTGAAATAGTTCGACTGTGTTCATTTGCCCCTGTTTATAACTAACCCGGCCGCCCCTATTTTGCTACAAATTCGTTTTATTGCTTGAAAAATTACTAACTAACTGACCAACTGTTTAATCGTAATTTATACAAGCATCTATCGTCGAGAGAACCAGAAGAATGTAGAGCAACTCATTTTTTAGGATTTAACAAATTAGCAATAATTTATTTCAATAAGTTTTCACAATAAAAATTGCTATAGTAAGGTTGCAAAGAAGAATATCATAAACATTAATGAATTAATTTATTGAATACAATTTTTAGTGATAAATGTTATATAACAGCATATAGGGACCAATAATATTCAGTTTCTGCACATCCTATACAATATTTATGTTAGTATTGCTCTGGGAGTGGATGTTTCCTTGTGATAACAAAAATTTCAATGGAGTACTTAAAACACCTACATATTTACCATTAAACTAAATAGAGTACATATAAATATTTATCTAAACATTAATTACGAAAATGTGATAAAATTAGAAAATTAACAGACTTTGCATATTGCATTTTACTGCTGTAAACAACAGGTAATAATTTGTTTTAAAGTATAATAATGTATGATACATAATTATTTATGTATGTCCGAGTTATAACATTTATTGCAAATTTATTAATAAAATGAAATTGTAAATTAGATATTAAAAACTCCGAAATTCTGCTACATAACCCAGCACCCAACCGTAAAAATAACTTTAATTATTTTTCTTTGATAAGCTCCCGATGAAAGCTAATGCAAGTTTACTTATGGTGAAGTAATTATCGGTCGGTAAATCTCATTTATGTATTTTTTTAAATTAACAATAATTACTTTTAAGAATATATCAACAACATGCATGTGTTTTCATATTATTAGATCTCAGTGATGGCGTACAGATCCTTTCATTTTTAAAAATATATTATACTTTTAATTTTTCCAAACAGAAACTGTAAATTTTTTATGCAAAAGTATTTTTATTATTATAATAAAAAGAACTGTAATATGATCTTGGATTGATTTGCTTGGGAAATATATTTGGAAAATACCTACCTACCGCGTGATAGAAGTGGAGTATTTTAAGGAAATATTTTCAAAAAAATTGTGCATAAAATTTAAGGAATATTTCTAGATGAAGTATTAGAAACAATATTAGATGAATTTTAACAGAATATTGCATTTTTGATTCCCAGTTTCCAATTAGGTAAAAACTCTATTACAATTCAAATTTTACTCCCCCCTTTTAAAGCTTCTACTTAAGGGTTCTTTTTTATTAAATCTTAAATATTGATAAATCTGGGCGAAATAAACAAAAAATTTTCTCTATCAAAGATGTACCTTATAACATACGTAGTATCCAAAACATCATTGATATAAGTTGGAACATTTATCAAATTATCATTGGTATTAATTACATGTCTGCAGCCTCCCTATTTTGAACAATATTGATTATAAAATAGTTTATATTGTTTGTAGGTATTTGTTTCCGCTTCTTTGAACACATCTTATTTTTGTTCGTATTCTTTTTATTCTCAAGATATTTAAATAATTCGCTGCAAAGAGACTGAAGACATGCGAATCCCATTTTCGGAATTTTGAATCCAAAATAGTTTAAATCATTCATTTCGAAATTTGTCTAAAATATGTTTGTTTTATTTTTTGTTAAAACTTCTCAATATTTTGTAAAATAATTCTGGTGCGCAGCACTAAATTACCATACGTAATTTTATGTTTTTAGCTTCGCCGATTTTACTATTTTCCAATTTTAGACTTAAAAGTTATATATTTTTGATTCAAAATTTCGAACGACGGAACCAGCAAATTTTTTAAATAATGTGAAAAGAAAAAAGTCACAAACATAATTAAAAGATGTACTAAGAAGCGTAAAGGAAACATAAACAATCTAGATTATTTTGAATTTAAAAATCAAAATGGGGAAGCTGGAAACATGCAATTAATATCAGCAATGACTTGACAAATTTTGAATCTTAAATTAATGATATCTTGGATACTCTTGAATCAAAATACATTAAAATAATATTAATGCACATAATATATTATAAGCTACAAAATTGCTGCAAAAATTTTTGAGTACAATCAATCACAATCCTTAAATAGAGGTGCATAAAAATGGTCGAAAAAAAATTTGACAGCATTAAAATTGTTTATGAAATTATGTAAAATATTATATGCTACTATTTATTAATAAAATTCGTGGTTTTTACTTTTACAACTTACAATATTAATTATTCTGCGAAGAGGTAAGCAAAGTCGTGTGTTTAATTACATTAAAACATGTGTGCAAAAGTGTTACAGTTTTAAATAGGAAGTGCAAAATTAACAGTATAATAAATTATAAGTGCAATAGTGCAAAATCCACATTATAAGTGCAATAGTGCAAAATGGACATTATATAAGTGCAATAATACAAAACCTATTATTAAATTGTCCTAGATTTAGTTTAATGTGCAACTATGCAATTGTAAATTTATGTATATAAACAATTGAATTTTTTAATAAAATAAGTATTAGCTCAAGCGTCGTGCCTGCAGTTAATTACTCCACCCCTTAATCTCTTCGGAATTATACATAATTTCGTTGAGATTAATTATCGTGAGTTTACAAAGAGTTGGCATCAAAACGTTTAATTTCCAGCTTAGATAACTTTTTTTGAAATAATCAGTTAAGCTATACCCCACGAGTGGATGGATTTGAAGTTTCGTTTAACTGCTAAACCAAGTTTCCATATTTTCTTGTGCTTTGTCGCGTCTAATAACTCCATAAGAAACTTGACAATTAACACTGAGATATACGATCTCGCGAAATTTAAATATTATTTGGTAAATTAACTATAATATTATTAAATTTTGCTCATAGCATTATTATAATTGTGTAACAAATTATGTAACACATGTACATAATATTCACGATTTTTTTATTATTAATGACATCCTAGTGTTTTACAATCTATCTACATAGTACGATAATAAGTAAAAGGCATGACCCTGAATAACTGACACAGAAGAAGATTGCCCAGTGGCACGCTCCCTTTACACCCTAACACCCGGGAAGTGTTAAATTAAGTTACCATTTCAAAAGCGGTGAGGCAAGTCCAGTGGGTCGTAGCGCTTTAATCTCTTGGTTCGATGAGAGGATAGTAAGTCCACAGTGAGGGGGTTGGGATGGTCTCTGATACGATCTTGATATTTAGTGCTAAACGTTTTGATACATTCTTCAACTGTGGGTATTTGAAGATCACGATGAATGATATAATTTGGTACGAACCAGGGGGCGTCTGTGATAGTTCTCAGGGTTTTTGCTTGGAACCGTTGTATTTTGGCGATGTTGGAATTACTTGCTGCACCCCAGAGCTGCATGCCATACGTCCAGATTGGTTTTATTATGGTTTTATATATCAGCATTTTATTTTCCAAGGACAGTTGTGAGTTACGATTCAATAACCACTGGTGTTTCCTGAAGGAATGGCCGAGTTGTTCTTGTTCCATATGTGCTTAGCCCAGGTCAACCTCCTGTCCAGGTGCATTCCGATTAAGGATAAACATAAACAATACACTGTAGCGATATTCTCCATAAGCAAATATTTATGGGTAATTGAAACGTATTAAAAATGAAATTGGGAGAAATAACCTACATGGTTATTAATATAAAGTATAAATTACACTGGTTTATAAAATAGAATTTTATTATACGGCTAACAATGTTTCAACAGTTTTAGAGCAATAAAGATAGAGCGGTTCATACCCGGTTCGATCCCGGGCGAAATGAAAACCTTATTCTAAACCTAGAAGGAGGTAATTAGCAAAAAACACGATACTCGAAATCGAGTTAATCGTTAAGAAAAAGAGCGATCCAGAAGTAAAAATTTTGATTTGGAAACTTGAACAGCTGTAATTTTTGAGAAAATGGATTAAATTTTAATATTTGAATTGTAATTAATTGTTTTCATTTATAAATCCAAATATAAGCTTACGCTAACAACTACTGTACTCAAAACAAGTGTTTATTTAAATTATTATAGTCAACATCATTGTTATATTTCAACATCCAGCGGTGAGAATATAATATATAGAAATACTAGATATTCACAAAGAGGTTACTGCTTGAACAATTCTAAAGCATTCTATATATTTTGTAAAATTATATTCTACTTAAATAAATGAACGATGTAGTAGGTGGGATAGGTTGTATGGAGAGCCTATAAAAATTTAAAAATAAAACTTGAAAAATTTTAAATTTTGATAAGACAATATGGCGTGAAAAACCTGAAAAAACCACGACGATTGCTTACTTGCTATTTGTCAGATGATGAAGAAAACGTGTGATGCCAAATAGGCCAGTCAGTAGAGAATCGAAATAAGGTGGTATGTTGCAAACGGTGGTGTAAAAGATTTTATTTTTTTAACTTGTATAAATAGGTACAAGCATGTGAAAACAAAATGCTAACACGGGCGACCTCGGGAGAACTTTTGGCAGCCAAAGAACTTCAAAATTTTAGGACTTTTTTTAGTTTTTTGCATATAACTCCTAAACCGTGAATCCTATCAAAACATTTGTAGTTTAACAAATTAAAAAGCGTTAAATTCTGCGTCGAATGAGTACCACAACTTAATAATTTGGTCAAGTGGTATAGTCGAAAACTACGGTCAAAAAACGACGATTTTTTCTAATTTTGTCAAAAACTGAGATATACGTATATGTGAGTGCGCGTCCGGCATCGATCGCGTGCACTAAATTCGTTGTAACTTTTAAACTAATTAATGAAATTGAGCATTCAAAAGCTCAAATGAAAGAAGAAATATGTAGCTATTGGACCATTATATTTTCTAATATAAAACTAAATGTATATAAGAGTAGTAAATGTATATAGTTGGAACATACGGAGATATCCGATAAAATCGCTAAGAGCTCTACCATTTCTACAATTCTTAAAATAAAGATCTGAAATTATTACAGATTACTCTAGAAGTAATGTATAAAAATATCCGATAAGTAAAAAAAATCTCAAAAATTTAGTATTGAAGATGTATACTTCCAAAATTTCAAAATTTTGGGTAAGTAATAAAATCTGAAATGTATACCTAACTTTAACCACATATTACTCTTGCTTAAATCGCGTTATTGGATTTCTACAGGTGCGATTTTTAAAGCTTGAAATGTGTACTTTAAGATGCTATAAGAGGATTTAGGTTAAAAAGTAAATCAACCTTTTTTATTTCACAAAATAAAAAATAAATTTTTTTTTGCTCAAAAATTCGTTAAATTAGAAGTACGTTAAACGTTAATAACTTTTATAAAAAATTTATTTAACCTACCTAACTAGCATATATTATTAATAGGACTTAAAAATGAGTAAATTTAGAGCAAAAAAAATTTTAGAATATATAATAATAGCTTTTAGCGATTTTATCGGATATCTCCGTATGTTCCAATTATATACATATACTACTCTTATATACATTTACTTTTTTATTTGAAAATATAATAATTCAATAACTACATGTTTTTTCTTTCATTTGAGCTTTTGAATGCTCAATTTCATTAATTAGTATAAAGGTTACAACAAATTTAGTGCAGCGCGATCGGTGCCGGACGCGCACTCTACTGTGCAAAAGTCTTAGACCACCTAGTAAGAATTTAATTTAATTAACTTTAGCTTTATTTATCACTGCTAATTTTAGCAAGAAATGCATAAATAGGTATATAATTTTTGTTATTAACGTACTCTGCTTGAAATATTTCTATTTTAACATCAAATTGTAAAATAAACCAATTTTTAAGAAGGTCTTAACAACAACACTGTAATAAACTAGATAAAATATGAATGACAGGAGTCGTAAACGCATCAATTTTTTCGTGTTTTGGTTATTCCTTGGGGTGCACAAATAACATTTTTTAATTCTATTTAGTTCTTCTTAACAGATTGTCCTAGTAAAAGGTTATTTTGCAACCGTTATTTTATCCATTGTGCGTTTTCAGTTAGTGTTTTTATTTGTTTAAAATTTGATTTTTTTAAATCTTAATTTATTCTTGAATAATTAAAAATGGTAAAATTAAGTGAATTTACAAAACATAAAATAATTGTTTTTTCATCAACAAGGCAATAGTTACAGAAAGATAGCAAAGCTAACACAGGTATCGAGATGTGGAGTTCGTCATACTGTAAGAAAGTTTCTTGAAATTGAGTCTGTTGCTGATAGAAAAAGATCCGGCAGACCTAAAAAGCTTATCAAAACCGACAAACAGTTTTTAAAAGTGCAATCATTAAGAAACAGAAGCCGAACCTCGCAGGAATTAACTGCAGAACTTCGTATTGCAACGGGAACATCTGTTAATTCTTCACAAGTTCGTCGCAGTCTTGGGAAAATGGGGCTCAAAGGATGTGTGGCAATCAAGAAACCATTACTTCGTAAAGGAAATAAAGAAAAGAGAAAGAAATGCGCCGTTGACCACAAAAATTGGACTTTAGAACAGTGGAATCAAGTCATGTGGACAGATGAATCTCGGTTCGAAATTTTCGGTTCAAAAAGGAGGCAATTTGTTCGCAGAAGAGTTGGAGAAGCATACAAATCTGCATGTTTAAATCCTACTATAAAGCATGGGGGCGGTTCGATTAACGTATGGGGTTGTTTATCTGTAAATGGTGTTGGGGATTTAGTAAAAATCGATGGAAAATTAAATGCGGGCGGATATTTGAAAATACTACGCGAACATGCAGTTCCATCTGGAAGGCGATTAATTGGGGATAATTTTGTTTTTCAACACGATAACGACCCTAAGCACACTGCTCGCGTAGTAAAAACATATCTAACTAAGTTAGAGCAAGGAGGGGTTTTAAAAACTATGATTTGTCCACCTCAGAGTCCAGATCTGAATATTATTGAAAATGTGTGAGACTATTTGGATAGAAAGCGTCATGAAGGTCTACCAACTAATGCCAAGCAACTATATAAGGTTCTGAAAGACAAATGGGTTAAAATACCCCATGAATTTATTAAAAACCTTTTTAATAGTGTGCCAAATAGAATCGCAGAAGTAATCGCAGCTAATGGTGGACATACTAAATATTGATAATTTCTTAAAATTACCTCGAATTTTATTTTAAATTTTATTTAAATTATATAAAATATGTATATTATAATAAAATAAATTCATATTTCAGTGGTAATTTTATTTATAATTTATTTATATGAATTTCTGCAAATTTTTATGGTGGTCTAAGACTTTTGCACAGTAGGTACGTATATCTCAGTTTTTGACAAAATTAGAAAATATCGTCGTTTTTTGACCGTAGTTTTCGACCATACCACTTGACCAAATTATTAAGTTGTAGTACTCATTTGACGCAGAATTTAATGCTCTTTAATTAGTTAAACCATAAATGTTTTGATAGAATCCACGGTTTAGGAGTTATATGCAAAAAACTAAAAAAAGTCCTAAAATTTTGAAGTTCTTTGGCTGCCAAAAGTTCTCCCGAGGTCGCTCGTGTTAGCATTTTTGTTTTTCACATGCTTGTACCTATTTATACAAGTTAAAAAAATAAAATCTTCTACACCACCATTTGCAACATTCAATTCCTTTACTGACTGGCCTAAAACACGCTGTAAATATAAAAAAAATCTTTACGCTTACTGAATAGTTTTCCAAAAAAATTAATTTTTAGAGCTGTTGTTTTAATTGTGCATAAACGCATGGATTTTATAAATTCTGATTTGGCACTGCAATGCGTATGCATATTGCTATAATACCAAATAACGAAAATTATAATAATACATTTTGAAATTAATATTAAATTGAAATTTTAGTAAAACATTAATTAACATAACGAATTTTGTTTAATGAGCTTTCAGCAATGGATTTCTAACTGAAAGTTATTCCTGTGCCGAAAAAAATTTATTTAATTGTTCAGTTAAACGGTTAATTATTTTTTTAAATTTAAATTTATTATACCTATTAATAATTTATATAAAAGTTAAAAAGAATAAAATAGAATTGTTTTAGTGTACACCCTTCTCCAACAAACCATTTGTATTTTGATTCAACTTGAGAAACAACTTTCGGTATGCTCATGTGTCAGTTACCACCCATTTAATTTACATTTCGTTTGCTTTGATTTTTCATATTGCAACAAAAATAAAAATTGTATAATATACATAATTGTTATTCATATTTTATGTGCATAGTATGAACGTCCACTTCGAAGTCGACGTTGTTGTTTTTAAAATATAACGGATTTGAATAATATACAGACTTATTTTGTGAATACCATAAATTTCACAATCAGACGTTTCTTGTGAATAATCAATTTTTATATTGTCTATAGGCAAATATTGTTCTATACAATTAGCATTTATAACGCATGAAAGATTTACAAGCATTATTTTGCATCATGGCATGTTTTATCAAAAAATGTAACTTCTATACTAAAAAAGCCGTTTGTTCATACATGTAGCTTCCCAGGCATAATATTATAAGAACTACTTTAATTGGGATTTCGAAATTCAATTGTAGAGGCCTGGAAAACCTTTTGAATTATGAAAAAGCTTTACATAATTTATTTTTAAGGTACTCAATTTAACACAAGAGTGGTTTAATTAATGCTTTAGGAATATGGAAATTCTGGAAATGACGAAATGTGTTTGGTCAAGATGCAATTCCAACAACGTCGATTCAATTAAAAGCTTTTCTTTTAACGCCTTTTACGGGTTGTAGGTATTAAATTAATTTTCCGAAAATCGTCAGCAAATCGATACTTCCTTGCTTATGTACACGCAGGAAAATTAAACATTACTGAGTAGTCCGGTAATAATTAGTAATTGTTTGTAATTGTATTTTGTTTGTTTGTAACTATGGAGCCAACAAATTGACAAACTTGATCTTTGCTCATTTTAAAAATGTCGTTGTTTTAAAATTTCGATTTTTACGATTTTCGGAAAAATTTAATACAAGATACGTCAGAAAAATGTCTCACCTGACTCGAGCTTAAAATACTCGGCACAAAGTGCCTCGTATTTTAAAATTGCTCCTCGTCAGTAATACGTCATTTTCCTGACTTTCATGTAAATAACTATTACCGTAATCTTCTACCGTTCAGAAAAGCCCACTTCCATCATACATTTGCGTTACCAGACGTAGGGTTGAATATGTAAAGATTTTATGGAGCCCGAAATTACGTAAGTTTAAGGATAGGGTATATGCCCTCCTTCTATTTATTTTTAATTAATATTTTTAAAAAAATTTGCGAATTATTTCAATTTTGAAAATGCAAATTTTACAAAAGATACTTAGGCGGTTTTATGATTGAAAATAACAAATATGTATTTAAATATTCTTTGTAAAAGTAAATTTTACTTTAAAATACGATATTATCGTAATTTTTGTTAGAAAAACTTAAAATTTCATCCCAAAGAGGCTTTGAAATTAAAATTTTATGTATTATATAGTTTAAAAATATATAGATTTTAATAAAAATTCAATATTAAGCTTGATTTCAAAAGTTTGAAAACGTAATATGTTTTATAATTTATAAATTACGCTATTTTCATTACCAGCTTCATGATTAAAAAATAATAATTACCGCTAATTTAATTTTTTTATTATTTTAAAAAATATGTAAATTTTGACAAAATAAAAATTTGCGATATTGAATTTAAACCTCCGCGGATGCGTTTTAAATATTTAACTCTTTAAATTTTTAAATATGAAATAAACCTAAATTTTACTGTATATTAATTTAGAATTTTAATTTATTAATACCCAAAATTAAATTTTTATTTAAATCCTTTGCATGTTGCATAATTTATAAAATAAATGATTTTTTGAATTATGAAAAATTTTACGTGAAAGACGGCATCAAATTTTAAAAATTTATGCATTATAGCTTTTAAAAAAAAGCTTGGGACCATTGAATTTTAAATTTGAAGGGAGTAATAAAAGTTACGTTTTAAAGTATGCAGTAGAAGTGCTAAACGGCAGACCAATTAATTTAATGAAAAAGGCCGTTGGACCAATGAATTTAAATTTGAAATTTTTGGTAATAAAAGAAAAGTTTTCGTTCGCAGGTAGAAGTCTAAAAAATAATACCCGAATGTGTGGCTCCAACTGTAAATATGAGAGAGTCGGTGCTTGTTGAGGATGTTTTTGTGCTTCTAGGATAGGAAACTTAGAGGAAATTCACGGAATCTTTCAAAAGAAAATTTTACAACATCAACATTACCTAGAGTTGAGGATAGTTGGCTCTTCTTCACAATACAGCAAGATAACGATCTAAAACATTCATTGTTATGTGGTTTATTTAGAAGCTGAGGAGCAGGAAGTTATACTGAATAACATTATTTGGCGGCCACAGTCGCTTGATTTAAATCCTATCGAGTTGCTGTGGGATGAACTCGACAGACAAATTAAAAAACACCTGTGACATCAAAAGAGCACTTTAAAAAGAGTCCTGGAATGCCCTAACCGCAGTTAAACTAGAAAAACTTGTTGCAAGAATGTCCAGAATTATGCAGCAAGTGATTACTTAGTATTTATTTCATAGTTAGTAATGAAGGCAACTTTGATGAACGGAAAGTGTAATTAATTAATGAAAATTTTCAATTTTTGTATCCTTTTTTACCTCTAATTGTAAGTTATTAATGTATTTATTCAAAAATATTTATATAAATAAAATTGAACATGTAAAAATATCAAAAATATTACAATTATCGTATTGTTATCCTGTTACAAAACTTTTGAGCAGTGTAGGTACTAACAATAGTAAAGAATGCAACGCACAAAATTTTAGTTTAATAATAAATGTTTGTCATCTTTAATCGACTTGTACAAATACGTAAATTATTAAATTATTCAAAATAATACTAGTAGATTTCTCTAATATCCATTGTCCAACTTACCCATGCCTTGACGATATCAGAATCACTTTTTGCCGGTTGCATATTTTAGTGCTTCCAGTGGTGCAAAAACTCTTCTATAGAAGATAAAACCAAAGGTACGACAAATTGTATTTATCGCACAGCAAGATAAAAACATTTGTGAAATTTACATTTACAATATATTATTTTATTCGTGGAAACGTGCCGCATTTTGTGATTTATTTTTAAATTTGTAAACTTACCTTGGCTTCTATGATGGAGTTTGTTCCGAATTTTGGAGCTGATATTCTCAATCATTAAGAGGTAAAATAATGAATAATTAAAAAAATAATAATAAATACGACATTTTTAAAATCAAGTGTAAGAAATTTAAATTTTTACTTCGAAAAGTTTCAACAAAAATTTTCCATGTTTATATTTTTCAAAATTTTAATTAATTGTCTGAACTCTTCCGTCCAAAGACTTAAAATATAACATTCTGACTTTCAGTCTCCGGGTGTATAATAAATAGCTTCATCCTTCATCCAGTAAATGTTCAACTGCTGTCATCTTTAGGAAGTCGGGTAAGTATTCTGTATAATAACAGCTACAATTTAGTAAATTAGCTACTTCAATTGCTGAAAGGCGTATTACACTATCTTATGGTTTTCAGATAACCAAAATCAATGTTTTAGAAGGGATTATCCTGCAGCTTAAGCGCAAAACAAATCTACATAAATTATTATTATTGTAATTAATGCTCGCCTTGAACAATTTATAAAATTTAAAAATAATAGCTTAGTGTTATATTAATTGTTGTTGCATTAGAAACTCTAAAAATAATCTTTTGTCTTGAATAACATCACCTCGTAAATCAAACCATGATAATAAATCAAAATTTAACAGAACGTAATTTAACCAACCAAATATTAATTTTTAATAAAGTTTTTGTTTTTGGAAGCTTTTTTGAGTTAAAAATAAAATAAACATTTTTACAATATAATTTAATGTATTTTAATTGTACAAAATAATTTTATAGGTAATTATTAATTAGATACTATAACAAATTAATATATTATCTCTCGTTTAAAATTACATAATTGATTTAGACAACAATTTGGTAATAAGGATGTAGGGTACAATAAAATGTTGAACAACTTTTAGTTACATTTGACATTATAAATTAACATATACAATTTTAGACAATTTTAAACCCTGTTTTTGTTTATACTTTTTATTTTTAATAGATAAAATTTGCACAAACTTATAATTCCTGATTGTCAAACTTTCTTTTACAATCCTTCACGATAGTAGGTCGAAAACAAACTGTTGGTTATTCATGAAGATTTAGAATCTACCTGGGGCCAAGTAAGTTAAAATGATTAAACACCTGTTTTAATAATAAATTAGTTAACCAACATTTTAGTATAATTATTCCACAAAGGGTTAACCATTTGCTACAAAATTTAAAGCGAATTTCTCGTTCTATATGCGGCAAAATAATTCGTTTAAAATTTTTCGACTTTTTTTAATCAAGATCTACATATAATTTATTTATAGTACGATTCTATCTTTTTTATACTAAAATTCCTTTCACCTTATTTTTTGCTTTGTTGTCAATTGGGCCTACATACCATTAATGGCAAGCAAAAACGGTTTTAATAGTATTGCACAAAATAAAATAATTCTGGTCAATAAGTAAAAAAAGTGCACAATTAGAACAGCTGCTAAAGCAAAAATAAATTAAAAATTTGCATTGTAAAAATTTTAGTTGAATATAGCGTCGAGGATTTATCTAGTTAATTGCTAGAGACTGGAAATTACAAAAAAGGCAGGTATGGTTTTTAAGAGACGGATGTTGTTGCGATGAGGTGTGAAGAAGAAGCGTTGTAGATTTTGGAAAATTTTCTGTGGATTTACCCTCTATCTGGGCTTCACCGCGTTTATATTCATAACTTTTTTTATACGATGTGTGCTGCCCGATTTAATGAATAGCTTTAAATTAGATCATCGAATTTTGAATGGAAGCTGGTATGAAAGAGCGTTATAAGTAGAGTAGAAAATACGTAGTGCTTGGGTGAATTGAAAACCGTATAAAGATTGTACGTGCTTATTGAATAATGATGAAAACCTGCAAAGCATTTGGTATCAGTAGAACCGAACGATTGTGTATCGGCGAGCATTCATTATTTCAGAGTAACATCCTTTTGTGTTTGGATTTCTCTTTTAGAGATTTCAAATTGTAGTTTCGATTGGGTTCCTTTTCTGTTTTCAACAGGAAAGTGGCGAGAATTTTGGAATACTGAACTTTTATTTTATTTCCGTATTAAATGTTCACTATTTTGTGTTTGTTTCATATTTTAGAACACACGCCTATCTTTTTGTTATCATGGGATGCAGTTAGTTGATGTTTTTTATTAATCCTTGGAATATTTTATGATCCAACTTATGATCTACTATATACACCGTGTTAGCTTAGCAGTTGAGAGGACGAGGAATGGATACATATATTGTTTTCAAAAAAGAAAATACTTCCACTTTATGGATAACCAATAGTTGTCATCATTTTAGTAAACTACAATAAGCAATATTCGTATACATATTATACAAGAAGTAAAATAATAATTGTTTTTGGCACAATCGTGCAAAATTGTTGCATATTAAATGTTAGTTAATATTTCCTACAAACAGTAATAAAAATTTCTGCCAGCCCTAATGAATTCCATTGAGATGAAACCATGCATAATTAAGCCTACGGCAATGGCGAAATATAATTATTGCGTATGTATAATCTTCCCTGTTTCTAGGAGTGCGTGCGCTCTCTGTGTTTGCGTTTTAAACATTACATTTAACTTGACACTATCAGTTTGACAATCATGATTACATTTTGTACCTACTGTAAATAATTAAGAGCATTGTATTTCGAGCACAATAAAATTTTTAGTATATTCATTGTATTTAGTATTTTCGACATGTAAAGAGGAAGTCAAAAACAGTAAATCGTACAAAATATTTTTTCCTAATATCGACATCGTAACTAACGTAACTAAATATTACATAATACTAACTATTTAAATTTAGATTTTTTGGCCGTTATTAGGAAAAACATTGTATGAACTTGTTCTTGCACGAACTCGGTGCAAAAAACTAGCACTTACGCACCTTGGTGAGTAAATAACTATTTCAAAATATATCTTGTGTACAATTTTTACATACAAAAGTTATTTACACCTTGTACAAAATAAGTTACACCGTCGTAGTCATACTTCGTGTGAACATTCAGAGCTTCCTTCGGCATTAATTATGGTTACTGTGGTGGTAGCAGCTTGACCTTTAATTGTAGATCTACTTGTAGGATAATTATTATGATAACCACTTCTGTGAAAAAGTTGATGATTTTGATCTTTTTTTATTTCCAAATGTTGTGCAAAAGAGGACTTCTCGCATTCCTCTATAAAAAATTACAGGCATACAGTAAACGTAATCGATTTCTATTCTTGCCATCCAAATTCAAAAGCACTCAAGATCATAATTAATTATTAAGTGAATTTTTTTCATAGATTTTAATTTAAATTCTTTTTGATTTTTTGGTTTCCTTAATTATTGATAAAGCTAATTACGTAGGTGTGTTTTTTAAAACGAAAAAAATAAAGTAAGTATACTTTTCACTAATTAAGAGTGCTTTCGCAGTTTATAAATTTGTAAAATCAAAGTGGTTTTGAATTAAGAACTTTTTATTAAATTATTACCTTCTAAAATTTTTCGATAAAAATGCATAAAGTAGAGGATTAATTCCAGAATTAAAATAAGTGACCAAAAATGTTAGAGGAGTAAACAGAGCGCTGAAGTCTGTATCTCCATGATAATGTCTTGACCAATATTGCCACATCTTTCTAGCATGAAATGGAAGATTACACAACGCAAATGTTAATACCACCACTATTAACATCCTAATTACTCCTCGACGAGCTTGCAAAACATTTTGACTAGAATTAGATACGTTTCCTGTATTGCATAATGATCTACTTTCATTGCCTAGCGATCCCTAAAATGCAAAATAGTATTAATTATAGGGAATTACCGCAGTCATTAGTTGAAAATTCTATACAAGATTATTCAGAACTATGTTAGATACTAGTAAAAAGTTTGATCAGATGGAAAGGGTCAGCTTGCTTTTCTCTCGAATGTTTTATTCACAAGATTAATGAATTTAAGGTTAAAAATAAAAAGTTTTTATTCATTCTTCATTACAAATGGCTTTATTTAATGATATAAATTTTTGCAACGGTGGAGTATTTTGAGCTATCTGAGGCTCAATAGTAGTCGAACTATCAAGTTAAAACTTAATGTTCCTTTGAGTAATTCGACACAGAGCCCTTGACTGATTGATGAATCTCTAATAACATAATTATTTACTAGATGTAAATTAATCCTGTCGCTTGATCCAAACTTAAATTTAATTAATCAGAATATTAAGCTACAGAAATTCCTTAAATTCATAATAATATACATAAATCCAGCTACAATATGCAGCTGACATAAGAAAGTCCTAGGAACAATTTTCTGAGAATTGTTTTCAGACAACTTTCGAAAGTAAGAGATTGAAATTCCCCATCTGCTAACACCTTCACTCGAGAATTTAAAAGAATAATGCAAAAGTTTAATAAGGAAACTTGAAACAACAATGGCAAAAGTTAATAAGTTTATGTGCACAAAACGAATTGAGCACGAATACCTTAATAACATACTTCCAGAGGTACGTAACCGTCGTTTATTGAAGACGTAAAATAGTTCGTAACTGAAAATATATGTAGATACCTGAAATACAAAAGTAGCAAAATATCGGAAGAATACAAAATATATAAAGAAGCATTTTTAAAGAATACTAGATAAACTTTACCAATTATTAAAATAATAACAGAAATTATTTGGTGGGCAGAAAAAATATGGAATAAGCACAACATCTAAGAAAAAATCGGTGAGTAATTTCTCAATTCTTCCACCTCCGGAATCTAGATTTATAATTAAAATTTATTATTAATAATATATTCGAGACAAAAATTTTATGTATTATGTACTTGATGTATAAGGTAAAAATATTTTGGGGCGAAAAACCACCTGTTGAAACGTCAGCACTGTCACTGACCTGTGCTTGTGCTTTCAAATAAGAAAGAGGCGTGTAAATATTCTAGACAGACAGACAGAATTTTCAAAAATAGTTTGTCCGAATTGACAAATTAATTTAATTTTAATTGTAAGTTTAAATGCAGATAGTTAAAATTAAAATCATTTTAATATTTCATTTAAGCTAGGTTTATTTCAAAAATTTTATAAAAATGCAATCATGTTCCATTCATGTTCATTACGGACGATTCTTTTATATCTGTACCTGACTTTTTCTATTTTAGGAAGTGACAATTTTCACTGAAATCTTTATTTCAAAGCATTTGGTCAATGCTTTTTCGTAAAAGAACCTAATCTACTAAACTGTGTCAACCAGATTTACTCTCGATGCCTACCGGTTAAAATGCTTAAATCCAACTTACATGTTTGTTTGCATCTTTACTACGAACAGATTGCTTTCTGCTTAAATCTTGATATTGATTTGTTGTACATGCATTGAGTTGTTTTTCCAATTTTTCTGAACTGGTCCATAATCCCACAGCAATTCGAGTATATAGGATCTTAAATTAAGCATAATATATAAATAGTGTAGTTAGATATGCATATTATGTACAAGTAATAATTGAATTGGTTTTCAAAATTTATAAAACTATTTATTTCATAATTGGTAAAACTTGATTGAAGATTGTGGTCGTAAATAAAACAATCAATTATTCGACGTTTCGGGTTTATTATCAAGTCTAAAATAAACAAAATGCAAAAGTATATCGCTGTGTTTTATTATGTAAATTGTGGGCTACCGAGTTTGGAAGAGTTTATTTATTTTTATAGTATTTAGATTTGTATTTGCTGGCGGAGTCTGCTTTAACGCAAGTTTTTATTTTAATAAGTTAATAGAAATAGTTAAGAAGATGGGCCACCGAGTTTGTAAAAATTTGTTTATTTTTAGAGTGTTTAAATTTGTATTTGCCGGCGGAGTTTCCTTTAAAGCAAGAAACTAAAGTTTTCATTTTAGTAAGTTAATCAAAGTTAAATTTTCCGGTCGGTTTGTTATTCTAAATTTAGAAAATAATGTAATTGTTTTCAAGTGTTATTTTCAAGATTTACAAATTGTGAAATTTCGTTTCAATATACGACTACTTCACATGGCAATTTTAACTTATATCATAATTATAATATAATTCATTTTAAGGGTATCTTGTTTAGTATTCTATCTACTTTAAATGTCAAATAAATTTTATTAGTGTTCCTGTAAAGTTTTCTATAATTAAACAAAATTTTCTAAAAATAGTAATAATATGTATGTATATACATCATCCTTATTGTTTTCTCAGGCAATAAGCGTTGTATCCTGAAAATCATCAATATTTTTCTACCTCATAGTTATTTAGAAAAATAACGGCCATCGGCCCGTCATGTTTTTCATTACTTTAGTATTAATAGTAAACATAATTTTCTAAACAATATCAATAAAATTACGTTTGCTAGTAATAACCCTGTTGTATTGTACCTAATAACTATAAAAATAAAATTGAAATTATGTTTGGAAGTAATTGAAGCATGGAATTGATGGTTTGAAGTTGATATTGTGTTTCATCAATTGGTTTGATAAAGGTTTTTGTTAGTAGCGAATTAATTAATACGTTTTTATTATACCTCCGAAGGCACCATGGGATGTGCCTATGTGTAATTAAAGGAAAAATTAATTTTTCATTTTAATAGCATATTAAATTTTTGCAAAGAGTAATAAATCTTGTAAATCTTGGAAGATTAAATCTGATATTTATTGGGCATTTACATTTTTAGTTATTAATTTCTCTTAAATTTTGTGCACAAAATTGTCTAATAAACAAATAATTAAAAAACTACCTAAATACTTACCGTCATGATTGCTAATGGAATGACATACAGAAATATAAAATTAATCGTGTCAAATATTTGTGAATTAAATTTTTTTCTATTAGCAATGCAAACAGTTTCGGATTTGTTGCCGATGTAGGTTGTGATGGTATTAACCCAGAAGAATTTTGGAGCACTGTAAAGAGCACTTGTACACCATACTGCAAAAATTGCCAACTAAAACAAATAAAAATGTTATTAGATTTATATTACAATTTTTTTGAACATAATATAGGGCTTATAGGGTATCAAAGTATCGTGTTTTTAAAAATTGTACGTGGGATATAAAAACGACTAAAACTTATCTCTGTTTTAAGTATTAGTAATAATAAGAGTTTATTATTCCTGGAAAATTTTAAAAAATATATTATATTTAGTTCGGTGTAAAAATATTAGTATTATAAGCAATAAATATATGTATTTGCTGTGCTGGAATTTAGATGTGTTATTATTTTATAATCTTCTTAGTCTAAAAATACACCTAGGTATATTCTTTAATATCTATAATAATAATATAACTCCAGCTTCTTGAAGAAATTCATGTATGCAAATATATTTATATATTTCCTGTGAGAAACTTTATTATTGTCCTCACGATTTTAGCATTTCTTTCACGTTTCTCTTTGTAATTTTTCATTTCGTCTTGATTTTCATCATTATTATCACTATTAAGATTGATTTTTAAATTTAGAAATACCTTGTGAGTGTAAAGTAGTAATTTAAGATACTAATCAGTATTAAAAAAGAATTGTCATCGAATGCGTGTGATATTTTACGCAAGTTTGATAACAATACATTTCAATACGTATTTTATACAAAATTTTATTTTCTATCAATGATTTTTATTTGGATTGACATATAATTTTTTAATAGATTTCATATTAAATTAAATGATTACAGTTTATTTGTGATTATAATATAATTTTAATTGAACTTCTTCTTTTTCCAGAATCAATTATAACGATTAAGTGACAATTTTCTGTAATGGGAATATTCAATGTGAAACATTAATCATATTATGTAACACTGAACACTCAAGATTATGTTATCAATTACATTGTAGTTTCAATAACTCTCATATTTGTAATTCCTGGGTAATTATTTGATTAATTATTTGTATTTTTATAAGTCATTAAGAAATGTTATAATAACATGTTAATATAGTTTTAGTTTCTTATTGTGCAAGTACTAGTACCTCAGAAACGCAAATTTAAAATTAAAATATTATAAATATAAATAAATTAAAAAAATGAAATTAAATACGCATATTTATGTTACCGGCAGTTTATCATAAATAATAAGTTAATGTTAAATTTTTGTTTCTTTTAAGCTATATTATGAGAAATTCTATTTTTGTTATAGTCAATATTTGATTAAAAGGTTGAGTAAAAGCATCATCTGTACCTGTTTCAAAGTCAGAAACTTGCTGGGTTTGTTGAGTTAAACTATTAATATTTAACTATATTTATGTTAGTAAAGCGCTTAAAAATAATAGTACAATGTTCAAGAGTAATCAAATTATATTGTAACTATAAGAGAGAGTATATACTGTTTTAACTTATTAACAATGAACGTTGAAGTAAATATTTGTTGTGTTTTGAAAATTTAAGTTCCGAAAATTCTTTTTAATTTTTAACGTACGGGTATTAGTTGACTATAAATATAATCCAAAATATGTAAATATAAAAGCTTGGGAAAAGGTATACTTATAAAATATCTAACGCATACTTTGGATATTACACGAACCGAAAAACGATCATTGTTATCTGATGTCCTATATCGAGCGGACATGATATTCATGAAATACACACATCAAAAAACACAGCAAAAAATAGACAGAGATTCATTTAGAAATTTATGACAAAGTAAGAAAAACATAAATTAAAAAAAAATTTTATGATGAAAATAAAATCGAAATAGCTTTATTCTATATGTGCTTTTTAAATTTCATGATTTTTTTTCTGGTATTTTGATTGTGGGAATTTTCTGAATACAGGCCTGACTATTTGCTATCTTTTGATGCGTATTTAATTCACAATATCAAATACCCAAAAGAGTTTGTTGGAACTTGAGCGAAACATGAAAGACGCAAAACATGGTTTTAGCAGGACCACACCACTTTTGCCCTTATTAAATTATTATTTACTAAGAAATATGTTCCGAACATAAAATTCCAATTCCTTTGTAAGGGTTTGACCACGTTTTCTAGCGACAGAGCGATTGATCGCCAACTTTTGATGTTAAAAAATGCTTTAAAAATGTGCTATTTAAATATTATAATAAATTAACCATTTACACTTAGATTAACATTTAACTTTATTGAAAATTTATTTTCAACAAATAATTTTTAGTCACTTGACATGATCGCAGATTGATCGCCAGCGCACACTGGGACCAATACTTGAAAACCCGATCAAAACCTCAAAAAATTAATTGTTTTAATAAAAATTAGAATTAAGGGTTTGGTAGAGAGATCATCATTGCGTTGGTAAAAGAAGAAAGTTTCAATAATTTAAATACTTACTTATTCGTAATGTAAGAGCAGGCAAGAGTCGATCAATCCGCGATACTACAATTTTTTTCTAGAAAATTATTTCACCAAACAATTGGAGACATAAAAATATGACGTTTTTTTTGTTTAATAAACTTTTATTACAATCCATCTAATAGATAATAAGTAATACAATTTATTGACAAAATTAACAAGACATGGAGGGATTCGTCCAGTGACGTCTCTCTCTCAACCACTTAATCACAACATGACCCCTTATATTTTTTATCTGAGAAAGAAGTTCACTTAAAGTCTGTTCAACCAATCGTTTATACTTCGTCGCTTTAATCTTTCGTTTCTGTATTCACCAATTTTTAGATTTTCAACTAGTCTATTTGGATGAGAACTCAATCTTGAGTAGTATGATTTGCTGTAGTTTTAACTTTCCCCCTGACAGTAGCCACTTGCAGGTCACGTTGAATCACCTCATTTGAGACAAACCATGAAGCATCAGTAATCATTCGCAATGTTTTTGAATAGAATCTTTCTAATATTTCGATGTTATGATGAACCCCATAGCTAAATACCGTAAATCCACATCGGCTTCAGGATAATCTTGTAAATTTTTACTCTCGAGAGTCATCTTTGAATTTCTGCCAATAAGCCAATAGAGTTTACTTAGTTGTAGTCCAAGCTGCTTTCTCTTAGTAATGATGCGCTTCCCCAAGTTAAGCGTCTGTCCAGTTGGATGCCTAAATATTTTGTGTTATCGGATTGAAGAATTTGTTGCTTATTTAATTTTACTGGGAGGCATGTATTTCTTCTCAGAGTGAATCTCACTTGGACAGACTTGCTTTTATTCACTTTTATTTTCCGCATTTTAAACCATGATTATATTAGACTTTCTTAGAATGTTTCTGTGATGGTACTTGCGCTAGTGGGCAAATGAGCAGTTTAAAGTAAAAAAAGAATAGGTCCCAACACACTTCCCTACGGGATTCCAGGTTGGATTGGACAAATCTTGGTGCATTCCTCTTGAAATTTAACATAAAAATGGTACATGCTATCAGACAGCACTCTTTTCAGCTTATACAGAAAGCCCACGTGCCAAACCTTATCAAAAGCTTGACTTATGTCGATGAACACCGCAATACAGTATTTCTTCTTTTCAAAGTTCTTATTAATTTCTACAGCTAACCTGTGAACCTGCTCTACAGTTGCATGTCTCTGTCTGAACCCAAACTGATGGTCCGAAAGTAGTTGTTTTTCTTCTAGGGTTGATGATGTGATTTCTGCTACTGTAGATTTATTAACTAGTGGTTTTGGTTGGCCTAGAATATCTAAGAACTGGCGGATTTTTACTTTCCCATTTACGTAGTGAAGAAAAGTATTGTAATCGAGTAAAAAAAAATTTTGAGTTAGCATTTTTCCCATGGTCTATGAGTCCATAGAAGTCGTTTAAGACAATTTTTGGAATGATGTCTGGATGTGCGTATGCGTATGTATGTGTGTGTGTGTGACCATATTTTTCGTCCACGATTTCAGACAAACGCATGCACCGATTGACTTAAAATTTGGGACATTGATTGGATATCGCCGTCTAAAGAGGTGATTAGATTTTGGTTAAAATCCGTTCATTTTTACCGATTTTTACTTAATGTTTTGAAAGAAGCAAAATTTCTTAAGCGCCATACTGCTTTCCATTGTAATATTTAAAAATGAAAATAGTGTCAATCGAGAGATATTTTATTTCTGCGTGTAAAGATACCCAACACTTGAAATTTTTCTCTTAATTTTTAGTTGCTCTTAACTACAAAACAGGTACAGACCATGTACTGTAATTTCCTCTAATATGTTTTTGGATTTTGCGTTTGACGTGTTCTGTAAACACTTTTTTCTTGTACTAGCTTTAATAAAGTATTATTATAAAATATCTCATATTTAATATAATTTTGCAAATTTACACTTTTTAGCGAGTTATCAACAAGGGAAAAAACGCCCACGAGAAGTGTCACCATTGCTGAAAGATCACAAATAATTTCATTTCATTGTTTTAATTAAATTTTAATAAAAAAATTAATATTCTATACGAATTATAAAATATTGTTCTTACTTTCAATCAGAATTATTTATAAATGAAATTAGCTTAACCCTCCTATTGTTATAATTTACACTTTACAGGTTTAAAAAAGTTAATTAATAAAATTTTTGTGTTGGTAAATACGAGGCATTATCAAGTACAAATTAGTATTTAGTTAGTCATAAAAATTAAATAAATAAATTATTTGTATTTTAAGAGGTGCAATTTTAATTCCGAAAAGTTATTGTTATAAATATGGGTACTCCATTTTATTAATAGTATTACATTCTGGCTGTTTTTCTTTAAATCTCTAATTTTTCAATGTACACCTTTCTGTTTAGATGAGATTAAATCCATATGTTAAAAACAAAACTCAGGTGTAAATTCCAGATCCGGATTTGTCGGTCTTGAAGTCACCCGCAATGGAAGTAAAATTAATTAAAGGTTTTACTTTCCAACGCTGGCGATCAATAAAATTGATTAATAAACCTTGCGAGCCTTTCGCTCGCTTTTTCTGATTTCGAACATTTTAAAATCAGAAGTTGGAACTAAAAATTTAAAAATTTTTGTGTTTAATAAACAGCCATATAAACTTTATCATGTAAGAAAAACGTTTTTTAATTACTTATAATTATTGCTATAAAAAATATTATTTTGGAAAGATAAACGTGTCATAAGAAATTATTAAATCAGTAATTCCGAAAAGTTATTGTTATAAATATGGGTACTCCATTTTATTATTAGTATTACATTCTGGCTGTTTTCTTTAAATCTCTAATTTTCAATGTACACCTTTCTGCTTAGATGAGTTTAAATCTATATGTTAAAACAAAACTCAGGTGTGAATTCCAGATCCGGATTTGTCGGTCTTGAAGTCACCCGCAATGGAAGTAAAATTAATTAAAGGTTTTACTTTCCAACGCTGGCGATCAATAAAATTGATTAATAAACCTTGCGAGCCTTTCGCTCGCTTTTTCTGATTTCGAACATTTTAAAATCAGAAGTTGGAACTAAAAATTTAAAAATTTTTGTGTTTAATAAACAGCCATATAAACTTTATCATGTAAGAAAAACGTTTTTTAATTACTTATAATTATTGCTATAAAAAATATTATTTTGGAAAGATAAACGTGTCATAAGAAATTATTAAGTCAGTCTTTTCAGCTTAAACTTTAAATGTACTCTTTTTACTCCTAAATTTTGATGCAGTAAAAATATTTTTTTAATCGTTAAATTATTCACCAAGATAATTATTTAAATGCTTGTGAATCATTTTCATTGGCAATAAAATAACATTTTTGTCGAGTTGAACATATAACACGACTCTACAAAAATTTTCGTTCTTTGTCCTAAAGTTTATTTTATGATTTTCTGCTTAATTATGAACAAAAACAAAGAGAAAGTACCTTTTTGGTATAAAGTTTGCTTTTGTAATAGTTATAATAATAATACTCATTTTCGAATTATTTATAAATTTTAATTATTTTAATACATTAAAAATACCGCGCGATCAGAGTGGGGTTTTAACGTTCACACAGTGCTGATAGATGGCACTAGATTGATAAACAACGATCAGATTGAGAAAATTTTTCCGAAGTTATCAGAAGCAAAGGTTAAAGCTGGGATTTTGTTGGTCCCAAATCAGACAGATCTTTGCTGATGAAAATTTCCAACGTTGCTGAATCGTACTCAAAAAGCGAGTTGGAACAGTTTCAAAGCAGCGTTTTGGATTTTAGAAATAACAAAGCCGAAAACTACAAAAGCTAGTTGAAAATATGCTAAAAATTTTAAGGCCATGGGTTGCAGGATGTCATTAAAAGTACATATGCTGCATGCTCATTTAGATAAATTCAAAAACAATATTGGAGCGTATTCAGAAGAGCAAGGAGAACGTTTTCACCAGGACATTATGAGCTTCGAACAACGTTATCAAGGCCAATACAATGAAAACATGATGGGAGACTATATTTGGGGTTTATTGAGAGATACTGCCTATGAACATAAAAGAAAAAGTAAAAGTGTGCATTTTTAAATTATTTTCTACTTTTTGTAAGCTATTTTGATAGTAAAACTTAATAAAAATAATAAAATGTTTATTTAAATGATTTCATTTTCAATTAAAATTAAAACCACAAATTTTGAAAAATATCGTTCAATCAGTTTCCTAAATACAAAAGCAAACTTTTTATGCCATATATTTTTTCGTCTAATTACGACTTAAAGAATTGAAATTTAATGCTTTAAAGTCAAAGTCAAATTTTGTGTTGACCCGTGTAATTTTTCTCCGATTATTTAAAATCACATAAATTGCCACTATGAATTAATTCGGAAATTCCTATTACAAGCTAAGATGATAACATTTATTTTACTACAGTGGAACCTCGATATATCAAACTTCAAAGAGAACAAGAAAACTTCAAATTATCGATAATTTTGATAACTCGAGGTTATTCTGACTGACTTTGATAATATAATATTGAAGTTGTTTACATGAACGCACTGAGTTTCGTCTAACAATCAACTTCGATATATAGAGGTGCGGTGCCAAGCAACCTAAAAATTTGAAATATCGAGATCTCCTCGGCAAAATCCAAAATAATAACATCATTAATTTAGAACAATGATTTTGGTAATTATGTATTTGACAAACCCTCATTATGTACGCACATACAATAAAGTTAGCTTTAACATACTTTTACACACCGCTTTATGCATATTTATGTGTCCCTTTCAACCCTGCTACTATGTATATTCTCTGCTATTGCAGAAACTTTCTAAGATTTATTTTTCCGGCGACCAAATTCCACCGATAATGCAATTTTCAAATCACTCTCATTTTGCTAATAATTAAATAAAAATTTTAGAGCATTAGCAGTTCAAATGAACAGTTAAACATTTTTTTCAGCATAATCTGAAAGATTATGGAAAAGCTCGCTTAAATCTTATTGTGTATTTTCTACATATTATAAAAGCATTTCCAAATTCAAAATATCCATTCGTACACCGACTATCTACGTTTTCACAATCATTCGTCATATACATACATATTATGTATTTATCTTTAAGCACATTAAACAACTATGGGATCAAAATGCATCTTTGCCTAATACGCTGTTCAATTAATAATTCCTTATTTTTCATGTACATAATAATATTGCAAGAGAAGTATAAAATAAAAGATAATTTGATTGCAATATTTCAAGATAATACAATTTCGTTGCGGCAACGAGTTTCGACTTACTGGGTCATATCGTGTCCAATTAAAGTTAATTCAGTTAAAACTTTGTCGGGAATATTCAACAAGTTAATAATTGCCCTATAACACTTACTGCATGTAAGTATGCAGTCGGTACTAAGGTAATCGGTAGACCTCACTTTTTGTTTAATTTTTGTGCAAGAACAGTCGATTTAATATAAGTACTTTATATTTTTAAAAATTGCATCAGCTTAAAAATGAAAAACTGATAGAAATAACAGTTCAATTCTAAAAAATACAATCAGTATAGGGTTTGTTTGTAAAAGAAGGGCAATCGGTAATATTATATCTTAATTTTTTTTTTTGTGAAGGAACAGTCGATTATGAATTTTTAATATCAAATTAATATTTAAAAATAACAAAATTTTTAATTTCGTTTAATGTCAACATAATTATAATAAGTTTTGAATAACTCAATTAAATGTTAAATTTGAAATAAGTTAAAAAAGACATCAGATTTCTTTGGGTAAAATTTCAACTGAAATGATAATTAGAGTTAAAAAAATAATTTGAAAATAATTAAAAGTTGTTAAAAGCTCAATTTGAACTCAAATGATTGAAGAGTGATTTTGATAAGAAATTTAGTTTTAATTCAGAAAAAAAAATTAATGTAAAATATTTTAAACAACAGTTCAGATTATGAAATAATTTCAAGTAACTGTTTGGTGTCAGGCAGCAATGAGTACTTTTCAAGAGTATAAATTGTTTTTAGAGTTCGGGAAACAATAGTATTTTTTTACAATCTCAAAATAGGGATTAGAACTTTAACTTTAAAAACTAAGATAGATTATCTACAATATTAATAATTTTCCCAATTTCACTTAGACCACAACATCAATTTTTAGACACCAGAAAATCTAAAAAAAATGGTATGGCCAATCCAATAGGTTTACATATGAGGCGATTAAAATAAATTAGGCTCGATTGAAACAGAAAGAAGTAGGAGAAAATTTAATGGGATTATTATTAATAAAAAATGCAATAAAATTTTTAATGCTAAAATTCACTCGATTAACATTTCTCTAAGTTATCTTAGCTTCAATCAAGTTCAAAAGCTACATAACGCATAATATAATAAATATATTATCTCTAATGGCAGTGCTGAATACAATTTGATCGGAATGTTATAAAAACCAATTGTAAATAATGTTAACTAATATTTATTTTATTTCTGAAAATAGTATCTAATGAAATGTTGATTTGAGCCCAACGTTTAAATATTTATGGAGTTAGATATATTATACTATCATTTACACACTAAACGAAATAATTACTAAAAGTACCTAAGGGTTTATATGACGACTGTTTCAATAAAATGAAACTGAAATTAATTTAAATTAATTTTATAATTGTTTTATGAAAAGATAATTAGCACACTTTGGGATTTTAAATAAAAATCAGTAAAATTAACATTTTAATCAATTTTTCATTTATAAAATCAGTTACTTGACTTTATTAATTTGACTTATAATATAACTTATAATAATAGCAGTAACCATTGCTGAAAGCTTTCAAATAATGTTTCGTTTTATTGTTCATTTAACCTTCTAATTTTAAAAAATTTGAATCAAATACAAAACAATAATATTAAATATTCGTAATACACAATAATTAATTCAAAATAATTTATGTAATAGTTAAAACAAGAAATTTAAAATTGCAAATTCCTTTGATGGAAATATAATTAGCACACCTGAAAAAATATTAATTATATCGAAAAAACTCTTTACTTTTGAATTAATCTGATTAAATCTTACTTAATACTTAGTTGGAAAACCTTTTTGAGCTACTACAGTAGCTCATCGTCGATCCATAAATTCCACATGTGTGGTACATTCCAATGGAATGTTTCGATTGAATGATTTTCCATAATTTTGCAATGCTTTTAGGTTTTATCGTTGACATCTCCTTTTCAACAATCCCCATAAATTTTCAATGGCGTTTAAATTGGGGTTTTAAAATACCACTTTATAATATCAATTTATTGATCATTAAACCACTGCAAATGAAGGCTTGGGATCATTATCGTGTTGAAACTTCCATGATCTCCAAGCCAATAATGGCAAGTTTTCTAAAGCAGATAAATTGCCAAAATGTATACATTTGGCTTGATCTTTGGATTGGATCCAGATCTCGGATTTGTAACAATTTTTTCTTTATTTTAAAAATTCTGACAATTTTTCCAAATTTAGAATTCCCGCACTTATTTAAATCTTAAAAATTTCAATTCAAAGCTATTCAGATTTCATTATTTTTATTATGTTACCGAGAAACGAGAAATATAACAAACATAACTGAAGAATTACATATCGATGCTTATAAATTAACATAATTTGGAATAATTATTGTGTATTATTTGGATTTGCAGGTATTTTGGTATTGTTTTGAATAAATTGATATATAAAATGAAAATTGTAAACTACAGTGTAAGAAAACCTTACCTTCCAAACTCTTATTATATAAATAATTGATATAGTTAACATATTTTTCATTTCTTAGCAATTCGCGTATTTTTGAGACAATCATTAAAAATCTTCTTGGAGTTTTCAGATAAGCAAATGGAATATTTGTTATCAGCCAAAAATATATTTTATTTATAAATTTTATGTAGTTATTATGAAGAAGGGAATTGTAAAGGGTATAACCCGTAACAACCTAAGCTTTAGGATTAGGAGTGAATTTCTGATAATTTTCAGGAGTGCTGAGCCCGCTTTTCGAAAAGCATCAGTAGCCATCAACCGTCCAAGTTAAGAAAGTACAGGTAAGCCTGAACTTGGAAATTGCATTCCCTACAGTTTGTTTTTTTGGTAACATATTTTTAAATTTGATTATTTTGTAGTCTTTCTTTGTTTTGTTTTAAAATTAAAAATATTTATGTAATGTCAGCTGCATTACAATTTATCGCTCCAAGTAATAGAATTCCAAAACAATTGGATATTATTGATATCCTTTTTAGTAAACTTGATGCCTTTTGTTTAATTTTGTTTTTTGGTTAAAGGTTTCTTTTTTTTGCCAATGCAACCAAATAATTGCTTCTTTTCATTTATTCCTAGTCTAATGGTTCTTACTGTTACATTGATACCATAATTTCTCTCCATTTCAGCCCGTATTTTGGTGCAAGTGGCGAACGGGTTATTTAGAGATAAATAAACAATTCTTTTGTTGTCTACTTTAATGGTATTTCGTACCGTATCTCGATTTTTATTGGCACATGTTTCTGTGCTTTAACGCTTTGTTCTTACGTGCTTTAACGCATTAAGTTATAAAAACATCCCAAAATATTAGCTATTTTTGTAAAATTATGATTATTTTTATATTGAAGGATAATTATCTTCCTTTCTTCAGGAGTACTAGAAATAATACTTGTTTTTATCCATTTTCAACTAAAATTGTACAAATACACATCAAACTGTAAAAATGATTCAATCTTTCACAAATATTATGCACCGTAGTATTGTATTTATATTTATCTTCACGATACTGAGTCTCTACTGTAATTACTAAACCTTAATATAATAAAAGTTATATAAACTAAATAAAATTGAATAATTAATAATTTGCAATGAATTGATTTTGTTTTATGCAAAGTGCGTATCGGGTGCTAATAAGTTTTAAACACAAAAAATCCATGGTAAATAAATTTTTAAAATTATAACATCTGGTTGATATGATTAAAATAGGGCAATTAAAAACTGCTAATAAATTACGAAAAATGGATACTATTGGTATCTATGTAGCTATCAATCAAGATACTCAAAGTTGGGTATTTTCAAATATGAAAAAAAGAAAAAGAGAATCTTAAAAACTGATTTACTTATTGGAGTGAGGTACAGCATTGGCCATAATTATAGCAACCAATTAACAAAAAAATAATAAATTCTTTATTATAAATTTATTATAAAATAAATGGAGAGAATCATTGAAAGCATGGCGCTACAGGCCGAAAGGAAAAGAAATGTCGGGAGGCCAAAAAGAATGGCGAACAGGCCATGGCCTAATCCGTGAAGTGATGAAGAAAAAGAAGAATAATAAATTCAATTTAAAAAAAATTGAAATCATTGAGGACCTCCGAACACTATAATGAATTTGTTATTATCCAATAAAGTATATCCTACGTTTAGAAAGGTTTTAATTAATTAAAAAGGAAATATTTAAAAAAATGCTATTAATTCTGCATTTTACATTGGACATAATTAGAGCAACTTTTAAAACTATCATAAAATTGTTTACAAATTATCAAAAATATATGAAAAACATAAAAAAAACACATAAAATTAATACTTTGTATAATATCCCTTTGCCCTAATAACTTCAGCACCCTTTTTTGGCATAGATTTAATCAATTTATTAAAAGTATTGCTTGACATATTAATCAAATTATAATAAAGTGCTGTATAGAGTCCATTCAAGTTTTTATAGTTTTTTTGTGTACTTTCAAATTTAACTTTTCCCAAATTTTTGTAAATTTAATGCATATGCGAGGAAGGGTAAATTTTTAAGTTTTCTTTGCTTAATCTTTAATTTCCCAAAAATTTTAGGATCTTTGCTTGAAATATAAAATTTTTTGGGGAATTGTTTATAGCATATTAACTGAATCTTTATAAATAAACTATCCTAAATACGATTATACTAAAAATGAATAACCCCATCCAAAATAAGAAGCAGCCCATTATTCCCTTTCCCCCGTGTTTTCTAGTTGAGCAAATATACTTAAAACAATTTTTTAAAGGGGATGCTTAAATATTTCATTGCAAAAATTAATTTTGGATTTTCACTGAATTACAACTCTTTTATGATGACTATCAGCCTTATTAATCCCTTTTAAAATTTAATCAAGCCCTTTAATATTCTTTTAGGTTAGGTAACTTGGATTTTAAACGTTAAAACTAAATAAAGTTTTTTTATTAATCTTTTAAATAGCTCTTAAATTACATTTAATTTGTTTTTTTAAATTCGGGAAAAATTTTTTAAAATGAAAAAAATAATTTTTTAAGGGGTTTAAAATACGTCTCCACTTCATTTCGACGTTATTTTTGGTCTTTTGATTTTTTAATATTGTCAACTTCCCTCTGTCTTATTTAATTGTTCTTTATATGAATTGATTTATTCCAAATTTTTGAAATTTTAAAATTTTTTCAACATCTTTCCCAAAAATTAAACTCCCCTTGAAATACTTTTTTATAAAATACAGAAAAAAGATTAAAATGCATGCAAATACAAAAGTTCCCTATTTGACCCCCATTTAAGTTATATTTAATAAAACATGTTTTAAGGAATTTAGAAATTTTTCCCTAAAATTTAAATACATATATTGATATTTCATAGTCATTTAAAAAATAAACTTTTAAAAAAATTGCAATATTTTAAAAATTTTAGTTGCAATATAATATTGCTATATATACAGTACACGACATACTTACCCTTAATCTTTTGGCAGTTAGAATTTGTTTGCAAGTAATCGGATGAATGATTGCAAAATATCTTTCGGTACATATCACAACTAATATAAAAATGCTTGCAGTGTAGCTTAACGAGTTTACAAATTGATACATTTTGCATAAGAAGTCACCAAGAACCCAGCTGAAACAAAATTCATTTTGAAATGTTCCGCTTAAGTGCTCACACAAATAAGTGATTAAAGAGTTGTTTAAAACAAGATTAAAAACCTTTCACAAGTTAAATTTAGTTTTTACTTATGTTAGATAAAATTAATTTAAATTTCAATCAGCATTCATGCAAAGTAATTACGGCTTTCATTTATTACTTTAATTAACAACCATAGTATTAAAGGCAATTGCTAAAACCTAAATATAAAATAATTATAATACTTACTCGGTGATTAGATATATTGATAAGTTTTGAAAAACGCAAAATAGTCCTACACAGAAGTCTGCGACTGCAAGATTGGCCAAAAAGAAATTTGTAATTGATCTTAATCGTCTACTCATTGTTACAACAATAATCACCAATAAATTTCCTGAAACAATAAAAAAATTTATATTAGTAAATACATACATTGTAATATTTGAGTTTAGTAGTTACGGAGTATGAGAGAGTTTAGCTGCGTTTTAAAACGTAACCGATACTTTTCGTGTTGCAATAAATTGAAATTATCTAAAGTAAATAAATTTGATTTAAATTAAAAATAAATTGGTAAATCGCATAAAATACTTGCAATGGTAATTCACAATAAAATCAATTTCTATGTTTATTTAGATTATTTATTAAGAGAGGTATTATATTTACTGAAGCATGTTAATTAACAATTTTCCCACATTTTTCTTATTTTTAATAGATAGTGAAAGGTAGTTTACATTGAGACAATAGTAAATTTAAAATTTAATATTAGTAGTTCAAAAAATGTCTCATAGTGGCCCACCTTTTCCTATAATATTTATTGAGGTAATCGGTAAATCAATAAGTTTTAAACTGAAATTTATAAATACGTAAAATATTTAACAATCTCTGGCAATCGTTATTAACGGTGGTATTTAAATTCCTGAATAGATTTTCAGAATAAACGCAAAGGTTGAAATTGAAAAGCGACAAAGAAGAAGACTAGGTTTGTTTTGTAGAATTTCAAATCTTCTCTTTCACATTTTAATTTTTACATTACTGTAATGAAAAATGCAAGCTGTCTTGCAAGTGTGATTCCTTCCGGAGCCTTCTTTGATGTTTTCTTTAAAAAAAGTGGTTTGAAATAGCATTTGCTGTAATTGATTTATCAGGTTGTAAATTATAATGATTAACATTTTTATTATTATTTTTATACTAAATAATATATTATTATATTGTGTTTACCACATTAATAAAGGAGGCGAACACGCATGGGCTTTATTATTTATTACATAATTCTCAAGTTAGTGTTGACATTAATTCAGCGGGACCTTCTAAAAGTTGAAAACGATTATAAGTACATAGCCAGAGGAATAATGGCCATTCAAGTCTTTCCCAAGTTATCCTATATTAACTTTAAATTAAAAAACTAGATTATAATAAATTTTTTCGAGACGTCTTGGATATTAATTACCAGAAATAAGGCAGTTATCATTTCAAGATATTTTCATTCATTAAATGGGTTACCAGAAATTTGGCCTGATTTTAAGAATTTAACCTACGTTGGTAACCATCAGGATCTAAAACTAACAATGGGTTATATAAATTGAAAATTAGTAGTAGAAAATACTATGTAAAATAGAAAATGTTTAATTAAAATTTCATAACTAGGAGTTCGTCAGAGCTCCTGCTAAAGATTCTTTTCCTGTTAAAGATGCTTCGTCATAACCCTGCTAAAGATGTTAAAACAAAGCTTATAGGATATTTGCATTTTGTGCGCACTTCCATTTGAAATTTTACAAATTGAATAGTCTATTTTGAATAGTCCATTATTGTTGAGAAACTAAAAAATTTAAATTAACTTGACACCCAAATTTTCAAGCATTTTTATACATTTCTTCCTGCATAGAATAAATTGCTAAAATGATTAAGTAAGGTGGTCGTTTATCTTGACTTTTCCAATATTTTCTACGTACTAACGTGAGTTTTTACATGACTTGATGTTTTTTTTAAATCGTTTGCGAAATAATTCTCGAAGTAAATATAACACGATCTGTTTATTCATAAATCGATCATTTATAAACTTTATATTACTCAGGTATCGTAATTGCACTCAAATAATCCTTCCCCTCTCATAGTTTGCGTTTGCAGCATCTAATTGTCTGTGAGATCCGCGAAAGATTCTTCAAAATTTTACAGGAAAAATATTTATGTAGTTCGTACATGACTAACGTCCTGGCATGCTGTAGAAGTTGCAAGCATAGCTGTGGGTTGGGTATAGAAACTAAGTATTATAATTAACACAGGTAGCGGTAGTAGCACGTCGCAATTAGTATGAATTAGATTAATTAAAATGTACTTACTAAATTGCAATTCGACTAACTTTTCGTGTAAAGTCTGTCTAATAGTGCATTGAAAACTTAACTACAAAAGGTAGTTATAATTCAATTCCATCATGCCAACTTATCAAGTAATTAGAACAATTTTATTGCTACACGCCGTTCTCGTACCATTTCAAGCTAATAAAGTTAATTTTGAATTTACCTACTTTATTCCTTTTGTAGACTGGATTTATTGTTATTCCTGTAGTGACGGCAATCGTTTATACAGAACGATTGACAGTGTAATACGAGCATAATAGATTACATGGTAGCAGATTACATGTTTACATAATACGAGGTCAATTATTGTCGCCTTAATCCTTCAAACAGCAAAATTAAGTATGTTTTGAATCTCACGTATTTACTCGGATATAATATCCAACACATAATGAAATACTGTTGTTTTTGAACTTGGAAATGATTACTTTCTCCTTGAACAAACTTTTATGTGACTGTAAGGTACAGATTTGTTGATCAATACTTCATATCCGTATATTTGAATGTTCCTTCTTAAAAATATTTCTTTTGAGTTTTTTCTTAAAAACCAAATTCATTTAACGAACATTTGATTATTACTTTAGACAAAGGCAATATGACTTGAGTAAGAAAATTTAATTAACGAAAGGAGAGGTTTAATTTGCCTTCCCCATAGCTCACAAAACGATGTTGCACTTGAGATCACAGCTGTGCATCCACTACATCACTGCATCCAGTATAATATATTATCCATCCGAGAAAATTATTCCATTCTGTCTATGTCTATCGTGAATAATGTTTTTCTTAATATCTATTAGTATACCATAGGGAACTATTAACAAAATACTATTATAATTCAAGAACCACTGCAATATTTTAAATGCTATCACAGCAAATGCTTTCAGTTCAACATTTACAGTCAAACCAGTTTCTATCCGGTATTTTTTAAAAGCGGTTTTTATATGAGGAAGTATGTTTTGAATCTCACGTATTTATATAATATCAAATACAGTTGTCATCGTGAAAAAAGAAGCTGACGTCATTTTCAATATTGTATGAAATAAGTCAAGAATTATAAGTCAAATAAGTATTTGTTATAATAAATTTAAATCATAATTATAAAGCTGTCGATATACAATTAATCAATCATAAAATAATTTTCTATAATTACTATTTTATTTATTAATCACGTATAATTACATTAAATATTATAAAATGTAAAAGTTACAGTTCAGACACATTCTTTTAAGACTCTCTTTAACGCACCTATGATACTAATAATTAATTTAAGTAACCAGTTGTCGGTGCTTAATTCAGATGGCACTGACGTCAGCTTCATTTTTCGTGCAAACAAGTGTACATAACAAACTATTGTTGTTCTTTTACTTGGAAATGTTTACTTTCTTCTTAAACAAACTTTTATGTCACTGTAAAGGTGCAAATTTTATAGGCGATCTTTTCCTATTTTTCTTTGCGATATATCAAGAAATTCTAAAAAGTTCTTAGGTGGAACTAATTCTCACAAAGATGGGGTTTGAATTTTTTAGTACGTTGTTGGCATCTTTTTGACATACTAAAAGTCTAGAAAAATCTAACTGTGCAAAATGCGTTTTTTGGCCGTTATTAAAAATTAAAAAAAAAGTAAAAATTAATTTTTTTTTAAATATAAAAAATCGTGTGTGGTATCAAATTACAGAAAATTTTATGCATAGATGATTATAATATTAATTTTACAAAATAAAAATAAATAACAAGATGGTGCCCGAAAAACTAAAAGCTTATGCAGAGTTGAAAATCATATTTTTATTAATCAAAATGCGTTTATAACACAAATGCATATTTATTTCATCAATAGTTTTAATTATTATTATATTATATTACAAAATATACATCCTTATTGTGCAGAAAATGAGTTCTTTGACCGCCATCTTGAAAAACTATAAAAAATTACACGGTATTTTATTAGAAAATGCTAAATCTAATAGTTTTCTTCTAAATCACTTTCTTGCAGTGCACTATTTGTGTAATCTCTACCAGAACAGTTACAAAATATCTCATTACATTCCACACCATTCCAAAATCAAGCATTTTTTATCAACTTCAAAAATTCATAACTTTTTAAATTATTTAACGGCAAATAAACATGAAACCGCTTCTTCTTAAAATGGGCTAAATTACTAGAAAAAAATAATTCGAACCAAAATTTGTAAATTTTTGTATTTTTAAAACAAATGCAATTTATACAATTTTTCCATTCTGAGACAATTTTAATCAATTAATTCGAATTCTACGCAAAAAATAGTTTAAAAAAACTATGGTTTATCCATAGACCTCTTGGTATACACAGAATCATACCTGGCTCTGGTTTTTTCAATATTTTGTGAAAAGTATTAGTTTATATATATTCTAATTTTTTTACACTAGATTTACTCATTGTTAGGCCATACTATTAATATATGCTAAATAGGTTGGCTAAATAAATTTTTTATAAAAGTTATTAACGTTTATTATAACTTGAATTTCACGAATTTTGAAGCAAAAAATTTTTTTTTCATTTATGTTAAATAAAGAGTGTTAATTTAATTTTTAAGGTAAATTCTCTTGAAGTATCTGAAAGTACACATTTCAATCTTTAAAAATTGCACCTGCAGAAACCCAATAACGTCATTTAAGCAAGAGTAATATGTAGTTAAAGTTAGGTATACATATAAAATTTTATTACGCTCTCAGAATTTTGAAATTTTGGAAGTTTACATCTTCAAAAATAAATTTTGATAGCTTTATCTTGATTTTTCCAATATTTTCTACGTACTAACGTGAGTTTTTACATGACTTGATGTTTTTTTTAAATCGTTTGCGAAATAATTCTCGAAGTAAATATAACACGATCTGTTTATTCATAAATCGATCATTTATAAACTTTATATTACTCAGGTATCGTAATTGCACTCAAATAATCCATTATAAGAAAGCTGTCACTCCTCCACCCCTCTCATAGTTTCCAGCATCTAATTTTCTGTGAGATCCGCGAAAGATTCTTCAAAATTTTACAGGAAAAATATTTATCTAGTTCGTACATGACTAACGCCCTGGAATGCTGTAGAAGTTGCAAGCATAGCTGTGAGTTGGGTATAGAAACTAAGTATTATAATTAACACAGGTAGCGGTAGTAGCACGTCGCAATTAGAATGAATTATATTAATTAAAATGTACTTACTAAATTGCAATTCGACTAACTTTTCGTGTGAAGTCTGTCTAATAGTGCATTGAAAACTTAACTACAAAAGGTAGTTATAATTCAATTCCATCATGTCAACTTATCAAGTAATTAGAACAATTTTATTGCTACACGCCGTTCTCGTACCATTTCAAGCTAATAAAGTTAATTTTAAATTTACCTACTTTGTTTCTTTTGTAGACTGAACTGGAATTATTGTTGTTTCTGTAGTGATGGCAATCGTTTATACAGAGCGATTGACAGTGTAATACGAGTATAATAGATTACATGGTTTACATAATAAGAGGTCAATTATTGTCACCTAATCCTTCAAACAGCAAAATTAAGTATGTTTTGAATCTCACGTATTTACTCGGATATAATATCCAACACATAATGAAATACTGTTGTTTTTGAACTTGGAAATGATTACTTTCTTCTTGAACAAACTTTTATGTGACTGTAAGGTACAGATTTGTTGATCAATACTTCATATCGGTATATTTGAATGTTTCTTCTTAGAAATATTTCTTTCGAGTTTCTTCTTAAAAACCAAATTTATTTAACGAACATTTGATGATTACTTTAGACAAAGGCAATATGACTTGACTAAGAAAATTTAATTAACAAAAGGAGAGGTTTAATTTGCCTTCCCCATAGCTCACAAAACGATGTTGCACTTGAGATCACAGCTGTGCATCCACTACATCACTGCATCCAGTATAATATATTATCCATCCGACAAAATTATTCCATTCTGTCGGTGTCTATCGTGAATAATGTTTTTCTTAGTATCTATTAGTATGCCATAGGGAACTATTAACAAAATACTATTATAATTATTTATTTTCAAGTGCTTCAAGAACTACTGCAATATTTTAAATGCTACCACAGCAAATGCTTTCAGTTCAGCATTTACAGTCAAACCAGTTTCTATGCGGTATTTTTTAAAAGCGATTTTTATATGAAGAAGTATGTTTTGAATCTCACGTATTTATATAATATCAAATACAGTTGTCATCATTAAAAAAGAAGCTGACGTCAATATTGTCAATATTTTCAATATTGTATGAAATAAGTCAAGAAGTATGAGTCAAATACAGTGAGTAAAAAACGAGTTGGACACCTCAGAAAATTTCAGTAAATCGTTTGTATTTCAATTATTTCTGCAGAAAATGAATTAATTTCAATGTTAGTTGGTAAAATATTTCATATACTTGGCCCGCACATAAATTTTTTCGCTAAAATTCTATACAAAATGAGATTGCTTACCGGAATTGATTTTACTCGCCGTTTACTAGCAAAAAACGAGTTGGACACTAAGCAATATTTTGAATTTTATGCATTTAAAGGAGTTTTAATATCTAGTTTTAATTTCTTTTACTAGTTTTAATATCTAGTAATTTTGGGTAACCTTTTTGTTTTAATACACTCTATAAACGCTTTGGAATATTAAAAATAATTTTGGGCAAATAATCAGCTCTTATAAGTTTCAATTCTTCTTGTAAACGTTGTTGTAAGTGTTACTTGTTGTTTATGGGGTTTGCCAATTTTGCAGATTATAAACAAAAAATATTTTAAGAGATTTTTAGCAAAAACTGGTATTTTGCAACAACATTGTTTCCTTCAAGGGCTATTGTTGGTTACTCTTAGTAAGTATGTTATTCCTAACATGTTCCGAGATGTATTCTCAAAAGTTGAGAATACTATGTGCTTTAAAATGCATTTTGATTAATATAATACAAATATAATTTTCAATACTGCAAAAGCTTTCAGTTTTTCGGCCACCATTTCATTATTTATTTTTATTTTATAAAACCAATATCATACTCTTTTTCAGCATATTTTCTGTAATTTGAAATAACAATTTGATTTTTTATAATTTTTATAAATTTTTCTAGACGGCCAGAAAAACGCATTTTGCGCACTCAGATTTTTCTAGACTTTTATTATGTTCAAGAGACATCAACAACGATCTAAAAAGTTTAAACCCCGTCTGTACCAATAGGTAATTATTGAAAGTCGGTGATCGAGATATTTCAAAAACTAGTGAACAAATCTATTTCAAATTATTTATAGTTCTTTTAGACATTGAAATCCTCCGTGTAAGAAAGAGATTTATTTTTGAAATGCGTAAGTTATATATTATCATAAGGTTTATGACTAACATGAAATAATAATTTCCAGTAATATAACTAAAAACGTTAAACAATGTTTTATGTTAATTAAAGATAAAATTAGAGTAGATGTACGAAAGAATCGTGTAGTTTTTCATTAAATACAGTACTTTTTAAATATTTGAAGAATAAAGTTTTGTATAAAAATTAAAGTTTTTATGAACGAAAAAAAAATCGCTTTTTACGAAAATCTAAGACATGTTGTACATATAAAAACTTTGTATTTTATATAGTATTGTCCTTTGGTTGCTATAACTTGATTTATTTTACGAAATGAAATCACTTATAATAGTGTAGGTACTGAATGTGAATATACCAACGTAAAATTACCATATATCAATTACAGGTATTGGCGATGGGAATCTCGTTCCATTCATGCGCGTCTGCAAGTTTTTACTTTTTTTAAATTAAGCTTTCGGTCCCGGTTTTAGCGGAAAACCTCTTTAGGGCCCTGAGAGTAACTGTACAAAATTTGGTTGGGATCGGTCGAACGGTCTAGGAGTATATAAGGAACAAACACACACACACACACACACAAACAACATCCATTTTATATATATAGATAGATAGATAGAAGATAGAAGATTAAGATAATGAAATATTGTAACTTAAAATAAATGGCCAAATTTTACTTGGATTTACATGTATATTTTTAATATGAAAATTTGTTATTAGAGTTATAAAAAATTTCTTATTTCAGAAAGGTTTGTACCTACTGAAAACCCGTGGGTAGGTGAGTTTTTTTATATTTTTTTTCCACTTTCAACAAAATTTAATTAAAAGCAAAATAATTATTTGCATTGTAGTTAGTAATGAAGTAAATACCACAGTAAAATTTATTTAGGCGTGAAATACATTTATTTGATAAGAAAATATTAAAATGCTTCGTAACTGTAATTTAGCTGTAAAATATACATTATAATTATGTACCTATCATGATGTACCATAACCACAATGTAAGTTTCAGTATAACAAAATAAAAAATCAATAACAACATTCAAAAGCTTTTGATCACAGTGAGAATGTAACTTCCGTTTCAATATTGAGGGCTTTGGAGAAAACTAAATTCAAGAATGTGGAACGTGCTTCATTGTACAGTCGCGGTCTTAAGCCATCATATAATTATGCAATAAATTATTAGATACATGTGGTGCGATAAAGCTGATTGAATTATTTTTAAGTGTGTAAATTAATTACGTTTCATCGCTAGTGACCAACCGCACATCTGGAGACCCGGACCATCGCTAGATTTGATTGCAAATTTAGTGTTAAATGCATCCATTCGCCAACATATGGAGTTGGTCAATTTTTTAATAAAATTGTATTTTTATACATATTAATGTAATAAATGTTTATTAATTTATGAAATTATACTATATTATGTTTGATAATTTAATATTTAAAATTTACCTATTAATGTAAAAGGCTTTTCAATAAGGACATAAGGAATTCCAGTTGTAGTACACATTTTAAACTTAAGCATGGAATTTGATTTTGTTCATATGACCACCGCAAGCACGTTTACAGCTATTGATTCTTTGGAGCCAATTTTTCATCACTCTTTCACACATATCGGTCGAAACGTTGGCAATTTTACGTTCGATATTATTTTTGAGCTCATCTAACGTTGTACGCTTGCTGGCATAAACCAACAACTTAACGTAACCACATAAAAATTTAAAGGCGTTAAATCGCATGAGCGAGGTGGCCATTCGACGACCATTTTTTCGAAATTACACGATTACCAAACTTTCTCTTTATTACATCAATTGTGTGACTAGCTGTGTGGCATGTGGCACCATTTTGTTGGAACCACGTATCACTGATGTCAAGTTTAATATAGTCTCCCAACATGGCACGATAACAAACTCCATTGACCGTAACAAAGCGATCATTTTCATCGACAAAAATATACGGCCCAATCACACCTCCTGCATGAAATCTACACCACACGGTTACTTTTTGTAGATACAATGGAGTCTCTTGAAGCACATGTGAGTTTGTTGCTGTCTAATAACGCATATTTTGCTTATTAACAAAGCTATTAAACCAAAAAAACTTCATCGCTAAAGATTATTTTTCTAAAAAATTTTAAGGATTTTTTAAATTTTGCAGAACTCAATCGGAGAAGTTTCGGTGCTTCAAATGATCAAATAGGCTTTATTTCTTGAGTTAATTTTTTTTTTTTTAAATTTAAAATTTATTTTTTCTTTCATTCATAGGTTAATCATGCCAAGTTGTGTAAGTTACTATGCTTGGCTATAATGTGATGAATGCATTATTTTCATTAACAATGAAGTTATCCATAAACAGGGAACCTACTTGAAAATGTATGAAGCACTTCTATTGATATCAAATGTTTTAAACGCAAATGTCTCCTTTTTTTCAAGTTAAAAATATCTGACCCCCCGATGGAAATACGTTCGAAACATATTATACCTCTAAATTAGTTATTGAACTCTATATAATTAGGTTAACTGCACATTTATAAATAATGTTAAATAGCTATTAGTACCTTCTTTAGTAATTTTGTCTACTCAAAAAAGATTTAAATGCAAGATTTTTCAGCTACTTTAACCGGATGAGGAAGTGTTTCTTCAACTCTGTTTCATTGTTAATGGTGGAAATCCGCAACTCAAAAGCTACCGACAGCTTTACGATCACAAGCAAGGAGATTCTTTTGGAATTTAAACTAAGTAATTTAGTACAGCCGTCAATATAAATAATTATTTGATTAAAATTAAGACATCACAAACTAAACGTAAACTATGTGAAAAACTTAAGAAAATCAGAATGAAATTGATGTTTACTAAAGTATTTTACTTTTCATATTGCATACTATTTCAGTTTATTTGAATTCTGAAATGGTTCAGTTAATTTGAATATAGTACAACCCCGCTTATCCGACCGAAACGGAACCCATTTCAGGTCGGTTAAGCAAAAGGTCGGATAATCGTGAAGGCTGAAATAAATATCAAACCATGAAATTAAAGTCTGCAATGACATCATGTTATTCTTCATTATGATAAGAAACTACATACTTGCAGAAATTTTAATAAAATAAAATGTGTATTCATGTAATATATAAAATTGAAGAATAAAATTTATTTAAATTTTTTTAAAAAGTTCTTTTAAATTGTTTTTACATATATCATTTTTGTTTATTATTTTAACATTTTGTACACGAACAGTACAATTAAAATTTAAAGTCAAAAATGTTCTCGGAATTAATAACGAAATTAATGTTATTTGCATAATGTTATTATATTTTGTACAATATATTTTAAAAGGTTTCAAGTTTAATGAAATTTGAAAAAATTTATTATTTTTTACAATTCTAATAGTAATAAATTTTTTCAAATTTCATTAAAATATTTAATACAACATATAATTTTCAACAAACATTAACAATTAATGTTATTATAGTATGTAATCAATCTGTATTACATAATCATCTCCGACTCAGTCGACGAGATTATGTACGCAAGCATACGCCTGCTCGGTCGGATAACATGTAAAAATTCTCGGAAAGGACGGATAAGCGAGGTTCTACTGTAGTTATAAATTTTATCTAGAACTAAGGTAATTAGTCTCATTTTTGTATACCAACCCAAGTTTTCAATTTTTTGCGACTAATCAATATAACGAACCTCATATTATTATGTAGCGTAAAACATAATACAAACAGTAAGGACTGTTGAGAGTTTGGAACTTAGATCAATCACTAGCTTAAAATTTAATATTAGCTTCAACGCTTATTAAAATATAATGGTCTAGGAAACAATATGAAATATAGCAATGTTATTATCATTGTTATGCTGTGGCTTTCTACTAAGAGGAAACATCACAAAAACAACACGCAGCCAGGGTTGGGTTTAGAATAAGTTTTTATTGATAAAACACAATGTTGTCTGTATATTTGTGTAATAAATAATTAGCAAAATTTAAATAAATTCGAAATAACTAGGTACCTAGATAATGTACAAGGTGAGCGAATGTTTGACGGTTAGCGTATTACTTTATCATTCCACGGTAAATAGAATAATTTTACACTCTCTATTTGGTTGTCCCAAGTAACGGAAAATAACATTCCAGATTGACAATGTAACAATCGCCTATTCCGTGGTTGGAAATTCACGCTCTTCGTGCGTACGTCACACCCGTTTTCACACGAAACCAATACAGACGGGGAAACCCAAAAATTGTACAACTAATAAAGTGGTTCTTAAAGTTAATCTTTTAAATAGTAAAACCTCTTATGTTAAGACACGAGCCTATTGTTTACAATCACAATGAGGATTACGTTTGGCATAAATAGCAATTAAGATGTCTACTAAGTTTTTCATTCTAAGCTAGTAGTTAAGAATTAATTCTTTTGTGCTAAATTAAAAATTTAAATCACTTAAAGTAAAATTCTTTTTTGTTATTTTTCTAAGATCTTTGAATCAGAAAAGTAAATCTAACCTTTTCGTGACATGCTTTGCTTGTATGTTTCTGTTTATTATCTCCTATTATATACTAGATTCGATCCTTATCTTGAGTTTACGCAAAAGTTGTAGGATGAAATTGAAGCATGAACTTAGTAATTCACACTAACTCCCACAAAAAAAATATTCCTGTATCCCGCAAACATGAGCAAAACAACTTAGGTGTAATCGTAAACTATTAAGGGTTGCTGTATTTACTTCTATCCTCAATTAAAATTTTTGTTAAATGCTTCTTTCATTTTTATCATTTAAGTTTTGTGTTATTCTGTTTTATATATCTAATAGTTTTCCATGCTTCTTAGGTTTTTGTACTTTTTACGTAACTGCATAATATATCAATTTTAATTCATTTTCTATTTCAAGCGTCATTCCGCACCTTAGATACTTTTTTCTCAATTTTTCTAGCCATCAACATGTATCGTATTCTTTATTCCAGATTCTACGTCGATAACCGTTTCTGAAACCATTACTTTTTTTTTAGTACTAGAGTTTCTATATCAGCTTTTCATCAAAACTATTGTATTTTTTATTTTTATTTTTTAACTAGTGCCTCTTTGCCAATCTCATAGATTATTTGTTTTACTGTTTCGTAGCTCTCTCTACATTTTTTACTATTTTAAGTTTTATTGTGTCAGCCATTCTACATCTACATAAGAATTTCTCAAAATTATGAACTAACGATTAAGAGAACCAATTGAAAGTAGACACTATTTAACGAGAAACCTGTTATTGGCAAAATAAAAATTGTTTACACTTTCCAAGTAGCATTTACTACCTCTGAAAATAACAATTTTACTTTTTTAATTCTTGTACAAATATATTACAATACTAAAATAAAATGTAATTTGGTTTTTCATTATCTATGGCTTCTGTTTTTGCGAAATGCAGATCTAAAATAAGCTATAAAATAAAACCACACAAAAATCTGTAATATAATGAAAACATTATTGGTACCGTGTATGTAGCGTTCAAAAGTAACGGACGAGACTAGAATGATATACCTACTAATATGTAGTGTTTAGTAGGTACATGGGTGCATAGTGTAGTTGTTGTAATGTATTGTTGATAATTATGTTTCAAGAATCAATTTTAATAATGGTTTAGTTTAATTAAGTGAATAATAACTTTTTCAATTTTTTTAATATTTAAATTTGCTATATTCGTAAATAACAAAAAATAAATATAATAAGTTATACATTTCATTATAAATCTAGAAACCATCGACTATCAAATTAGAGTATTTTTTCTTAAAAGCTTTTTCTTTGTTTTGTTCAGCTTTAATTTCGAAATAATACAAATACGTAATTATTTCATTTCTTTACCGTTTAAAAATATTCAGCAGTTTTAATAAAACTTTGTAAAAAAATTAAAAAAATGTTTTTTAATATTTTGTTGAAAATTATTTCCATTACTGTAACTTTAGAATTCAACTAACAGTTCTTGATCTATCTGATGAGAATCATAAATTCGAAATGTTTATGAGTATACATATTGTAATGCCACGATTACATGTATTATATTTTTGTATTAAGTATGTTTTCAGCAAGAATCGGAAAAACCTGTAAAATTAAAATTCAATTTTTTTAAAATCAAAATTAACGTAACTTACTAGGAATTGTTGTTGGGTCAATTCCATTACGATTTTTTTAGCAGATACAATTTAATTTATCAATGGACAACTAAAAGTGCATTGTTGGTTTGTTTCCGCAAAGCAGTAAATGGACTCTCACATCACAAAATTTCCATTGTTAGGAAAATATGAAAATTCAAGTGTTTAATTGTAAGTTTTTGCAAATATTTAGTTTTAATTTAGATAAGTAAGTTGAGTTCGCTAAGACGATTAGTGCTACAGGTAGATAAACAATATTTGGGAGTTAATCAAAGTGCCGCGACTCGGTTCAAACAATTTTGGCATTTTGAAAGTGCAACGTAATGATAACAAGATTTTCCCTAAAACTAGAGTAGATAATTTAGCAATAAAATCATCAATTAAAAGAAATAACAACAATCAAATAATTAAATTGGGACAATTAAAGTTCACGACATGTTGAATCGCGATACAATAACGACTGATATTATTGGCTGAAATTCAAGTGCTCTTAAATGATAAATGCAAATTTTAAAATTAGGGAAATTAAGATTCCGACATTGTAAACAGGTAAAAACATATCGATATCTATTGGGCGACTCGGTTTCTTTGGCATTATGAATTCATCAGCGAGAGTACAATCCATTGGATGATCCACATTTCAATTATTATTATTTTTTAAATTTTCTTAGTCATAATCCCAGATGTAGTAAGTTCACTAGTTGCATTAGTTGGTGTCAATACTTTTTAAACTGAGCGGACTGCTTTGTACCAGCTTTTAACTTTATCTTGTTTAAAAACAATTTTTTTACTTGTATAGATTTTGGATACTTTACATTTTCTTTTATTTTAGCCATATAAGTTGGCGATGTTATATTTTGCTGATGGATTTGATTTTCTCTTGCCATTCTTGGCATTCTTTTTGGGGCACTTATTGCCGTAACAGTTGTTTTACTCGACTATTTTTGATGGCGTTAATGAAGAACTACTTGATTGACAGAAATGGCTTGGGATAGTTGCAGAATTTGAATTATCAACTGTTAGGTTACCGAAAGGGTTGATTTCTATCGTTTTTCCGTTAGCAGAAACGGAATAGTAGCTTCTTTCAAAATTATATTGTCATTGAACGGAAAAATTCCTGTTTTTAAGAGCATTCTGGATATTCGATGTAGATATAGTATTTACAAATGGGATGTGAAAAGAGAAAAATTGAAATTTGGTTTATCATGTGGATGTTCATTCATATAATCAGTCTTTGCTTTAGCCCAACGAGATTTTAAAGAATTATATACACCTACGTTATAAGGCTATAATAGATGTAGATATATGATACGAACACGATTTTTCTTCCAACTGTATAAACGTATTTGTTCTTTTTATCAGGTGCCATGATTTAGTTTCAAAATAGTATGGGTTACTTGGTGATATCTGTAATTTTATAATCAGATACAGTTTATTATTTTTCATAATCCACCACGTATACTTACGTAAAAAAATTATTTAAATAGTTAATATTATACCTCAAAAATATATTTCAAAGTAAGCGCTCGAACAATATAATAAAATCCCCAGCAAACGTGAACTTTAAGTTCCTACTTGGCTAAGGTTATTACAACTACAAATCTAAATTATTTTTCAAAAACAAAGGTGAATAATCTATGGCGAATACACTCATATCAAATTATACGTAATTTTATTTGCACAAACTTGACAACAAAATTCGGAATTCAGATACTGCGATTAACTCAAAAAATGTCATTTAATAATGAAGGTTAGGGGGATTTCGTTTTGTTTTGAGTAAACAAGTACATCATCTGGCTGCCTCACATTTAACTATGAATGTAGACCATTTACTCTATCTGCTGGAAAAAATTGGACTATTTTGGCAATACGATATTATGTGGTTAATTTTATAAAACTATCACCAAATAACCTATATCACCAATTTACCTTACCTTACCCGATTGTTTTATTAGTAAACTTGAATCGAGTTGTGAGAGTTCGTTTTGTCAAATTAAGTATTTGTTTTATCAGTACATTAAATATTTGTTCCACTTATTCAGGATTTTTTTATGATTAACAACATTTTATCAACGTTCACAACAATTTGACTTCACCAACGAGGAGAGGTTTACATATTCATTTAAATTCATTTAGCTGCTTCACGGTTTTATAAATTATTAAAAGTTCACTACAATAAATAGAATACTATCGAATTTAATCCTTATTTAAGAAAATGTGTTTAATTATATCAATCAATAGAACTTAACTATTAATAAAATTCAATTTTTTTGAAATCAAAATTAGGTCAGGTCAATTTCATTACGACTTTTTTTGCAGATACAATTTAATTTATCAATGGACGGCCAAAAGTGCATTGTTGGTTTGTTTCCGCAAAGCAGTAAATGGACTCGCACATCACAAAATTTTCATTGTTAGGAAAATATGAAAATTCAAGTGTTTAATTGTAAGTTTTTGCAAATATTTAGTTTTGATTTAGATAAGTAAGTTGAGTTTGCTAAGACGATTAGTGCTACAGTAGATAAACAATATTTCGGGTTAATCAAAGTGCCGCGACTCGGTTCAAACAATTTTGGCAATCGTGATTTTTGAAAGTGCAACGGTCAGCAAATTAAGTAATTTAGCAATAAAATCATCAATTAAACGAAATAACAACAATCAAATAATTTAAATTTCGGAACAATTAAAGTTTCACGACATGTTGAATCCGCGATAAAATAATGACTGATATTATTGGCTGCATTCGTATTGGTTATTAATATTATGGTGGGTTTTTAAAGATCCAATAGAAAAAAGAGATAAGAAATTTGCGGTAATAAAATACCGTTTGATGATGACTTGGCTGGATATATTGGAAATATATAAAAGCCGCGAAAACAAATATAACCGTTGGCTGATGTGTTGAAAGTGAAAATAACGCATTTTGTTACTAGGTGATCTATCATTGGTCACTCATATCTAGCGTGAAAATGTTGGACCAATAACAAGCTTAAGAAAAGACGCGAGAAATAAATGTAACGGATAATGTCGCGTAGCAGTAATAGAAGCCCAACACAAATTCATATAAAAAGAGCATTTTTGCAAAATTAATAAAATTGAATTTAAACAGCTCAACCCAAGAAGACGCAGAATTCGAACGATGACCAGTAATTGTGAAGTAATAGTGCAATATAAATTAAAAAGTTAGTAAAAGTGCATTTATAAAGTTGCAATAATAATTGCAATATTCTTGAAAAGAATATAAACATTTAATCAAATCGAGAAAACGTCGGCTAGCTTAACGAATAAGGTGTTTTTGTATTTTAATTAGGTTTTAATTAATTTGTAAAAATTTTGTTATTAGTGTTTTAATAGTATTAGACTTATTGTTAGTATGAATCATCCTGTAGTACAACTTAACTATTACTAAAATTCATTTTGAAAATATATTTTGCAAGCTAATATACTTAATCCTATAAATTATTGATAGGAATTCAAGAACTAATTCTACTTTGAAATACAAGTTGCTGTTATCCGATTGATGTAAACATTACGCTAAATGATGTTTATAAGATTTTGTTCATTTCTTGGCTTTTATGTTAAGTTCTATGATTTCAGTAGGTACATTATAATTTTATGCTAAAATTTTATAAATACATGGTAACAATTGACGTTTAATTTAAAATTAGATTAAGTATTATAATTAGTAAAATATAAGGCACGCGCAATTCGACAAAACGACACAGTATTCCGCCCTTCAATGTGACACTACTTCTTATTTATTTTGCATCAGGGTAAAAAAAACTTTTGAAACCTTTCGTTAATTATATTTATACCTTTACGTTTTGTAGTACTTTAGCATTTCTTCAGTTTAATAGATACACAGAGATATAGGGCATTCCATATGCCAACTCGACCCGCCTTCGACCCTGTCAACCTGCAATGCGGTTTATTCTTTATTTTTAATTATTCACTCGAGCCAATAGAGCATGCTTAATTTTTTTTTTAGATTTTTCAGATCTATCTATTGTATTTATTTTATTGCTTTTAATTAAGAAAATATGTGAATTCTGCTTTACCCTCCTTATGTTTTATTAATTTCACCTAGCGCCTATCAACAACACCGGCGTTCTTCTTTACAGTTAGCTAAACAACTACCACTTGAAATAATTGCAGTCGTCTTTTTACATATTATTAACCTAAATAAAAGCAACAGGAAAATGTTAAAAAATATAGTAGGTATTTAAATTTTAATAAACAGAAAACCAGTATTTGCAGTCCAGGTTATTAATTGCTGATTAAAATTGTCGCCACCTACCTAATATAAAAGTTTTAATTAAATTGAAAAACTTATTTGTAGAGAATGTAATTAAATGAGTCATTAATCGAGTAATTAATATTTTCAAAATTAAAACTTTGATTTTAAATTTCAATCAATTCATTGAAAATAAAGTTTTATATACTGCTTACTGCAGTTTATATTTACGTTTTACTTATAGAAAAACTGTTCTTCGTCTTGTTTCTATAAAAGGAACATAGAAAAACGTAAAAGACGTACAATAAACTTTGTAGCAATTTCACTCACAAATTATCGTGCAATAGGGGAAAGATAGAGGATAAGTATTAAGAACAACATACTCTAAATGTTTTGTTATGCTACTATTAATTTGTATTTACAATAACTGCCTGACTTTACTCGATTATGCTGTAAGTAAAGTTTAAGCCACTAAATACAAAGATCCTCACAACGTTTCAAAAGGTCAAATAAAAATTTGAACTTTTGAATTGGAAAATTTAAGTGACTTTATTGCTTCTAATTTCATTATTCTGGCTCAGAATTTTGAACTTTCTTTTTCCTACTTAATCTTTACGAACGTTCAGTTACATATCTGGTAAAAATAAGTACCTTCTTGCTTCAAATTTTTACTTTTAAGCTCCCAAAAGTTTAATTCCATTTGCGCAATAATTAATTTTTTTGAAGGCACTACCTTTTTAAAATTTATAGAAAACATATTTGGCTGTCACAAGCTTTGAATATAATTTATAATTTTTAAATTTATATACAGCAAGCTGTAAACCAACTCTTAAGTTTGCCAATAAGCTAAATTCTCTAATTAAAAAATAAAATTTATTTGAATATCTCAAGTAACAACAATTGCAAAAGCAACCGTAAGTTTGACAATAAGCTAAATTCTCTAATTTAAAAAAAAATAATTCAATTGAATATCTCAAGTAATAACGATTTTATGACGATTCTTCTACATTTTAAATTACTTTTAAAAAAATTGCGTAATTGGCGAAATAATGATGCTGAAATGTCAAGTTGATGTAATTTTTACACAAAACCGGTCTAAAACGTATTTTGGAGGTTTTTCAAATATGGTAAAATATTGAAAATTTATATTAAAATCATATTACAATATATTTTTGTATTGAGGTGTTTGAAAATGTGGTTTGAATCTCACGTAATTACTATGTTGGTGTGATAATTAGAATATCGCACTTGCAAGTACCACATAACTAATTGGAATATCGTACTAGGAGATAATAATAATTAAAATATTGCACCGTGGTTTGTTTTTACTGAAAAATATATAAATTGTAATAATAATAAGTAAATTTACAATGTAATTTGTAAAAAGTCACCAGACGTAAATTTTTTAATGAATGCTATTTGTACTGCCCGCTGCACGTCGACGATCGCCTGGTTAGTTCTCGCGTCCTTTCCTCAAGCAACCTTACCACTCGCGTCGCGAAAATGCATTTAAAAAATAAATGCTGAACAAGAAATTAATGCTAAACAACGTTAAAAAATACGACTAAATAACTTTTATTATGTAGGTACAAGTTTGCGATACGTACGACGGCGACGCTCCCTCAATAAGTCGGGTAAAAGTGAAACTAGGAATAATTTTTTTGAATGAATTCTTAATTATTTTTTTACATAGTCTTTTTTTAACTGGATACACTACTTATTCCAACGATTTTCAAGTTTTTTTATGCCGCCTGTATAGTAAGATTTTTCAAAACCTTCAAAATTCAATTTCAACGATTGCTTCAGAATTTGTTTGAAATTTTCTTCCAGCAAGCCAGTTTTACAGATTTGGAAACAGAAGATAACCACAAGTTGCCAAATCTAAAGAATAGAGTGAACGAGTGAGTAATTTTGCAAATTTTAACCACAGTTTGAATTCTGGTTGGCACACTTTGAACTAACGAATTACAGAATTCCAGAGTAAATAATGCTTAAATTTCTGAAAATTCCTCTTTTAATTCAGAAATTTTTCTTTGAAGACTGTTTCTCAGGTGTCACTTCATTTTATGCCGCAAAGTTTTAATAAAATTAAGATCCGGTCTACTTGAGAGTTATTCTAAAACTTCAAAATTATGATTTTCAAACCATTTTTTTGTGGTTTTTGCTGTACGGTATAAAGCATAAAGAAAGATAGTTAAAAAATAAAATCGTAGTCAGTATGGAGGTTTTTAATATTGGCAATTAACTGATTAGTATTAACAGTGCCTTCTATAAACTGAAATCTTTCCAAATCGTTAGCTGTCATCCTTAAACATCCTTAGACTGCTCATTCCAAATTATCTTAGTATTCCAATCATTTTTCGTCTACGTTAACTTGAATTTAGCCTATGCTGATTGTTGCCGCTTTAGTTTCTCTGTTAGAAGCGGTTTTAGTAATATTATTTTCTAAATTAACTTCTTTTTAATTAAAAATATTTTACTTAATGCGCGGTTTTATAAAAAATTTTGAACGACGTTAAATTTAACTACAACCAATGGAAAATGTCAATTATTATTAGTGGGCCAATAGAAAACAGCGATTAAGTTTTACGATTTGTTAAAAATTTGATGAAACAGGTATAGGACGACCGCTTCTATAAACATTTATTTAAACTTAAAAAAATATATTTTTACGTACAAACAAAAATTTATGAAAGGCAAATGTAACTGAGAATAAATTGCTGCTGAAAAAACACGAAAAGTTAAAAAGTTCATTCGAAAACTAACTTTTACTAAATTATGCGGGATTATTTACTTGTTTAACTTGAGCAAAAAAATTAATTCAATTTGTTGCATTGTGGTAAAATATTTCACCGTTTGTATTCCGTATTATCGTTGTATTTGTAACCCACCCAATCATCCATAAACGCAGACGAAACGATGGTTTTCATAAAAGTTCCTGTTTTAAATGTACGACGCAGTCAATGATGACTATTAAATTTTCCCTGAAGGTATACATGTAGCAGGATATATTATGTAAATGTTTTATGAGATTTGAAGTTTTTATTTATTTAAGCAACCTAAGGGTCTACAATAATTTTGTAGCAGTTCAAGAATTAAATTTTTAAACATGTTACATTTACATCAGTATGAAATAAAAAATACATGTAAGGAACCTACAAATACTCAATTTTTTCAATTTAAAGTGTCATTAATGTTCAATTGCACTGAATTATTTAAGCATTACTTAAGTTTACGTATTAGATAAAATGTAAATAAAAATATTTTCTTGAAACTGATAGAGTTATTGAGAGTAGGCTAACATTCCGCAGAGTCCATCAGTCTATGGAGACTCTCCGCCGATATTATCTCATATTATATTTTAAATTTCTTGTTTTCAAAAAAAAAATAAAAAATTGTGTACTGCATTCCGAAAAGAATTGAAAAACAAGTAAAAAGCTGTTTACAGTAATGTAACATAGTTAATTTATCGAACAAATACATACATACATACAGGTTGGTTGAAAAGTACTGAAAACGACACCTATTAAGCAGTAGAGAATCAAAATTCATACGTCATTTTGATATTTGATCTTTCATATGAACCTACTAAAATTTTATTTCGATCTGTCAATTCATTCATTGTTTACAAGCCATTTGAAGTCGACGTGTCGGTGTATTTTTAACAATGGAAAAACTGAGTATCGTGCAGTGATAAAATTCTTTGTTTTGGAAGGTTTATCAGCAACAGAAATTCATACAAAATGGTGAGCGTGTTAAAAGAATCTGCTCCTTCATTTCCAACTGTACATCGATGGGTTTTAGAGTTTAAACGTGGTCGTACAAGCGTTGAAGATGAACCACGTAGTGGACGACCAAAACTGCAACAACACCAGAAATCATTGAACAAGTACATAATATTGTTAGTGAAGATCCAAGTTTGACTAAGCGTGAAATTGCTAATACCATAGGCATCTCAGACGAACGAGTACTCTATATTTTACATAAAGAATTACGTATGAAAAAGCTGTTTGGAAAGTTAGTGCCGCATTCGTTAACAATTCAACAAAACTCACACGAAAGCAAATTTCTCAGCATCATTTGAATCTTTTAATAAGAATAAAATCGATTTTGTGCGTCGTTTTGTAACTATGGATGAGACTTGGATCTACCACCATGATCCTAAATTGAAACAAGAACGATTACAGTGGACTGAGGCTGGTTGTTCAGCTCCAAAACAGGTGAAGTCAGGACGATCAGCAAAAAGGTTATGGCATCAGTTTTTGGGATGCAAAAGGATTTTATTGATTGATTATCTTGAAAAGGTAAAACAATTAACTCTGAATATTATTGTAACCTTTTGGATCAATTGAACGAACAAATTCGTGAAAAGAGACCCGGTTTGCAACATAAAAATCATCTTTCACCAAGACAACGCACCTGTCCACAAAAGTGTTTTAACAATGGCAAAATTCAATGAACTAAAGTACGAATTGCTTGAACATCCACCGTATTCGCCAGATTTGGCTCTAGCGACTACTACCTCTTCAGAAACTTGAAACAATTCGTTCGTGGAAAGCGTTTTTCATCGAATGAAGAAGCTATTTCAGTCGTGGAACAGTATTTTGCAGAGCTTCCAGAAAATCATTACAGAGATGGAATAAAATTATTGCAGGATCATTGGAATAAGTGTATTGAAGTTGAGGAGATTATATTGAATAAAAACTAATTTCATTTAAAAGTTCACATTCTTTCATTTTTGCTTTCAATACTTTACAACCAAACGTAGTATGTATTTTGAAGATATCGAGGTAAAAAAATGAAAAATTTTATATGTACCGCTTTTACTGTTTTAATTAAAGTTATAGAGAAAATATTAACCTACTATACCTAATATCTACCTACGTACCTACCTATTTCAATATATGTATCACACCCAATTAATAAACGATTAGCTATTAATTCTAACATTTGCTTTAGAAACAACTCTGTTGTTTTCAATATAACACTCTGCATATATTTAATTGATCAACAGTAATTATATTTCAAGAATATTGTAATTTTGAATGAAATGAAGGGTACAGGAATAAAACAAGGTATGTCCATTTTTTGCAAATGGAACTGTTAATCCCATTTCTTGCCTCTATGTGGCTCTTTCTACATGTAAAATACCAAAAAATAAAACTAGGGATGTCCACAAAATTTAACGTTGAAAATATATTATACCGGTATAAACTATAGAAGAATTAAAATTAAAATTAAGATTTCTCAATATTCTACTTTGTGACATACCCTGTTTTATTCCTGTAGCCTTCAAATAGTTATAACGTAGAGTGCCATGTAAAGTCTGAGAATTCATCGACACTGAAAGTAGTAATTTTTCAATTCATCGGACTGTCTGCTATAGATCTTATTTCAATAATATTTTCAGCTTGTAATTATAGAATATTTTTTATTAAGCTCAAGTTTGAAAGCAGTGTAATTCAGTCGCGAACAAAGGTCTGCGTAGGAAAAACTTGGAAACTTACGTTTTTCTAACACCATTTAGATTGAAATTGAAAAAACGCTTTAAATTTTTAATGTTCAGCTCCAATCGCAACGTGATTAAAATTTGTCAATGAAAGTGCTAAAAATGTTGTCTACCCTGCTGATACTAGGTACATTATATACATAGTATAAGTATGTACTATCATTTTATCAAGTACTGTAGATATATCATGTACCTTAGGAAGATAGCAAGTTGCTTCACTGTAAGAAATTTTTAACAGCTCTTCATGATCGAGCGCCACCTTTGATGTCTTTGATGAGAGATATTTATTATTTAATTTAAAAAACTACATTTTACTTTAAAACTGCAATTTATTATTTTATTTATTGTTTAATTCGTGTTATCGCAGAGCGGGTATAAACACTTCTGTTTAATAGATTATGTTTACAACATAAACAAAACCATACATTTTAACATAGGAGTTAAATAAATAAACTAAAAATGAAAAAAAATCTGGTGTTTTAAAATGAGATATTTACTCTGAAGTAAATGTAGTTTTAGATCAGTAGTCTGGAAGTACTCACATTTTGCAAGCAAAGTGCAGTTTTTCATGCAGAAAATAAGCTAGCAAACTACACTTCTCTCAGTAAAGAGAAAAAGTGTTTTAGACTGACCAAACTAAAGTTCATCTTATGTGATCCATAATATTAATTATTATCATTGTGTATATCCTATACTGAAAACGTTGCCTGGGCTGATGCTTTGTGATAAATTTTTAATGTGAATAGCGAAAGAGATGTCTCTTTTTTTAAAGATTAATTTTGGTTGTAATTTTGTTAGTGCATTTGTGTTTATGTTTTTTGGTGTCACTTTTTCATGGAAAACCATCGACAAGAATTCTTAATTCTACAATAAAAAGAATTGTAGTAACACTTTGTTGACTTAACTCGATAAATACGGGATATCCATGCAAATTTTGCGATTAGAATTATTTAATTGAATTTACCCAATTATAAAAGAGCGGAAAATTTAAAGTTTTAAAGCTACACTACATCATTATTATTACGTCATACAGTGGCGATTAGTTCTAGATTTCAACAAAATTGTAAAACCCCACGAGTCATCATTATAATAAAAAAAAATGCGAAAATCTAATATGGTGTCCAGATGAAAAGCAAAGTTAACTGTCGTTTCTGTGCAATCTTAAAGGTAATATAAGTATTTAAATGGCTCCTAAATATATTTTCTTGATTTAAAATATCAAAAAGTTTTCAATTTAAAAGTAAAACAAGAATTAGTATATTTTTGATATCTTTGAAACTAAAAATAACATAGATCAAATTTCTTCTCCAATTATTGGATAGATTTGAAATTCGCCATTTTTCTTTAATTAAATCGACTTAGTTTTTCCTGAGAATATAAGATATACTTTCTAAAAATGTGAACCACCTAAAGTCTAAAATAAACCTACCCATTTAATGGCACATAAGAGAGCTATTAACGTCTTATATATTTTTTTTATGAAAAAAAAAAAAGATTTTTCGACAAAATTATAGGTATAACAGTTAAAAATTGTTTAGTAAATTTCATCTTACAGATTATATCAATATTATTAAATTATTTTTGTTGTTATATTCCCATTTATATTAAAAATATAAATCGTATTTAATATAAATGATATTAATTTATCAGGTTTTCTTATATGTATGTATTCTAAGATCATTATTGGATTTATGATTCATTATCATAACTTGAAGATATAATAGCAATTTAAATGGAAGGTCTAATAAAATATCGATAGCTATAAATTTTGAGTCCCTAGATAAAATGGGTTAATTAATCAGTGCTCACCTTACTCAAAATTTTAGCTTATGAAATCTATGTTAATTTCAAGAAATAAAAACCATAATATTTTTTTTGTAATAAAACAGCAAATATAGTCTATTTTTGCTAAATTATAAATTATTATAGATATTATTATGTGATGTTATTCTTGAATACCTACCTAACAATAACCTAAAATATTAAAATTAAAGAAGCAATATTTTGTGATTGTAAAGTAAAAAAATGTGGACCGACTACAGAAATAACATAAGCATGTAGTAGTGTAAGTTGGGAAGTAATAGTGATACCAGGTTCTTTAGTAAATCCAATTTTTCCTTTAATAAATGATAATCGATATCTTCTTTTTCAAAATTACAAATAATGAAATTTGAAAATTTTCCAACTTAAATTTTCAGTCTTCTTCGAGAAGCCTTCACGAGCTGTACGAATATGGTCTGATGGTATTTTGTCCCAGTCTCGCCGCAGAGCAATCTGTAAGGTGTCGACCGTCATAGTTTTTAGTTGATACTTTAGCCTCCAAAATGAACCATATTGAAAAATCCATTGGGTTTACGGCCCGCGAAAGAGGTGGCCATTGTTGTTAAGAAATGAAGCTGGGAACTTTTTCATGTAAAAATCGTTAGGTTTAAGGGTGCCAAACGTCCAATGGTTTCTACCGAATTGCTTACGTGCCCAAGGTAACAAAGCATTGTTAAAAATCTTTTTACGGTAGATTTGAAGATTTACCTATATGCCCTGTTTGATGAAAACGAGTGGTAAGTGTCCTGTGGCAGTTACCGCGGCCCAAACCATCACCCATGGAGGTGCTTGCTTTCGCAGAGCAATTTGCTGGTTTAAATTGTCTTTTGATTTGCATTGTAACCATACACGATCGTTTAGTTTATTTACATTTTGCTGAACCGTAAAAATTCTACTTTTTTTTTGGAAAATGTAAATGGAAAATACATTAATTGTTAAACATGTTAAAGTAACTATTATTAGTATTATAAAAAGATATTATTCATATAATTATTTATGTAGATAATTTAAAAATGTTTTTTAGAATTACATTATTATTGTTGAGATTGAGTTTTGACTTAAATACGATGCTTTAAACAGCTTTTAATAATAAAACAATTTAAATTAGCACAAAATACGTAAAATAAATACATAATATAAATGAAATAAACGTGGAGTTAATAGAGACTGAAAACATGCATTATTTCGGAACAATTAAGAGAAGCTTCGATTTTGCTGTCACTTTTAATAGCTTCAAGTAAAAAGTTATAAACATATAAACGTGAGGAAATTGTTTATTGCTTATTTAAACAAAAAGGACGGTTTTCTTAAACCAAATGATTTTAAGTTGAGAAATTTTAAGGCGATTCAATTCAATCGAATCGCCTCGTTTTCGCTGAAACAGATTATGATGTTAAAAATATGTTAGGGTAATTCCGGGGTAGTTGGACCACTGGGTTAGATGGACCACCTACGAGAACTGTAATTTTATGAAGTACCGCTGGTATTTAGACACATCCTCCCCTTTAGAGGAACAGTCTTAGTTGTATAACGTGTAAACAGTAAAGTGTGGGTGTATTAAACTAGTAAAATTAAGCATAGGTGTGTCGAGGTTGGGTGAAAGTTTTTATAGTGGTTGTTTTAGACCAATTAAGAAGAACCTAAAGGTAAATTTTTTTTAAAGATTTTGTTTGTATATGGTAGTTTTTGTATCCGAAATAGGTATAACCTAACTTTTTCGTCGTTTCTAACAGCGTGACTCGTGTGATAAAGTGGTCTAACTAACCCATAGTTTTGGGATAGTGAGACCGTTTTCATTCGGGTTAGATAGACCATTTCTAAATCTAAAGTAGTAAGTTTTTTCCAGAATTACATCATGCCAACTTTTTATAAAAGGAAAGGAACTGTTGATAGAGCCAAGTGGAGTGCCGAATCACTACAAAATGCGATAGAAGCTGTATCTTCGGGTACATTTGGAGTTAACAGCTGCAAAAAAATTTGGAATACCAAAACGACTTTAAAAACTAGAATTAAAAATAAAAATACATTGAAGAGAAACCGTTTCTGTAGTAGCATGCTGTAGCGCAGAAGGGGTTTTTCTACCCCTGCTACATATTTCCTTTAAACGGTGGCCTAACTAACCCATATATACTGGACCAACTAACCCTCATACTATGGGTTAGTGAGACCAGTTACAACTTTTTCTTTTTTGTTTATAATTCATAATGTTAATTTTTTTATGTATCATTGTAATAAAATACTTAAACTACATCAGTGTATGCATTGATTTTTACCATTTTGAAAATTGAAAACACAATGAAAATGAAATCAGGATGTTTTAAAAAAAAGTGGTCCAACTATCCCGGAATTACCCTATTCAAAATGGCTGATATTCAAAATACTATATAATATGATACTTTTTGATAAAAATTTTATTAAAAATGACGTATTTTATTGATAAATATTAAACACACACTTCGCTCGGATTGGCATTATGGGTTTTTAGGCCGCTGAAATATATTATAATGTTACAAAATAATAATAATAAATGGCGTATCCAATATGGCCGACTTTTGATAAAATTTTATTAAAAGACGTCATCATCATCATCACGGCACTCCATTCCTTGACGGAATATCGCCACGTGGTTTGACGTTTTTCAATCCTTTTTAGGTGGATTAGTCCCCATTTTCTTCCACTTTTGTTCACTATTCTTGGCGTTACAGTTCTTTATGTGTCTTCGCATTTTCTACAACTCTTCTCCATTGTTGCCTATCCAGAGCAGTTGATTTCCAGTTGCTGACCCCCATCACTCTCAGATCATCTCCCACTTCATCCTCCCATCTTAATCTCGGCCGTCATTTAGGTCTCCCCGTGTCTGGTCTCCATCTCATCGCACATCTAATTGCACTGTTTTCATGCGTTCTCAGCACATGTCCAAACCAGCTCAATCTCATCGCCTTAATGTGCTTCACAATGCTTCGTTCTTCCAGTTCTCTTTCTATTTCATCATTTGTCCTTCGCCTATATTGATTTTCTCCGATCTTCACCGGCCCCATTATTTTCCTCATTATCCTTCTCTCGAATACCCGCAGCTTCTCTTCTTCTTTCTTCGTTAGGCACATAATCTCACTTCCATATGTTACTACGGGTCTTATCAGGGTTTTGTAGATATTGATCTTCGTCTTTTTTCTTAATTGTTTACACATAATTAATTTTCTGTTGCAGTAAAACGCTCTGTTTCCAGCCATTATCCTATCTTTGATTATGTCTTCTCTCTCGTTGGTGTTGTTGATCTGCATACCTAGATATCTGAATGTTTTGACTTCTTCAAAAGTGCATTCCTGTACTCTTATGTCTTGTAACGACTTATTTCTACCTCTATAACACCTCATAAGTTTAGTTTTTGCGTCATTTATTTGTAGTCCCGATTCTTCCGCTTCACCCTTCATCTTGATCAACGTTTCGACCAATGCTTTGTGTGATCTCGCTATTATTACAATATCGTCGGCATAAGCTACCACTTGTACTTCTTTATTGTTGATCATTCCATTGCACTTAGTTCTTCTTACAATTCCTTCTAGCACTATGTTGAATAATGTTGCCGACAATGCATCGCCCTGTCTCACGCCCGCATTTATGATGAATTCTTCAGTTGTTCCGGTTTGTGTTGTTACTACCGCTGCTGATTTTTGAGTGTCATTTGTATCAGTCTTATAAGTTTTGCAGGTATTTTTAGTTCTCTCATTTCTTCCATTAAATTTCTTCTACTAACTCGATCAAAGGCCTGTTTGAAATCAACAAATATCATTTCAATTCGGATGTCGTGTTCATAGGATCTTTCCATTATCTGACTCACTATGAATATTGCGTCTATTGTTGATCTGCCAGGGCGAAATCCTTGTTGGTAATCTCCTAACTCATTATTTACATATTTTTGTAGTCGCGATTGTATCATTTTCGATAAGGTTTTATAGCAGTTATTCAGTAGTGATATCCCTCTGTAATTTCTACATTCTTTCATATCTCCTTTCTTATGTATTGGAATGATTCTTGCGATATTCCATTCTGCTGGCATTATTTCTTCGGACCATACGGCCAAAATTAATTCATACAATCTTCTTAACGTTATTTCGTCTCCCATTCTTATCAGCTCAGTATTAATGCCATCCAATCCTGGTGTTTTTCTATTTTTCATAGTGTTTATCGTTTTACAAAATTCTTCATACGTTGGCTCTTCTATTGTTTCTACTTCATTTGGAATTGTTGTTTCATCTTCTATTGTGTTTTCTCCGGCTTCTTCGTTTAGTAGTTCTTTGAAATACTCTTTCCAGATATTATTGATTTCCTCCTCTTCATACTTCATATGCCCTTCTTTGTTCATCATTCCTCTCACTTCGGGTTTGTAGTTGGTTTTCTGGTCTTTTATTTTTTTGTAAAATTCTCTGGGGTTTCTATTATTTGTTTCTATGTCCGTCATCATTTTTTCAATCCATTTCTGTTTCTTGTGTTTGCACATTTTAACCGTATTTTTTGCGATCTCATCCATTTCAATCTGGCATCCCTTTTCGACTCTATCATCTCTTCACATTCTTTATCAAACCATTCTCTTTTGTTCTAATGTCCATTCGTCCAATTGTTTTTTCTGCAGTCTTCGTTATACTATCTTTTATATTGCTCCATTCCTCATCCACGTTTCTACTTTGTTCTTTATTCATCGTCTCGTCTTGTAACATTTGTGCATATTCTCTCTGTATTTCTTGATCATTTAATCTTTCTACTGCAAACACGTTACTCTTTTTTTTCCTGTCTCATATTTTCTTGGATCTTACCGATTTTGACTTCCATTATGACAATGTTATGATCGGTATCTACACTTGTTCCCCGATATGATCTTGCATCGGTTACCTTAAAAGTTCTTCTATTTGCTACCAGAATATGATCGATCTGGTTCCCACTGTCGCTTCCTGGTTTTATCCAGGTCTCTTTATGTTTAGTTTTATGCCTGAAATCAGTTGTTACTACTCTCAAATTACACAGCGTCGCCAGGTTACACAACTTTTCTCCATTTTCGTTTGTTCTTCTGTGTAATGTGTGTATTCCGGCAACGCTTCTAACATAATCTTCTACTCCAATTTGGGCATTAAAATCCCCTAACAGAATCAAATCATCTCTTTTTGGTATTCTTTGATATAGTTTTTCAATTTCTTCGTACATTTCCGCTTTTTCTTCTTCATCAGCATCCTCCGTCGGTGCATACGCATTTATTACAGATAGATTTACATGTTCTCCTCTAATTCTAACATATGCTAGTCTACCATTTATCGGTTTAAATTCAATAATATTATTCGCAAGGTTTCTCTCCACTATAAATGCTACTCCATTTCGTCCTTGTTTGTTCTCACCTGAGTACAGCAATGTATGTTTTTTCATCTTTATTTCTCCATGCGCTCTCCATCTGACCTCTTGTATTGCTGCCAGGCTTATTCTGTATCTCTCAATATCCTTAACTATCTCATTCATTTTTCCAGGGATTAGCATCGTTCGAACGTTCCATGTTGCTATTCTTCTTTTGGTTTTTCTCTTCCTTTTTCTAAATTTCTTCCTTTTTTGTTTACATTTCTTATCATCAATTTCAAAATCAAAATCCATGTTCGCTGCAGGGGTCGTTCTATTTTGAGAGTTTTTTTGGTTGCTTGCTAGTTTTTTGTACTCAGCCCATCCTCAGCTTCATTGTACTCTACCATGGTTGATTGAATATCCTTCCACTCATATACTTTGCCATTTATAGTTAGTTTTTGATAACCAACTCTGGTCTTATTTCCCTTGTCAGCCTCTTTGCGTGCTACTTCTCTTATCTTTCTTTGTATCTCCATCTCATTTTTTGTCATATCATCATCCATATATTCCTCTTCCCTTCAACCTATTTTTGTTCTTCATTACCTGTATTTTTTCTTCCCAGGTTTGCAGCTTCACCACTATTGGTCTTTTTTCCACATTCTTCCCGATCTGAAAAGCATCAATCGGTCCAATCTCCACACCTAGTTCTTCTTTTAAGAAGTTTCGAGCTTTTTCCTTCACGTGCGCAGGGTTAGTCACTTCAAGTCCTTTGATAATTATACTGTTTCGTTTTTTGCTTTTTCCTGCTTTTCAAATATATTTTCCAGCTCTTTAACTCTGTTTGAGAGTATTTGATTTTCACGAATCCAGAATTCTTCTTTTTTCTCACTATCCTCCTGCACTTTTTTAATCTCGTCTCTCAGCTCTCTCACCTCTTCTCTACTATCCCTAAATCCATCTCGCATTTCCGCTCTCATAGCTTCAATAGCTTGTAAAACTGCTTCCATTTCGATCCTTTGTTCTTCACTACTTTTCTCAGCTTGTTTCGTTTTCGAAGGTGATCTTGCGGTTTTTTGCTCTTTGAAACACTGCACTTAATTCTTCTGCGGAGTTTTCACCTTTTGGGGATTTCTTTCGTTTTGTGTTTAATGCGGTTTATGAAAGATGAGGGTGTAATTAGCGTATAAAAAATAAAATTTGTTGTTGTCGGTTCACATTTTGAAAAAACGGCTTCAAAGTTAATTTGGTATGCAATTTTATCATTGGCTCTTTTGAACTGTAACCCGCCCACCAAAATTAAAATAGGTTGTAGCGACAGTAAATATACCAGAATTTCGGTTTTACAACAAATTATGAAAGATAATGGTGTAATTAGCTAATAAAAAATTAAATTTGTGATCGAAAAGCAAATTTCGAAAACCACTTTTGGGTGATTTCGACTCAAGAGTCGAAACTAGTGGTTATATTGCGTAATATAACGCAATAATACACTTACATGTATTTTTATGTGAAAATTGCAATTTTCAAAATTAAATTGTGGCCTTATTACAACTTCGACAACTTTCATCCTCACCTTAAAGAGCTTGTATTTTCTGTTATTTTGTTTGGTAAAACCATTTCTATAGGAAAAGTGTATTTTCGTGTCCGGGATTCTTAACTCTAGCCTATGATAATATAGGTGGACTAAATGAATTTTTTATAAAAGTTATTAACGTTTATTATAACTATAATATTACGAATTTTGAATCAAAAAATTTTTTTAAATTTTTATAAAATAAAGAGAGTTAATTTAATTTTAAAGGTAAATCCCCTTGTAGTATCTTACCTGCAAAAACCTAATAACGCAATTGAACCAAGATTAATCTGTGGTTAAAATTATGAAGTTTACACATATAATGCTTTATTACACTTTCACAATTTTGAGATTTTGGAAGTTTACATCTTTAAAAATAAATTTTTGAGAGTTTTTTCACCTATTGGATGTTTTTATACATTACTTCAAAAGTAATCTGTGAACGTTTCAGGTCTTTATCTTAAGAATTGTAGAAATGGTAGAACTATTACCGATTTTATCAAAATCTCTGTATGTTCCGGCTATATACATATATGTACATATATTATACTACGCCTATATACATTTATTTTTATATTTGAAAGTACAATAATCTAATAGTCACATGTTTCTTCTTTCATTTGAGCTTTTGTGATCTCAATTTCAATAATTAGTTTACAACTTTAGTAAAAACGAATTTACTTACTTGTCACCGCATTCCATCTTCTCGAGTTAAAAAACAATCTGGAGCCCACATTTTTGATCGTATAAAAAACTTATATACATTTTCTATGTAAAATTTTCCGTACTAAATGGCCCAATTAGTTTTTTAACAAAACAGACGGTCACTGGCCTAGTAGTTAGAGCGATCCACTACTAATGCTAAGGCACCCGGTTCGAACCCGGGAGGAGTCTACAAAGGAAAATTTTCTTTCCGACTCTCTTTCTATCTATGACCGTCTCCATGCTTCGGAAGGCATGTAAAGACGGTGGTCCTCCTATGTTAATGAATTGCCATCATTAACAACAATATAGGGTAACAGGCACATCTGAAGCCAGTCTAGCAAACTACTTCAGATGTAAAACAAATAATATGCTCACAGAACCAGCAGTAGCTTCGGATCTTTGTCGATGTTACTATTGGATATTACAGGACCTAGTCCTAATTTAAGAAGAAAAAGAAGAACAAAACAATATTTTAAGAGATATTTGAAAAAAAAATTCGTGAATGACATATGAAAAGAATATATTTAAATATAATAACAAAAAGTTTTTATTTAAAAAAAAGGGGGTGGTTACAAAATTATAAAAAAATTACTTTTTAACGTCCCTTGTCGACAATTATTAGCAATAAAATTTTTGTTAAAAAATATTCAGTAGAATAGTTACAATAAAAAATAATTACTGAACAACACGTTTTTTTTAATTACGTCGTAACCTTTGGGATTTAAAAGCTAAAATTTTTAGAAAAAAAATTTTTTTTAGTTACAAATCGATCCGTCATATGTATTTTTAAAAATCGCTGGGCGCAGATTTTACATGCTTTTGCAATTGTTTGCAAATTTTGCAATTGTTTGTCAAATTCTGCAATTTTTGCAAATTATTGTAAATGCAAATTTGGTGTACATATTTTAGTCAATAAGATCAATTATTGATCAATCAAACTTTTTTAATAATCCATCACCTAAAATATGATAATTACCACGAACAAGGTATTGCAACTTCAATTACAGAATAATAAAGTAAAGTATTGAACAGATGGAATCCCACAATCAATCAACTGTCAGCTTAAAGTGTTTAAAAAATTATTTGAAATCTAGCTTGTAACAAATTACTGTTATGTAATCATGTGATGTATAGATTTGGGAATTATGCATGTATGTATGTACATAAAGATGCGCTAGCGGACAAATTGAGTGTGGAAGCGGATTTTCTCGGATTTTCTCTTCAGATAATATGCTTTATAAATTCAGGATGGGCAATTCTTGCATGCTATTACACCTTTATAATCCATAATACAAAAAGCTTACAGGCAGTTTGTTAAGTGTTTTAGTTTTCTATCAGAAAAGTTTTTGAGATACCCTCTAGTTTCGTTCGTATTTGAATCGCGCTTAGAATTTTCACTTTAGTTTTTATTAGTTTACAGCGCTTGAAAATTATAGCCGTCAGTTATTTTAGCCTTATTGTAAAGCAACTCTTTTATAAAAAAAAATTAACTTTTCATTTATTTTTTTTTGATTTATCGATTTCAATTTTATCATGGACCCACGTTTCCATTGCGCCCACTTTTGTTACATCTAGTCGGCAAATTGGTCGTGCGTTACATTTTAAACGAAGTTACTCAATTTTGTATCCACCACCTTCGGTTTAACATTTTTTTTCTGAAAGAGAAAGAAAACGTTTGAAGAGTTTACATTACATTAGGCACCGTAAATCGCGATTCGCACTTACATAGTTATCGGTGATAAGCCATCTTTGAAATTGGTTTTAAATTCAATTCAAAGTATTCGTGCTATCAAAATGTGTTTTAAACATAAAAATCAATTATTAAATTGTCTAGCGTTTTTCTTTTTTTAAATTGGTTTCTTTTTAAACGCATTGTGAAAAAATTAAATTGTTTAAAATAATAAAACTAACGTTTCTTCTTGTATACTATTTTATTTTCTTTCATTTATCAGTTTTGCCTGTGGTATCATCAGACTATACATGTCAATATAAAAAAAAAATTAAAATATTATATATAAATTATTTAGAAAAGTAATGGCTGTTTCTCAAATTTATTTTTTTAAATTTCTAAATAAAATATCGGTTTTAAAGAAAAATAGTGGGAACTCATAGAGCCTACCCCTAAGCTTAGTTCACGTGCATGATATTTTAGTATTTAGCTTAAAATTTAATTTCAGCGCAGAATGTTGAAATTTATCTTAGAAAATTCTTGTTGTTACTAATTTTAGAGCCTTCGTCATCCTGGGCCCTGTGTGATTGCACCTGTTGCATATGCCTAGTTACGGTACGGAATTTAAAATACAGTCAAATTAGTTTCTCCAAAATTTAAAAAATAATGGTGTATTACTTGCCTTCTGATAGGTTGGCTAAGAAATTTTCAAATTAAAATTTGATTTTACTCGTAATTGGTTAATTTTGTAAAACGACGGGTTAAACTTCGTGTTAACATACAATGGAATATGATTTTCCCAATCAACTTTAATAAAATTTCATAATGAAAACATAATATTTGAATTACCTCAAGCTGTTATTGTATATTAGTATTTATTTGTTTATCTAAAATTATAAAACGCAATTTAAAATTATGCTTAAATAATTTTAAATGTCACAAAATAATTTTGAAGTTTGGAAGTATTGTGTAAAATCAACAAAAGAATTCGCGATTCCCAAATTCAAGCTTTGATTTTGCACGATGTTTTAAAGCGTAAATCAATGTTGGTTTTCGTGCTTGCATAAACAGATGTTTCAAGATTTTGGCTACTAGCAATATTTACTTTAAATTTGTACATTCCTGGAAGTAAATTACATAAAATATAAATGCCAACCCAAGAGCCATGGTCAGTACTTTTAAGAAATATATCAAATTTTATCTATTAATTTAAAGCAGCATATCTAACAAGAGGTCGTAAGGAAATTGTAGAAAACTTTTATAAGCTTTCAAAATTCAAAAGTGATATTTCTGCAACTTTAAGTCAGCCTCTCTATTTAATTATGCTTTTAACTTTTGTTTTCTTTCAAATTTACGTTCTTTAAATTTGTAAAATGATTTTTGCTATTAGAAAATTTAACAATGTGTAAATTATTTTACTTTATACTTTTTTTTATTTATTTCTTTTTTAATTTGTATTGTTTAGCCTTTGTTTGAAAATTTTGTACTGGTTTATTTACAATCAATCAACATCATTAAATTGTGTACTGAAGAGTTACTAGTTTCTCAAACTTTCTAAATAAGGTTTAATTCTTTGTTTTCGTTACAATTGTGCATGGATTTTAGAAAGTTAATCGAAATAGAAAAATAAACCTTTAAAACCTTAACTAATATTATGCTTTTCTGCCTGATCATTTAGGTCGTTTTCAAATTAAATTAAGTTTTATTATTTCCTACTTTTTAAATTTAAGAAGAGAAATTATTCTTGTTTTTTTGTTAAAGCTTTAGCTTTAAACTTTGAATTAAATGATTTTAAATAATTATCAAACTTTCAGCCACAAAATTAAACTTGTTCATTAAAGCCAAATTATGAAGTTATATATGTGTTAGCCTGTAATTTTAGCATTTTAATTCAATTTAGTGTAATTTTCCACTAATAGCTCATTACAATTAAAAATTTTTCATTCGTGTGAAAAATCGTATGATAATCGGATTGAAAGTGGCAATGCGAAGAAAATGTCAATATCATGAGAAAAATTCCATATATTTTTTGAATAAACAATTTATCGGAAACTACAAAAAATTCGGTTTCGGGAGAAACTATTTAATGCACAGCAAAATGACAAATAGATAATTTTGTACAGCCGAAAGTTTCCTAAAAGAAAACGTGTGATAAGGAGCGTTTCAAAATTTATCGTTTTTTATTGCATCTGCTGCGTATTAATAATTTGATTACAATATCATATGAATTGAAAAATTAAAACAAATCCATGGTTTATACTAAGGCTCTATAGTAATTATTCAGATTTAAAAAGTTTTTTTGGCAAAGCTGGAACTTTTACCGATTTGTAAACAAAAATTATTTTTTTTATAAAATCCACAAACCGCTTATCGGAAGATATTCAGTATTCTTACAGTTTTATTACTTTGTTCTGAAAAAAAGAATTTCTTTATTTTTCACCGTGAGCAGAAAAAAAAATAAAAAAAACCTGATCCACATTATACAATAATATACTACTCTGCGAGTTCAATATTGGAAAATTTTACAAAATTTATTATTATATCACCAAAACAAAGACTAAAGCTAACAGCATAACGCCTTAAACTAATGTAAGCTAAGTACTTTTTCATCCTGCAAAATTACTAGCTTACACGTATATTATTATAGATTTCGAAAATATGCATTTCTATAGTATTTCTCTAAACTATTCTAGTGGAATATTATCTTTGGGATAAATATTGTGGGAAATGCAGAAGCGCAGTTTACATAACTTCTTATTAAATTTAATGGAAACTCATCCAACACTATTTTCGTTATTATGAGAAAACATAACCCTGCGAGTTATTTGTTATTATCGTTCAACAACTTTTTGGTTCCTATATTTGAATCCAAAATCCAAAAAGTTTAGCACTTTTTTAAGAAAATAAATAATCTTTAATTATTTATTGTACTAATTTCCATCAGTCTTTTTTGCGTTAAACCAAAAAACGAGAAAAACAAACCGTTTTGATGCTTTTATATTCTCTCCAAGCACGAAGTGCTCCACCCGATTTGAAAAACGAAATACGTTGTTTAATGTATCAATATGAACAATAATAATAACATACCTATACAAATTACGCATCCAAACTTCGGTAAGTACTTTTCTATTTTTATTACTTAGAAAGTATTATCCATTATTTTTGATACTCTTGTGATATTGATAATAAATTAAATTCGCTATAACTTCTGTTTGAAGATTTTTTCTGTAATGCGCAGCCTAACGAAGCTATTAGCGTAGAGAACTAAAATTTTAACTGAGAAACTTTCCAAATTAGCTAACGAAGCCCAAGAAGGCTCGAAAATTATTTTAAAATTTTGTTATTGGAAATTTTAGTACATTATAATTAAACCAGTGGGGTATTCAGAAATTTTTTATGCGGGTGGGAGAAGGTACAACCAAATTAATTAAACGAGGCATAATTTTGAACATAATACAGATGTGAAGTTAACATCCACTGTTGCAAAAGCAACTAAAGGTAAAATTTTCAAAACGGCTGCACAAAATATCTTCTTTGTTGCATCACGTACTTTCAATCCACCTATTCGACTTATTTAAATATCTTAATTAAAGTAAAATGCCGAAAGGAACCCATTTAGCGCGGATCCTTTGCTACCCTGGAAAAAGGGGTTAATCCGGGCAATAAAGTTGATTCTTTGTGCAGCTGACTAGACGTAATTTTAGTTTAAGCTTTGTCTGAGTGAAACAAACACATGTATAGTAATTTTAGTCGCCACTGGCCCACAGCTTAAATATGCCCCCTTAAGTTCTAGCGTGGGACTTTATTTTTATGGCTTAATCCTTTATGGTTCTTTCCTTAGAAATTGAATTTTGCGGTAAGTTTCTAAGGAAAGAAACATGTTTAATTCTATTGGTTCAAGTGCTTCACACGCCCTCCTTGGTTGGTCAAAAATCTTCTGCAAAGAAAACCAAGGAGGAGCGAAATTTAACTTATGTGTGAAATACTTGGACCATAATCAGTTTAGTAGCAGATTTCGTATCATACAACTCCGAAAGCTCGACATTACTTCGAGTTCTTGTACAAGTTCGTTTTGTTGTGCATGTAAATATTTTGTAAATACAATTACTTCAAAAAGATTACCGAATTTTCATCGCACAACTGGTCCTTCGATCCACAGCAAAACAAACCTACGGTAGCCGTAACAGATCATCATCTCCCAGGCCCGTACATCCACTAGTTTTGATAAATAAAATATAATTTGAAAAGAAAAAACGGGGACGGTCAATAAACCCGAATTCGGAATTTCATGATTTTTGAAGTGAATTATGAAAGATGAGGGTCTAATTAGCGTATAAAAAAAATAAAATTTGCGGTCGATTCAAACAATTTTGAAAAAAACGGCTTTAAAGTTAATTTGGAATGCAATTTTATCATTGGCTCTTTTGAAGTGCAAACCCCTCCCCCAAAATTGAAAGAGGTTGTGGCGACTGTAAATATACCAGAATCTCGTTTTTTACAACGAATTATGAAAGATAATGGTGTAATTAGCTAATAAAAAGAATTAAATTTGTGATCGGACAATAAATTTCTGAAAAAAATCACTTTTTGTGTGAATTCGTTTTGGAGGTGGTTGCACTGTCAAAACCTACTCTCCGCACACGCCCGCGCCCGTTCCGGGCGCTGGCGGCGCTTCAAGCGGTTTTGACACGTGCTAAACTCATTAAAAACATCCCTTAAGCGGCTCCAACTCGAAAAGTTTGAAAGTTGACGCGGAAGATCTCAGGGAGCGACTGCTCCTATCTAACGCTGCTCTACTTGGCCCCGCCCTATGGGCTATTCACGTATATGAAATTGCAAGTACCGCCGACAGAATGTATTTCATATTTGGCATTTTAATACAGAAAAATACACTTACATGTATTTCTTATGGGAAAATTGCAATTTTCAAAATTAAATTGTGGCCTTATTACAACTCCGACAAGATTGATCCTCACCTTAAAGAGCTTGTATTTTTGCGTTCTTTCGTTTGGTCAATCCATTTTTTATAGGGAAAAGTGTACTTTTGAGTTCGGGATTCTTGACTCTACCCGAAAAAACTATAGACCAGGACTAATAGTAAATATATATATAAATAATAAATAAAATATATAAATAGGACTAATAGTAATAGTAAAGTGTTCCAGAGCAAAATGTGTGGAAACGAAATGTTGAGGTACTTTCAAGTTTAATAAAATCAAAGTTCAAACAATTAAATTAAAATATGTACAAAAAAATATGGTGTATTTTTACAGCTGATTTTGAAATACAAGACATTTAACATAACATAACAAATTCTTTATTTACTAATTATATAACATATACAATAATTTACAGCAAAGTAATAGATGTATTTGGGTCAATATGTATGTCAGTGCTTATTGCGTCTATTTGCAATTTACCAGATAATGTTATAAATTAAAAAGATGTGGTTATTTATGAAAGAGGGTGGAATAGCTTGGGAAAAAAACTAGTATCAAAAATCCAATGTACCGATAAACAGATTAATAATAATTAAGGTATGACAGCAAGTGAATGCAGTTACAAGAAAACATTATGGACGAGTTTATATTTAATTTTGAAGGGTTTGTTGAAGTTTCGGATAGAGATTATGTTCTGGATGTTGAATTTTTTGTGCTTGTTTCGGTTTAAATTTGACGGCCTCACTGTGGATTATAGTGCGTAGTAGTGTATGCGTGTTTATGTAAGTTGTTTATTTCGGTGTGTTTGGATAAGCCGATTATGAGGTGTAGGCATTTGTTTTGAATTATCTGTAGGATGTTGGATTTGGCAACTTTGCTCCAAAGCAGAGTATAAGTTTTAATTTAATTTTTTTTTATGATAAAAACGGGCATATAGTGGTATGCATTATTGGCTTTGTCGGGATGCTTTTGGATTTCCCAGGTTTGGGAATTAGGATTACTATTGCTTTTTTTAATGCATATGAGAAGTATTGGTTTTTGAGGTAATCGTTTAGGATGTAATAAATTTGTAAAATTGGCTTTTTAAGGAGATCTTTAAGGATGCTAACTGTAATTTTGTAGTAACTACGGACTTTGTTTTTAAATGTTTTGATGTGTGCTTTGACTTCATTCGGTGATGTGAAATCGCCTGAAGAGGTTGGGTGATGATGTTTGCTAAAAATCTGAAAGGTGTGTTGTGAGGTTATGGTTATCTAGATAAGTATTTGCTATTGCGTTGGATTTATCTAGGTTTGTGGATTTTAGGCTTTGCGGGATTTGCAGAGCGGAAGGGGTCGCGAAATTTTTAAAAGATTTGGTTATTGTTCATAATTTTTAAAATTTTGCGGAGTGATGTTGGAAAGGGTTTTGTCCCATTAGTCATTTTTGAATTTGTTTATGGAACCGTTAATGTCATTGGTTAGTTGTTTGATGAATAGAAAACTGTGGCGTTCGATAATTTGTCTTGAGTTTGCTTTTGTGGCAGATTTTTTGGAGGATGTTCGAGCAGGGGAAGTGAAATGTTTCTGTGGTATTTATGATTATATTATAATTCTGAATGGAAATTATTACAGTGAAAGTTTCTATTGCAGAGTCAGTATTGCTGTTTGTTAGGATGTGAGTGTTGACAGAAATTTTGAAGGTGAAACAATCTTTGGTTTAATGGTTTTCGTGCATTTTACGTAGCGCGGTAAAGAAAGCAATTACATGAGCCATGTTAATAGTTTTGAAATTGATGGCATTGGGTGCGATTGGTACGCCTGAAACATTTCTGCCATCTGACAATGACCGGTTTTATATTTTTCACAGTTCTGGAGAAGGAAGAGAACTCTAGGAAAAGGAACCTGAACTAAAAAGATTCAGAATTTTAGATGGGGCTAAGTTGTAGGTTAATAGTTCTCGCTTGATCATACCCTCTGTTAAGTAGGGAGAGGTCCCGGTATGAGACAGCTCCAGGTATGAGACAGCCGGTTTTTTCATAATGCAAGGCCAACAAAGCCGATATGACTACCCTTAAATGTTTCTTACGGTATTAACCAGTTTTGTACTAACCCCGAAGTGAATACTCGCTTTACTTGTAGTGCTTGCATCAGTTGAAAATTTTGTTAGGAAATTATATTGCAAAACTTTTTAATTTTTTTCAAGTGTTATTTCTTCGAGCTAATCAATTGAAAAAGTAAGTGTAATGCATTAGCATTTAGTGTTTTACTTATATTTTGAAATTCAATATTGGATTATACCAATTTATTGTTGGAAAGAATTTTTACCGTTATTCTTAAAATGACGACATTATCCAGGTATGAGACACATTATATCACCGGGTATGAGACGCTTTTTTAACTCTAATGGTATACAACTTTTAAATATCGTCATTTGTGTTGGCATAAACATTTATATACCACTTAACTGGTGTTTTGATCAATTTTTTGTATTTTAGCCATGTCACCCCAGAAAGGCAAACCGTACACCAACAAAAGATTTTAATACACTACTTCAAGCTATTAAAGCTTGTTTGTTGGAGAATAAAAGCGATTTAGATGTTTAATCAGAAGAAAATAATAAATAAAATTTCATTTGTTATATGTAGATTAGTCGCTGATGGCGTTCAAAATTAATAAATGTAATATTTTAGAATATATATGTGGTTTCTACTTCATATTTTACAATTTTTAGTGACTTTTTCTAGGTGTCTCATACCTGGGTACAAATTTTATTTTGCTAAAAACCTATCTTCACAAAATTGGTTATAAATTTTTGTGTTAATGAATTCAATAAATTTCTTGGGATAAAAGTTGCGTATTTATATTACCTTTCCAACGGCATATAGAACATCCGATTTGATTTAACCAGTGAAAATTTGTGGCTTAAAACAAAACCCGTCTCATACCCGGGATCTCTCCCTACTGTCGCCCTTCATGACGACTTTTCAAGTCTGATCCTCCGAAACTCCACCGCCAAGTATGTTGTTTCAAATTTCCTTACGGTACTCGATGCTCTGCGCATAAATCCATATCTGACCTATGATCGCTTGAAATTTTACTAAATTTCCGGTATGTTTTCTGCATTCAGTTTAAAATTGGATTGGATTAGTGATTGAGTGTATAATTTTACAATGGGAGGAGGTTTGGCGTTTCTTTACGGTGGTTGTAGCAAGTCTTCTTGGTTGGATTGTGGTTATCCTGGGGTATTGGGCTGAGATCCTTTTGCGGGGGAAGCGTTGCTAGGATTCCAAAGCAAATGAATGTATCCAGGGGTGTGGTGATGATCGTCGTGATTATGATTACGAGATTATGAGCATGGTTCCTTTATACCACTCACAAGTGTCTGTCGTCGTTAGCTTTCTGTAGACTTTAACAACTTGGTTTATTCGTTTTTGGGCAGACTCGTCGTGAATTTTTGACCGTTTAATTATGGATTTGGTTTCTTGCGTTTTTATAAAATACAAAATTTTACGGAACATGCATATATTCATGTAAATAATTTTTGTCACAAATCATTCTTCTTAAAACAAATTAAATAACATTAATTAATTATTTCATTATTCGAGGTACTACTACAAAAGTACGCATTAAAAAGGTTATAAAAGTGTTTTTAAAGTTAATAGTGCTAGAAAAATAAGTACATAGATTTTTTTACAAAAGAACTTTAAAAAAACCTGCTGAAATTGGCTTTGTAAACACCTTGATTAAACACATTTATACTTTAATATACTCGAACGATTTTGTTTAATAGCAGAACGAAATTAAGTGGATAAAAGTTCTCTGCCTTTTCGAGATGCTAAATTTCACTTTCATTCGCAAGTACTTTCATGCACGTATGTTTGCAATTTTTCAACATCAAGAAAAACAATAAAAATTTTAAATAAATTGCGCACGTTTCGTTAACTAGGGTGAATGAAAACATTCCGCGTTTTCCACCATTTTTCTTGTTTATTGCCCAATAGACTAGAATAATATTGTCCGTTTATTGTTTTACAGTTATTCCAAAATTTCTGATGTCTTAGAGCACCAGAATGGTTCTTGCTGAGTTGTTCCTTGGTCGTTAAAATGTATTAGGAGTAGAAATAAGTTTCTGCCGTTTTAGTAAGAAAGATTAAGGTGCTGCGCGTGGTTTAGGTTAAAATTGTCAGATGAAAGACGGCATAAAGTAAATTTAGTCATTTCGTAACAACATAACCTTAAAGTAGTAGTGACTTCGTATCAGCATCATATAATTTTTTTCGTCCGAAAATGTCTAAATTTGTCTTAATTTACTTCTTCAATTTAAAAAAATCTGTAGCTCAAGCATACGAAAAGGTTGCTTTAAGTGAGAGAACTTGTGAGTGGTTTCAAAAGTTTAAAAGTTTGGCGTAGAACACAAAGATCGGAGTGGAAGGCCGAAAACGTACAAAGATACGGAATTGGAAACGTTATTGGAGAAAGGTTCGTCTCAAACGCAAAAAGAACTTGCACTTACATTAGAAGTAACTCAGCAAGGAGTTTTATATCATTTAAAATCGTTAGAGATGATTCAAAAACAAGGTAATTGGGTTCCGTAAGAACTGATGCCGAGAGATGTTGAACGCCGATTATGCATGAGTTAAATGCTGCTTGCTAGGCGTAAAAAACGGGTTTTTTACATCGTATTGTTGCTGGCGATGAAAAATGGATACACTATGATATCAAAAAAAAAGGAGAAAATCATGGAGAATACCTGCCCACGCTTCAACATCAACAGCAAAATAGAATATTCACGGAAAAAACTCATGTCTGCATTTGATGGGATCAGCTGGGTGTCGTGAATTATGAGTTGCTTAATCCGAACGAAACCATTACTGGAGCCCTTTACCGAACCCAATTGATGTGATTGAGCCAAACTCTGAAAGAAAAACGGGCTCATTACTACTCCAGACACGACAAAATTATTCTCCTACATAATAATGCTTGACTGCATGTTGCGATTCCGGTCAAAAACTATTTGAAAACACTTGATTGGGAAGTGTTACCCCACTCGCCATATTCACCAGACATTGCGCTGTTCGACTATCATTTATTCCGATCGATGGCACTTGGTCTGTCTGAGCAGCGCATTACATCATATGAAGATACCAAAAATTGGGATGATTCGTGGACAGCCTCAAAAGATAAAGAGTTCTTTAAACGTGGTATCCGAATGCTGCCTGAAAGATGGGAAAAAATAGTTGCTTGTGATGGACAACAAAATGTACCGTTCTTTCACAATAAATTCCTAATTTTTGATAAAAGGCGGAGGAAACTTATTTGTACTCCAATACCACAATGGAAATCAAGAAGTCAGCATTTTTGGTTTCCGTATATTTCTTTTACAAGGGGAAGACGGCAACTTCTCCTCACGGAATTGATCCATTTTTTGATACGTGTATGCCTTATAGTAAAGTACTTTAACAGGTGCAAGTATAAAAACGCGTTTCTGAGCCAATTTAAAAAAAATCGAGAAAATGTCCGATGAATTCGACGGTCTGACAATAACATGTCATAAACTGTTTAGGGATTTGCATTCAGAATTGATCACCAAGTGCATTAAATAAATAATACATCTTTGTAATATGTCAATTTATTGATTTTTTCAACTACGGATGACATATATTATGCGTTCTTTAAAATTTTATTGCACAGCAATGCTTCATCTTCATCAAGTAAAGTTCGACAGTATCATTGTTAATAAGTGATTATGCATTCTATTATAATTCATTTTTTTATTGGTGAAAAATGACGTATGTTAACAAATATATGCATTACAATAGTAATTCAAATATTTCAGTGTTTCTTTTAATATTGCAATTACTTTAAAAGTCATTCATAAAAAGCTAAACGTTTCAAATTGATTTTATTAAAAACCAGAAATAACTTACATTCTACTCAAGCAAATTAAAAACAACAACAAAAGAATTTTTAAACCACCGCAACGGGTATAGAATCGTGTAATATTTCAATGTAGAGATGGTTAGGATTGCAGGCGAACGTTTTTAGTTTTCACCAACTCCTGAAAAATAACATGTTCTCCGAAAACCATGGCATTAATCGTAAAAGCGCCTGTTAATATCTTGTCAAATCTCGAGGCATTAAGAGCGAAACTTTTAAAAGAAAAACAGTTTATTTGGTTTTTTCAATACTACGATAAATAGAGCTTAAATGAATACTTCTCTCGGAAAAACAATTTTACACCTTTATTAATTACATATTAAAAGACGATCGTAAGCTGTAGCGATTAGAGCGCTATGCCTATGTTGCAGTCGTGTAATCAAGTTCCGACCAAGTACACGGGGATGTTTCCGACCCCGTTTCTCTCACAAGATATTGATAACATCTTTGAAATTTTGGTTTAAACATAACAGGAACGTAAAGCATAAATATTGTTCTTAATTAACATTACTTCTAGTGCCTGCGTGAGGCGGCACCAAAAGTTAAGTAAAAATTTCAGTGTTGCTCATCGATAGCAGCAAGGTTTTTGCTTCAATTGCTTTTTATTCAAGCTTTTTAATATTTCGTACCTCACTTACTTGGCGTATTGAGGCAATAAGCGATCATCGGAACAATCCTTGGAGTAATCCTGATGGGCACACCTTTTAGAAAGATCGTCACTTTTGATACAGATATATTTTTTAATAAGATACCAACATTTTTATGGTACATAATCTAGAAAAACCTCCATTCTTTTCGGGTAGATTTTCTAGTTATGAAATATTTCACAACGTTCACTACATAAAATGAATTCAAAGGTAGCTTATTAAAATTACAAATTTTATAGGAGATAATGAAAATATATGAAAAGCGTTAATTTCGGGATTTTATAAAAAATTTGTTAATTTATAAAACGAATAACAAAATACATCCCAACGAGTACACGTAAATTATAATTAATTTGAAAATTTTAAGTCTAAAATTTGTTGTATAGAAAAAATGTTCTTTTGTTATACTTAAAATTAAATTTTAATCAAACTTCAAAAGCTGTTTTTATAGGTACCCATAGTATCTGTTATGATGTAAATTTATACAATGTCCTAGATATTATAATTTAAATTAATTATTATTTTAATAATATCGAAAACTTTTGACAAAAATGTAGTAGGTAATTTATTTGTAGCTATTTTCGTTACTCTGTTAAATTGACGCACTTTTTCAAGTTCGTTAGCCTACAAATAAAAAATCTTCGTACTTTAATAAATAAATTATTACAGTCAAACCTGTTTTTATGTGGTTTTTAATTGTGGAATTGTTTAAATCCATTTTTTTATTCGATATATAAAAATTTTCCATCAAATGCATAGTACGAATAAAAAATGTAAATATTTTTTAAGAGATTTCTGTTATGCGGTTCCTATCCTCCGCACGAAAGCAGGTTTGAGTGTACTTGTGATTTAATTTAATTTAAAATTACACTTTTACAAGTTGTTCGTAAGAAAATGTAGAACCCTTATTGATGTCATGATAGATTAATATTTCGGTAGAAATTTCTACCCATTTTATTTTTCGATAATTTTCAATATTTACTCCAGTTAAAATTTAATTAAAATTACATGTTACCACATTTGGATTTTATATCATAAATGTTATAGCAAAATTTTCAAAATTAATATCATAAATGAACTAGTTAGTAGGTACTACTAAAAGTTTAACTATGATTACAATGAGAGATGGAAAGGTTACTGTCAAGTTCCTCTCCATTAGGACATTCCCATGCCAAATTATACCCAATATAATTACGTTAACGATTGTAACATTACAGTTCCTTAATAGTGCGATCAAAATGTTAATTTGATTAAATGGGTAATTTTGGAAAAATCTTGATTTAGAAAATTTCGAAAAATGAGAGATTGCATTGCAAAATAACTTCTGAACTATGCTTTTTACAAAAACTTACTGAATGTTAAATTGATTGAATTTTTGACAGCATCGTAAAATACTTTTAAAAAATTGCGATATTTAATTACCGTTTTCCAACCGAGAATGAATAAAAATACTAAAATTACGATCCAAATAACTGAAATTCCTTTTTAATTAGTTTTTTTGGAATTGGGGCAACCTTATTAGCTGTAGATGAGATAAAATTTGCAAAATTTTATTGAAAATACCTTCTTGTAATTTGGTGTGGTGTTTTACTTTGTCTGTATATACACTTTAATTTTGTCTTAATATTATGTTTATGTTGTGATTTTACCTTTTCTATGTTTTTCTCTACACCACTTATTAATAAAGCTTTCACATCATTACTGGTATTTTATCCGTATTTAATGGATTGCTTCACAATAAAACCTATGGAGCTTTCCCTGTCAAATATTATTATATCCTTTTTGATTTCAATATTAATGATGCGTTCTGTTTGATAAAAGCAATTGATTGTTAAATTGTACTTTTATTTGCGACTGCAAATTGAGACTGTCTGCACATTATATGTACATACATATTGTTAATATAAATACTGTTATTATATGGTATTAATATGATATGCACATGTACTATTATTATGGTGACTATTATGTACTTATTTTAGTAGGACAGTACTCTTTTTAGAACGATGTTCTATGTACTTTAAAAACTTCTCCAAGTACTTAAAAATGTACTTATTTTTTCATTTTAGATATTTAAAGTTTTTATAATAACACCCGGTATGTGTTTAGTAATAGTAGCCAGGAAGACATACCCGACTACATATGAACAGAACAATAGAAAGGACGTTACCTAAGTACGAACCTGGTTGATGAGAGCTTTTGAGCTACCCTCGGTACGTGATGCCTTCCTAACGCGCCGTTAACTATTTTTTTTGGTATTTGCCTTGTTTCGCCGAAATTTACTTTTTTTCATAAAAATAATATGGTCACCATAACTATTTATTATATGTGTAGCAACACGTAATAATAACATACTTGTAAATAACATTTATGTAACAATTCTATTTCTTCCCAATACGTAGCTACGAAAACTCAGTAACTCAGATAAAACTCAAATAAAAATTTTAAATTACGAAATATGTATTACGAATATAGTGCCAAATTCTTAAGATTAATCATTGTAGATTCGTAATATTGATGTAAATATTGTTACATAAAAAGATATACATGTACATAGTACATCCAACTCTTTTTTTTACACGGTAGATACGTTTATCTTTACGTTTATTTTAGATAGTTTATTTTTTTTGAGACGGTCACTGATCTAGAGCGTTCAACTACTGACGCTAAGGCTCCCGGTTCGAGCCCGGGGGAAGTCTACAAAGGAAGGTTTTCTTTCTGATTTTTTTTCTATTTATGACAGTCTCAGTTCTTTGGAAAGCACGTAAACCCAGCGGTCCCCTTGCTTTGAAGGCAACCCAAAGTTGAGGCGTTGAGTAGGATACGTGGTCAGAAGGCTATCCTTATATTGATTTTTATATTAATATTTTAAAAACTAACAAAAGTTTTAAAATCAACTTTGAGATTTCGCATCTTTAAAGTAGAAATTAAAGCTGATTAAATTTTGATTAAAATTGGTTCATAAAGAGTATTTTTTTTATTTTTTTAAATCTTATTATTTAATATTAGTTTTTAATTAATACTTCAAAAACTAATAACAATTGCAAAACCAAATTTAGGATTTCACATACTTATATAGATATTTAAAACTGATTAAATTTTAGTTAAAATTGGCGCGTATGAAAACTATTGTTTTATTACTTTTATAAATTTTATTAATTTAATTTTAAATTAATGTTAAAAACTAATATGAGTTTCAAGACTAAATTTAAGATTTCGTATCTTTATGGTAGGAAATAGAGGTGATTAAATTGTGGCTGAAATTGGTTCATGGAAACAATTTATTTATTTAATATTAGTTTTTATTAAATATTTTAGAAACGATAATAATGAGAATATCAAAACTAAATTTGGTACTGTGTTTCCTTGTATTGAGACTTAGACCTAATTAGATTTTGGGTCAAATTGGTTAACAGTAAATATTTTTATCATTTTATTATTAAAAATTATTTTTTTAATATTTAATAAAAGTATGATAAATTCATGAGCATGGCCACATCCGATTTTTTATAATTGATGAAAATACTTTCATCGTCGAGTAGGTAAATATTACAGTGACAATGTTTGTAAAAGGGCCAACTTAAAGTTTGGGTTATGTACGACGGGACGGTGGTAAACACTAACGGCGAGGTTAACAGCACGACATGAAACACAGCATTTCCACAGAACCCCCGATAATGTCAACTTTAAGCAAAACCAACATTATCATTAAGATAAGCTATTACACATTTAATACTAATTAAAGTATTACATAATAAGATTGACGGTTACACTTCTGTTTTATAATAATAATAATAATATTAAATGTTTATGTATCCTTGCCAAGCAAGGATAGTAAGTGATATGCGGGAACATAAGGAGTATGTGCTCTCGCACTTTTTACTTGAGGAAAAACGCATTTCTGCAATACCCGATCTTTGGACTTCGATTTGAGCAACTTCCGAGGTGGTGCAAAACTTTTTATTGGTGGTGCAAAACGGTGCAAAACTGGTGCAAAATGGGTGCATAAAAATTTTTAAAATTTCAATGCCGGGATACAAACACCTGAACTTTGGGCTACGATTTGAGCAACTTCTGAGATAGTACAAAACTTTTTATTGGTGGTACAAAACGGTGCAAAACTGGTGCAAAATGGGTGCATAAATATTTTCCAAAAATTTCAATGTCGGGGTACAAGCACCTGAACTTTGGGCTACGATTTGGGCAACTTCCGAGGTGGTGCAAAACTTTTTATTGGTGGTGCAAAACGGTGCAAAACTGGTGCAAAATGGGTGCATAAATATTTTCTAAAAATATTAATGTCGTGGTGCAGGCATTTCCACAGCACCCGGTTTTTGTTTTCAGTTTTGAGCAACTTCCAAGCTGGTGCAACACTTTTTATTGGTGGTGCAAAACGGTGCAAAACTGGTGCAAAACGCCTGTACTTTTTATTTTGGAAATTTCCAATGTCGGGTTTCGTGGAAATTCCGGTCACTCTCGACCCATCTACAGCACTTGAACTGGTGATAGAATGTTGGCACTATAATGACGTAATATTGCGCAATAATACATTTACATGTATTTCTTATAGGAAAATTGAAATTTTCAAAATTAAATTGTGGCTTTATTAAAAGTCCGACTAAGTTGATCCTGCCTTCAAAGAGCTTGTATTTTTCGTTTGGTAAAGCCATTTTTATAGGAAAAAGTGTACTTTCAAATCAGGGTTAACGGACTCTTGTCTGAATTAGAATGCCAGTTCAGGACGTCTTCCAAATCTTTTGAACTCCTTAGCCTGAGTAGGGAAAAATTCACTACTTTTTGATTTACCACTACACCGCTGTGTGTAGGTATAACTAAATAATTGTTTCAAATGAAAAACTTAGTTAAACTAAATTTTGTTTGACTTTTTGTTCATCATCATCATCATCTGCACGTTTTGAGCTGCTGCTCGTTACGTCACTCTTTGGTCGCTCCATCTCTTTTTTTATTTACACATTTTTTGTTAATTTAATAACACACATAAACACAAATAAACAATAAACACTTTTGTTAATTACACATTTTACATAAATAATGTAAATTACTTAATCATTTTTTTATAATATTTATGGAGTGGAAAAAAATCTTTATGAAATATGAAAGGAAGCAAGTTTTTAAAATTGAAAAGCTGAAACCAAACTAAGCAATTTCAAAATAATATGGCAAAGTAAACTAGAAACGGAATTATACGATTACATTTGACATTTGGATAGAAAGATCAACAATTGATTGAACATAGAAAGTGTGGATATATTTTGTCAGTAAAAATATTGTCGGTCTTTCTAACGTTGCAATTTTCCACTAACTTATTTTATATCTCACATGACACTGGTTCAATTGGATTTACAGCGACATTATTGTATTGCATTTTAACAATTTATACTACCAAATACTATTCTTATTCAAAAGTCGACAAATTCACATTCACATTCATTACATTTATATTTAAATCAAACTTGAAAATGTCAGTTAATACATATGTATGTAATATTTTAATAAAAACTATGTTGTATAACGTTGAAATGAATACAAACTAAATTAAAATATTATTTAAAGTTTGATTCTTGAAATTATTTCTTCGATAAAATTTAGTACTTTTTTTCTAAATGAAAATTCATACTTTTTGAAACTACATGGAAACTGTCGTTTTACAGATCTGCTTTCTAAAATTGTTTCGACAAATTAATGATATTTTACAACGTTAATTGGAAAGTTGAGAAGCCCGCATCCAATAGGCGGTATGCTATAGTAATTTAATTCATTTCTCAATATTACCTTACGTAGATTTAAATTTTGTTTAAAAATGTAGATTTGCGTAAATATCGTTTTTAATATTAATGAAAAATTTTAAATTGCTAATGAGATTTAATTCACAAAACTTTTTATTACCATTAAAAATATCAAGAAATGTAAAACATCACCTCGAATTTATTTTATTTTTGAAAATTTTGTTAATTATTTTAAAATAATCATAAACATTACAACAGAATATGCAATACTAAAAGATCGGGCGGCCTATGAACCGCACTGACCTGACTACAAATATTATATTTTTTAGTTTGTTATTAGTTACTTACTCTTCTATAACTATCTTGGCAATTTTTGTCCTGTTTTAAAATATTTGCAATTTTAAACTTGTAGCTTGTAGAAAAAATTATATATAAAATTAAAAAATTTGTAGTATAAACTATTATTACTATTATACTAGTAAATAAATTATTTCTAAAAACAGATGGCAGAATATCCCAGGTTTACCCTACAAAAAAAGATTTTTTTTAAATCAAGCAAATTACAAAAAGGTTAACAAAAATAACTGAACTAAACCATTCAAGTTAAAATACATATTACTTGTAAATTTAAGCAATAAAATTAAGTTTGCTGAAACTCGATGGTTTAGTCTATTCTAAAATACTTTCTGTGTACTTGAGCATCATAATTATATGCAAATAATAGAATTTGTTCTGCATTTAAATCTCCATTTCCGTGCAGTGTAAAATTCAGACAAGCTAAGCTTAGCGTTTATATGCAATTTTCAAACCAAGCTGTTTGTTTTTATTAAAACTGTTTAGTATGCAAAGAGTTTCGTAGAATATAAAATTATTTCATGCAACAAAACCTTTAATATTTCCATATAACGTTCAGTATTTATCCTATAAAAAATAAATTATGAATATATCTCATTTATCATTTCATGTGCCTCTTCGGTCTTTCCGATATTAGATGACTTTCATCGTACTATGTCCCTCATGGGAAATGGAAAACCTACTGCTTAACGTAAGGTCCAAACCATAAGTGCATTAAAAAATTTCGTTTGAAATAAAAATTTTAAAAATTGAATTCAAAATTTTTATTGAAGTATCGAGCAATCCTTAAGCACCTACCTGTAATTAAATGGGCTAAGAGGTAATTTCTATGACTTATTAGAAACAAATCAAGAATCGACTTGAGATAGAAATGATCCAATTTAAGCATATTATTAAACATATTTGAACATATTGTAATAATTCTGGATATTAATTTATAGCTTCATTTTGCCCTAATACTATACATAAATAAAAACAATTTTATTCTTGCTAAACTTATGTTTCTCCAATATAACAGTGTTTGGCTTCAAAATTTTTGCTAATGTTATATGAAGTCCTTTAGAGTAGAAAGTTGAATGAAATATTTTTGGCTTAATAAAAAGAACAGGATTTTTGGCTCTGGTAAAAGCAAGCCTCAAAAACTTTTAACAAGACACCCCCGTTTTACATAAACAAATTTTTTAATACCTTTTTACATGAACAGTTGTTGGTATTATTAAACTTTACAATACATGCATATTTATAGTTTAGTTTTTAGTAATTTAAATAGTTGTATATTGTAATGCTCCTGTTATATTATAGTAAAATCTAATAAATGTAATTAATTTTTAAATAAATATATTTTTGTCAGCATAAATAATGTTCAAGCAGAACAGCAATTAATATTTTTCGTTATTCTTATTAAAGAATATTGGATTTAGTTTCGTACAAATCCTGCAGACATAGAAAATTCCATATTATATCAAAATATGAAATATAAAGGTGTCACATTACATTGCAATTTGTTTATGAAATTGAAAATATAATTATAATCAAAATACAATTTTTCAGTCAGTTTTAGTACGTTTTCCCGAACTCTTTGTCTGTGAAAATTTAAAAATTTTTTAGAATTAGAGAACGTTAAAATAAATTGAATATACTCTGAGTGAACTTCATATTTCCAATAATAATTTTAAAAATCGATAAAAATATTAATTTCAATCACTCTGTTCACGGTGCTTACGTTCCGGGTCACTTTTTAACATCCGGTGGATGGAGCCAAGTAGTTCATCGCGTGGAGTCCTCAGTTGAGACTCGGAATTTTTTTGATTTGTTATGACTCAGGAATGTTTGTCAAAAGTGGCGGCGGTGGCACCGCAACTATTTCGATTATGTCAGAAATATAAAAAAACTCTGTTAAACGGGCTGATGAGCTACCAGTTAACACTCGAACCCCAGGACTCAAACATCTATGTTTTTGTATTCAAAATTATTTTTTTCCCTAAAATGCAAAATATACGTTACATTATGGGGACGAGTGAATTTCCACCCAGCGCCAAAAAGTGGTGATAATTTAAATCAGCGGTGGGCTTATTTAAGTTATCTATATTATCGACACCGATCAGCTGTCAGCTACGTTACGATGAACGTTGAATGTAAATAGTGACATAATAATAGTGTTTTATCATTCATACAGGGTCAATTATTGCAACACAACATTAACGTAAATATTATGTCGAAAGTGAAAGGACCACGAGTGATGTTCAAGGTGTCCGCATAGGGTCGCGGTTTTATCATATTCACTCGGACTCTATACATATTTTTAATAATACTTCTTACATCGTCGCGATACAATATTTTATACTAAAGGGTCTACCAATCAGGGGTTTGTTTTAAATTTGGTTGAAATAGGTCAAGTAGGCAGTTCTGTTATTCAGTTTTTTATCATATGTATAATAAAAGGTCAACATTTAATATAATGCCTTTGATTTCGCTCGAAAATCGTGTTAAGATAATTCAAATCCATTATGAAAATGGTCGATCCGTGAAGACTACATTTCGCAAAATTCGCGATATTTTTATTTGTAACGATCGTCCATCTGAGACTACAATTGCGAATTTAGTGCGAAAATTTGAGTCCACCGGTTCAGTAGTAAACGTAAGCACAAAAATATGTGCTCGTCCATGTCGTTCAATCGAAAATATTGCTGCAGTACGTGAAAGTGTCACAGAGGACCCAAATTTATCGGTTTCACGACGTTCTCAACAATTAGGCCTGTCCACAATGACCACATGGCGAATTTTACGGAAGGATTTAGCTCTAAAGCCTTATAAGATACAACTGGTACAAGAATTAAAGCCAGCAGATCATTCTCAACGTCTTAGATTTGCTGATTGGATCATTGAACGTGGTGCTTGTTTTTCAGAAAAAATCATCTTTTCGGACGAAGCACATTTTCACTTAAACGGGTATGTTAACAAGCAAAATTGTCGAATTTGGGCTTCTGAAAATCCAAAAGCAGTTGTTGAACAACCACTACATCCATCTCGTGTCACTGTATGGTGTGGTTTATGGGTAGGGGCATCATTGGTCCCTATTTTTTCGAAAATGAGGCTGGTGCTTTCGTTACTGTCAATGGAGTTCGCTATAGGGATATGGTAACCAATTTTTATGGCCTATTTTGGATGATATGGGTGTGGAAGACTTGTGGTTTCAACAGGATGGAGCTACGTGCCATACAGCGCGAGAAACAATCCAACTATTGAAAACTAAATTTAACGGGCGTTTAATTTCGCGAAAAGGTGACGTCAACTGGCCAGCAAGATCCTGTGATTTAACGCCATTGGACTTCTTTTGTGGGGCTATGTGAAAGATAATGTTTACGCGAATAATCCACAAACAATTTCAGAACTAAAACAAATATCGAAGCCGTCATCCGAGAAATAAGTTCGCAATTATGCAAAATGTATTCGAAAATTTTGTTAAAAGAATCGACGTCTGCAATTTTTTCATTTCATCTCTACAGGAAATGTTGTATTTCCAACTTCGTTTTATCGTACTTTGCCTTATCTTTCTGTTCGCTCCTTTCTAACATCATATTAGGCAGATTTGAGTAGCTCTTACAAAATTGTACTATTAGTTTAACTTTTGAACAGCATCTAATTGCTGGTTCAATGTCAAAATGTAATTCTTAAGTGGGGTCAAATTTTTACGAGATAAAAGCACTAAAAACTTAAATAAACAAGTTCTTACTTTGAGAACTTCTTAGGTCCCAAACTATTATTATTGTTTTCTTTTTTGATTGAAATTTTGATTTATTACAACAATTTATTATTATACGTGGAATACTTTATTATTTGGTGAAAATTCTTATAAAACTGGTCCAGTTGCCTGTTGTTTAATAATTATGTTTTATACTTAAATTAATTGTAATTACAGCTATTAATTCAAAAGGTGAAATTTACATTATGGACAACCAAAACTACACAAACATAAATCTTACATATCGAATCTTATACTGCAGAACTAAGTGATAAAATTTTTCCTTTTCGTGTAACTTTTCTTTTATCAAACATCCTTCAGCATTTCTGCAACTTTCTTATATCACGCTTCGTTGAAACTAAAGCATCTTGTATAATAAAGAAATAACCGTTTTTCATTTTTGATTTTTTTAGAACATATTTTCCTATCTATTTAGTGATGAAAATTTAAAAAATATATTTATGAGATGAGATTCAAAGTAATAGAATTTAATACTATTAAGAATTTCCCCTTTTTGAATGCCAATACATAAAACGTTATCCTACAAAATTTATTCTTTGACAGTTTGAGTTATTTCGTTTCCCGCAGATTGTAAAATATTTACTCGACAACTCCTACATTTACCAGAAATGTCCTTTAATACAAACTAATTTATTTTTCAAGATACAACATTGTGTATTAAAATAATTTTAAACAAATTTGTGATTTTTATTATACAGAAAAATTTATTTTTTAAATTAATTTTATTTATTGATTTTTCATTTGGATTATTATAAATTATAATAAATAATTTACTGTTTGTATTTTTTACAGCCACGTCAAAGATTCAAAAATTCCAATTTATTTGTAATTTAAAGATATTAGCTATGTGATCACGCGAGCAATTGTGATTGATTGAATTAGCCGCCCGTGGTTGTCGTGGGATGTTAGTGGAACGCTGCTTATACTAAAAATACTTAACGCGATCAACTGCTGTTCCAATAGTCGGTTCCTGAGAGTTGATTAATTGCTATCGCAGACAATAAAAAGCCGGGTCACAAGCGTATCAGAAGCAAGTCAAGTAATCCACCGCAGGTCTAAAACAACTATGTTGACAGAACTAATTTTGTGGTTTTGGTATACCACCGCATTGGTAACACAGATTCGAAACCGCGATAGGAAGAGTTTTATAGTTTAAATTTAGTTAATACTTGATGAAGTAACAGTTGAGCGGCTAACATATTAGCCTCTTGCACAGATATTATCTACATATGAGTTCGTCACGTTGTAATAGTAGTTTACGAAATGTGTAGAAAAAGCAGCAAATTATTTAAGATTAAATTTGAAAACATTTTTCACGAGTTGCGCACAACGTTTTATCTAATTTTGTGTGGGGATGTCCATACAAAACAAAATAAATGCAAAACCATATATTTATTAATAATTATAATGTCATGCTTGGCATTTTTCTTAACAAAATTTGAAAATTAAATAAATATATTAGTACTATACTGAAAAATTTAATTGGATTGCTACTTTGAAATGAAAACGTCAAAATCATCCGAGTCTTAACCGCTCACTTAAGAAAACATATTATGCAGTGTCCTTTACAAAAGGAAAGAAAATAAAAGAAAAATTCTGTCGGTTTTAAACTTCAATAAAATGTTTGTTAACTTACGTAATTAGAATTTTCTCTACGATCAAGTTGTCGTACATTAAAGAAATGCATTTTTATTATAGTACCTATATGTATTTAGATTCTGGATAATTTAAAAAAAAGTGAGTATAGTAATATAATTACTATTATATTTAATTAAATTATTATATTATATTTAATTAAATTATATTATAGTAATATAATTACTATACTTTATTTTTCAGACAGAGACTAGTAATTTTTCCAAAAAATTTTACATACTTATTACATTATTTTATTTATTCTTTGCCAGTAGAAGGGTTATGAACAAAGTAATAAAAAAAATTTTATTTATAAGTTCAAACACAATAAAATTCTTGAAGAGCCGCATAAGGCTTGCGTTCCACAGTATACATACAGGGATGCTCCTGATACGTTATTATATTATAATATTTATGTTTTCTATACAAGAGCGCGTTCAAAGTCTTACATATTATATTAAATTCTTGATTCAACTATAAATATTATGGCTAAAGTAATATTAGTTGTAAACTTTTATATTCACAAAATAATAAAATCTAAAATATGCAGCACTACTACATAGAATAATATTGCTTGAAATTCAAGAAAGTTTGGTTTACTCTTTTTCGAACTTGCAGTGTATATTAAATTTATAGTTCAACTATAAATTGCAGTGAAACTAATATTAGTTGTAAACTTTTATTTTCACAAAATGATTTACTTAAAATATACCGCACTGCTATAATAATATTGCTTAAAATTCAAAAAGTTAGTTTACTCCTTGTAGAAGTTGCAGAATAATTAAATATCACTAAAATCACTAAATGGCAGCATTCTATAAGAGAATATTTCCATAATATCAAAAACAAAGAGCAAATTACATGACTAAGTTTTCGACGTAATATTATGAAGGATTTACTGATATACTATGATAAGCACATATTCTAATATCTTATCGCCCAAGTAACATTATTAGCTGACAGCAATTCAGGCATTAAAATTTTGCTGGCAGGATATTTTGCTGTTGCTGTAAGTTTGTTCAGGCAGCTGACTGTCAGGTAGATATTACGTACGGGTCATTCAACTATGACTGAAATTTTTTTCATTAATTTTTAAACAAATTTGTTATTCTAATTGATATATGATCTAATTTATTGTTACAAATAATTTGATGTATTGACACTTAACAAGTTGATTCAACGTTGTGAAATATCTACAGCAGAAATCTGTAGCAGATCGGTGATGAAATTTATTAACTTTTAATTTTATCCAGGAGGTTTAGTCTTTATAAAAACGTCCAATCTACCAATTAAGATGGTGGAAATAGGTCACACGATGACAAATGTCTGTAAATATCGACGAAAATTCATAAAATTGAGCAGTAAAACAAGCATTAGAACAGGGTTGCGACAGAAGTTCAAAAGAAAATCTCCGATTATTTTCGTACAGCTACATATTTTTTATTAAGAATTTTAATTTTAGTTTTGTGTTTACGGAAATATAAATTACTTTTGAGTTCTGGTATGCAGGTGTTTTATTTATTGTATCCAATACTCGTATTTTCAACTGTTTAGCAGCGTTGCTTGATAATCCCAACAATTTAATAATTCAAACCACTTTTCATCATAATTAGTTTGGATTATTGACACTTTACTGTACATTAATTTATAACTTGAAAGTTAAGATTTTAATTGGTTTAGCAGAGATTAGTTTGCTTTGCAATACTTGACTGTGTACAGTTTCATTACGGTTTTTATACCGAGGTATATCTTTCAAAGGTTTCATAATTTTTTTACTCAATATGTAACATGCCGAGAGAATTTCGTTTAGAACTGAATAATTCGCAAAGCTCTTAAATTGTGTACGATTAGTCGCAATCTTCCCTTTTTCTGGTACACCAAATACGTGTCGTCAAATTATAATTTCAAATGAAGCTAAAAACAACCTACCAAGAACTTCCTGAATTAAATTTGTTAGTATAGTAGTACTACTACAATTCAAAATAAACAAAACAGTAAATCAATGTAAAAATACACCTATACTGGCAATAATTACTAAATTTGTCATAATTTCTGACCTGTATTTTATTCGTCATAACCAAATAAATTAAGAACTTCATGAAAATAAATTCAACTCGAAATATTGTTTTATCTATTTTTGTCTCTATGAAATACTTATAATTCTCAAACCTCCTACCTATTACAACATGAGACTGTATTCAAAACATTTTTTTCTTTCCAAAACCTTGTTTAAATTTGAAAAGAATGTAACACCAAACTACAAATACTTAATACCCGTGAGTAATTCGTACCATATGTTGTCTTGTGAAAATCAATAGAAAGGAAACGAGGATTTCCCACAATACGAAGTTTGGCTGAAAAGTTTAATAATCCTTATTATCAAAGAATTATTGATGTTCATTCACTGGTTCTGACAAAATACCTTTTATAACTACTGTTTAAAATTCATATTAGTGAAGCCGATCACTAACAGGCGATGAACAATAGTTTCCCGCACAGTCTGTTAATGTATACCTAATTTTCGCACTATTGCAAAATTGATATCGTGTTTAATATAATATTACATACTACTGCAGTGCTTGTGCTATATTGTAACAAAATTTAAGATTAACTAAAGAAAGATTCCTTCCCCTCCCTTGATGTCAGACATTTCCTGATTCTATAAACATATTTAAGGAAAAAGAGATGATTATAACGTTAACATTTTATTGGTTTGTAATGTATATGCTTTAATTCCTAAAATATGAATTAATGAAAATGATTATATTATACGGCTATATTCAAAATCGATAAGAAAAAAAAATACAGCCAGCAATTTATCCTTTCAAAACAAAAAACATGTTTACAAAAAATACCTAATAGCAATGAAAAGCACTTGTTTGCACTTATGAAACATTTTTATTTGCCATTTCTGCTGAAAATATTAGTTAATTAATTTCAACTTTTATAAAAACCGCAATAATTTTTGATAAATGTAAAATGATGACTAGGTAGAAAGTTGTTTTCCACAAAAGACATATTCCAAATTAAAATTTTTCTTTTATTAAAGGTAATAAAGTTAAATAGAACTCGCGAGTCTCGGAATGGAGAAAGTATTTACAGAAAAAAGATTTGCCTGCTTTTACTAAATTTAAATACTGATGCCAAGTACTACAAAAAAATCTTATATACTTTGAAAAGTTTCAATGTGAAATCGTTTTACCATTAATTACACATTTATAATTAGAGAGATTTTGCATTGCGTTCAGATTCATAAATTAAAGCTTGATGCAAATAAAGTAATAGTTCATTAAAAGCTTTAAGATTAATATAATCCTAAACACCAATGTATGTATAGTTTTATTTGCGTATAATTTTTTTGTATTTAAATTAATGTATTTAATATTTTATGGTTTGCTTTTTTGTTAAAGTCATTTAGTTGAGTTACGTTTTTCGCTATTGAATCTATTACCGTAAAATGGGGTGAATAGCAACAGTTTTGAACTTCAAGTTTAAATATCAAAAGTACTATAAGAGATATTGAATTGAAACCTACCTCGGTTTATGGGTCTTCCGTCCTCTACAAGCCTGCAGCTTCATATTTTCTTTTATGGCAAGGTAAAATTTAAAAATTGAAAACATGCTGTTTCTATACACCCCATCGAACGGGGTCAATAGAAACAGGCATTGTTTCACGTCTGTTTCTATTTCACAGTTTGTTGGGGCAATAGAAACAGTAAGTATTGTTAAGGGATGGATAGAAACACAAACGAGTGGTAATCAGAGCAAAAAATTTAATTACAATATATCGTAACCGATACCCAAAAACAAAAAGAACAAAAGTGAGAATACAAAGTTTAGTCTAATAAATTATGAAGGCACTTAAGTCATCCTGAAAACAGATTTTGTCTTTCCAGCGAGAAGCAGACTTTGAGGTTTGAACAACTGGCATCAATTTTTTAATTACATCATCCTTGGAGAAAAATGATTCTTCATCAGTCAAGGAAAACATATTACTGCTGAGGGTTTTCTTGCAAAACAGTCCAACATAACCGTTATCTTGAAAGTCAGTGACTTTGGAGACATACATTCTAAATACATTTTTAGTTTTTCCATATACCTTCACGATTACAAAATCGTCAGGTTGGATTAATCTGTCAAGTTCTTTTGAAAGTTCGGCATTTGCAGAAGAATCGGATAATGTGAGATCTGAGTCACTGTCTTTCACAGAATAGTCCGAATCTTCTGGTGATGATTCTGAATCGAGTTTTTTATTTTTCTTTTTCCTGGCACTTACACTTTGTTTTCTGGTACCTGTGGAATTATCATTGTCAGTGCTTGTACCAGCAACAGATGTGCTAGGTCCAGCCTGATCTGGATCCGGTGGAAAATCTGCCACAGAAACACTTTTTCCTGGACCAACATCTACTTTCACTCGCTTTTTTCGAGCTGGAACTGTTTCTGTGTGTCTTAGAGCTGTTAATAGTTCCTTGAAGGAAGCATCAATAGCAGCAACAGGAGATAGTGCTGGTGTTGTGGCTCTTGAGGATTGGGTTGATTCAATAGACAAATCTGAGGAGGGTAGCATCTTTAGTACTTCCTTCCGATTTAGGGCACAATACCACATTTTCTAAAGCCAGAAATTACATTTTCCGATTTGCATGATTCACACAGTTTCTTTAGCAAACTAGGAAACTTGCTCTTTTGAATGGTAGCTTCATTCTTGCCGGGTCCTTTTTTCCAATCTAGAAGGATTGAACGCCATGCCATTTTGAGAGGCCGAAAGAATGCCACGTCTAATGGTTGAGTGAGGTGCGTGGAGTTTGCTGGTAAAAATATAAAGTGGACATCATTTTCTGCACATTTTTTAATGAGATCCAAGGACAAGTGGCTAGATAAGTTGTCTCCAATCATGTACTTTTTGCCAACTAAACGTCTAAGATAAGGAAGGGCTATGGTTTCAACATAATCAGAAAAACAAAAGTTGTCGAACCAACCACTTTTGGTCCTATTGTATCTGGACCCATCAGGGCCTCCTTCTCTCCAACTTTCATACAAGTGTAAAGATTTATAAACTACATATGGGGTAAGAGGTGACCATCACCAGCAGCTGAAAACATGACAGAAATTGAGCATTTGGTTGAGTTCATCACCCTTTCTGGGTACTTACATCCACGCTTAGTTATTACTTTATGTTTTCCAGGATCATCAGAAAGGTTCGTTTCATCATAATTAATAATGTTTGATGAAGGAACGTCTCTGAGCTCTGCTTCTAGTCTGTCAAAGTACTCATTGATCGTTTCGGGGGAGACACCTGCTCTGACCCGTTTAATGTTTTGGCATAACCTTTGTGACAAGTCAGCCTTATGTCTATTCAAAAAAGAATAGACAAAATCACGGCCAGGAAAGTTGTCTTTGAATTTTTTTATGTTTCTACCTTGGCGGTTAAGCGATTCTTTGACCAAAATTCGCAGAGTCCACGAATCAATTGGGTAGCCCCAGTCAGCACAAATAATAAGTCTACTCGCCAAAGTTTTTTCCTCTTCTTCTGTTAAAGCGGTTTGCCCTCCTTTTTCTTAATTTGATTACCTTTTTAAATGTCTGTAGAGGACACTATAATGGATGTCATATTTTGCCGCTGCGTTTCGAAGGCTAAGGCCATTAGTTATGTCTTCAACAGCTGCCTTAATAACCTCTGGATCTTGTACTTTGTTCGGTTTTAATCTTTTGTAACTCCTTGGCATGCTGAAAGAAAACGGTTACATTATAGCGTGTGCCAGCTAATATTCCTCAATTGGATAACTATTGGTTGTATAAATATTATATATTTAATTGTCTTTCAGCTGTGACATTGGAAAATAAACACAAAATAAAAACTTTACGATTTGTGGGGTGAATAGAAACAGCAAAATAATATGTTTCTATTCACCCCACAGATTCAAAATATGGATCATAACCTAAAACAAAAATTGAAACAAAGAAATGGTTTTGTTTACACTATATTAAACAATGTGATATCTTCTACAGGTATACAAGGTATAAAAAATAGTACAATTCAAACATGTGAGGTGATGAGGTATGGTACTTACATGTAAAGTTTGGAAAACGATGAAAATCGGCTGAAACAGAAGTTGCTTTGTCACACCACTTAATCTGAATCTCAGTATTGCCAACCACACAAAATCACATTTCCTTAAATCTTACCTTATTTCCATCTCATAAAAAAATATCCCTGTCTGCTTTACTTTAACCCCTATTACATAATGTTGATTTTTTTCAGAAGTTTCGTTTCTATTCACCCCACTGTTGCTATTCACCCCATTTTACGGTAGTACTTTCGAAGCAACTACCAAATTAGCTAGAACATACAGTAGATAACTTTTATCACTTTCAATTCTATTATAAATCTTCAGGAATAAATTATTACTGCTCATAGAACTGATACATACGTGCCAAGACTGAACCTCTTAGCACAAAATTGGGAACACTAAGATGTAATACTAAAATAACAGAAAAAAATACATATTCAAAACGCTTACTTCTTAAAGTAATATTGTAAATACTGAAGTGATTACTAGAATATATAGTTTTTTATTTATTATAAAATGTAAAGATTTGTTCGTTTGAACCTCTGTCTGTGTCGTATTCACTCTATTTTGTGTAAATGTTTGTAAATCGATATTTATTGAGGAAATACTAGCTTTCAATAAATGATTTACCAAAAGTTTTCAGGATCAAAAACAAAAGAAACTTTATATTAAATTAAACTCAGTATTGATCACATAATTACAGCATAATAAATATAAGAGTAGTGTTTGTCAAATCGTATTAATATCCTATTAAGTATTGTATTACTCGTGCTCCCCTTTGCACGAAATTAATTCATTGTCAGACAATATAATATTAAAATAATAATTAAATATATTTTACTAAAACCTCCAATAAGACGTAACTATCAAATAATAAATTAAATTAAAATTAGCATGGTTGCCCTACTTCCAAAACGATCCAATCACACTCCGGAGATTATTTAGAGAGTGTCAAGTTTTCAGATCGTGGTCCTGTTTGTCTATGTCTCATTCGTTTAAATTTTTACAAGGACGTGGGACGTGGTGAGCGCCGCACATGCAAAATACAACTTTTAATTTATTCGTTATAAGTAATTGCCTTTAAAAAAATATTCAACATTTTTAAAAAAGCTTTCCAAACAAATACAAAACCAAGTATTGTTTATCTGATATTTGTTTTTGATATCATTATATTTCAGGGTTACGGCACAAGAGCTGCAACATACATCTATTATATCGACACTTCATAGGTCAATTGGCGTAACCCTCATTTTACATTTTTTCAGGAGGCAGTAAAACTGTATAAATTATTCAAAGATGCATTATTATGGATGAAAATTTCAATGTTAGTCAATAAGTTTGGTTTGCGTCAATTTCAAATGATTCTGAAATGATACTACACTGGGTTTCACAGATATTAAGCAATATTTAAACAAAATTGATGGTTACGCCTATTGACCTGTACTCATTTTTAATGTTGCTGCTTTAAACTTGTAGGTTAAGCCCATTGACTTGCAGTTAAATGTTAGTTTGTTTTTATAATTTTAACATAAAGTAAAGGTTTTCTAACCGCATTTATTAAAAAGTGAAGCAAGAAAGACAATTCTACAAATTATCTTTAATAAAAATCTCCATAGCTGTGTGAATCAAAATTGAGTCTTATTTGGAGGTTGCTTCTTACCACGACTTTCCGCTTTAGGAGAATTCACGACGGTTTTATTATAATCTAAATAACTTATTAATTTTTGACTAATGTCAAGGGTAGCCAAAAGAAAAATTTCCATTCTTTTAACACATGCAGCTAAAAAATTCTTTTGTTCTTCGAAATTCTTCATACTGCAGTAATTATTAAAATTTATAAACGCTTCAGTAAATTTTGATGAACAGTTTTTGGCATTTTATACGACTTTACGATGGTTACGCCATTTGACCTGACTCTAAAATTAGGCGAACACTTACGACCAAAGAGTGTTTTCCAATGATTTTAACGCATTAAATTCATAATTCCGGTAAAAAAATGATAGAAAAGGTGCGTTACGACATTTGGAACCCAAATATATGCATAACTCGATTTTCGAAATTTTGAGGGTTACGCCTATTGACCTATGAAGTGTCGATATATTTCTCAGTGTGTGTGTGTGTGTTCGTGTCCTTTGCGCTTCTGATTGGTTCGTTCATTTATTATACCAACCCAAAAGAAAAAATTTTTCGACCAATGAAATAGTCGAATCGAGATATTCTTCCAACTTCAAACACAAGCTTGCTATTCAGATTTTTATCAAAGAAGAAAAATTTTATAAGCATTAATTTCTTTAAAAAATGAGGTTGTTTAAGCTTTCTCAACAAGAGGCTGTATTATCACGTTATGGATTTCGTTAAACCGATAATCCCCTATGTACCAACTACAATTTATTATATATATAAATAATTATATATATCATCATATCTATAAACTAAAAAAGAAAAGATGTCCGAAATTGAATATATTGTTGTTGATGACGATATTAATGGAACGGAAAATATTAACGAGTGTCATAAAAGAAAGTTATCTATAACAGATATTTCAGAAACACCTTCGCCTAAAAGAATTAAACTTGGAAAGTCTTCAAATACGGCTCTTAAGCAAGAAAAATCTGATGAGGAAGTAGCGGTCCAGAGAGAAGCAGTAAAAAGACGGAAGGCGGAGCGAGAAAAGGCCCGTCGTGAATATATCGTTATAACTGAAGGAAACGAAAATACTGCCTTGATTCGACGTGAAGCTAATAGGTTGAAATATGGTTTGCTTTTTTGTTAAAGTCATTTAGTTGAGTTACGTTTTCGCTATTGAATCTATTACGTAGTACTTTCAAAGCAACGACCAAATTAGCTAGAACGTAAAGTAGATAACTTTTATCACTTTTAATTCTATTATAAATCTTCAGGAATAAATTATTACTATCATAGAACTGATACATAGTACGTGCCAAGACTGAACCTCTTAGCACAAAATTGGGAACACTAAGATGTAATACTAAAATAACAGAAAAATACATATTCAAAACACTTACTTCTTAAAGTAATATAAATACTGAAGCGATTACTAGAATATTTAATTTTTTTTTATTTATTATAAAATGTAAAGATTTGTTCATTTGAACCTGTGTTTGTGTCCTATTCTCTCTATTCTGTGTAAATGTTTGTAAATCGATATTTATTGAGGAAATACTAGCTTTCAATAAATGATTTACCAAAAGTTTTCAGGATCAAAAACAAAAGAAACTTTATATTAAATTAAACTCGGTATTGATCACATAATTACAGCATAATAAATATAAGAGTAGTGTTTGTCAAATCGTATTAATATCCTATTAAGTATTGTATTACTCGTGCTCCCTTTGCACGAAATTAATTCATTGTCAGACAATATAATATTAAAATAATAATTAAATATATTTTACTAAAACCTCCAATAAGACGTAACTATCAAATAATAAATTAAATTAAAATTAGCATGGTTGCCCTACTTCCAAAACGATCCAATCACACTCCGGAGATTATTTAGAGAGTGTCAAGTTTTCAGATCGTGGCCCTGTTTGTCTATGTCTCATTCGTTTAAATTTTTACAAGGACGTGGGACGTGGTGAGCGCTACATGCAAAAACCAACTTTTAATTTATTCATTATAAGTAATTGCCTTTAAAAAGTATTCAACATTTTTAAAAAGCTTTCCAAACAAATACAAAACCAAGTATTGTTTTTGATATCATTATATTTCAGGGTTACGGCACAAGAGCCGATAAAATAAATCACGTTGTTATAAATTATTACGTCTGAAGTTAGACTGGATCATTGTAGTAGGTACAAAACACCCTAAAGCATTGCTAAACTGACAGAATAATCGAGTACAAGTATTCTACAATTTAAAAAATGGAAGTTTTGTGGTATCTAAAAGAGATAAACTACATTATATTATTTGGTTTTGTTAAACAAACAAATATCACTTAGGAGTAATAAAAATTGATAGATATTATGTGATTGAAAGGAATTGAAAGGCTTCTTCTTGAAAGTCCCTAAGCGACATTTTGCTATTTCGAGATATCTCAATTTTAAGTTTTTAAACTGTAGTTATGACTACATGAAAATTTTTTGTTCATAGCTTGGTGGGAAGGACATTTTTATAACAATAAAAATTGAATATAATTATTTAAAAACGAGGACGTCTAAAAAAAATTAAATTTAAAGCTTTTAGGACTAAGCAAACATAAGTACTTTATTAAAACAGAGATTTATTATTATAATAATCAGATAAAACAGAGATATTAAAGCGGAAATTTCAAGCTCATTTTCATATATTGCATATTTAAATTATACTACCTAGGAACTTCTAATGGTGTTGCTGACAACATCATTATAAATTTTATGCTTTTATAAATTCAATAGCGTCAAAATTTCAAAATCACAAAAAGTCACTTAGGAACTTCTTGTAAGAAACCCTTATTCAATTGCGCCATAGTTAAAGCAACTATTATTACTATATTATAAAAGATCCTTATTAAGTGATAGTTCTAGATTTCTTCGTTATGTGACAACTAACACGAGAAAGTAGAGCTCCTGAAACAGTAAGGTTTGCAATAATTTTAAGGGCGCGCAAGTATGTACGTGTTTTAAAAAGTCGAAACATATTTGTAAATATACTTTTTACGTAAATTGCGCAGTATATTTATTGAAAAATTGAATACATTATTAGGTATTTTATATAATATGGAAGAAAAAGTGATTATTTACTGAGTGTTTTTATCGCAACGCGATTTTGAAAGAAATCGTGCTGTAATATAAAATCACTTGTTTCAGTTAATCGAATTATCGATTGTGAAAAATTCAGTCTTAGCTTCAACAATCACAATAATGTAACACTAAATTTAATTGATGCAAATGCTGGAAATCGAATAAAAGTCATATATTGGCATTGAACAATTATTATTAGATGCCTGTGTTTATAGTAATTATTATTATGTCAAAATAGCGTCAGAATTAGTTAGTTAATTAAAACATAAACCAGTAACCTTGTGATATACAACTAAGACTGTAGAGGTTTTTCTCGGTTTATTAAGTATTTAATTTTATGGCAGATTTGGGAAAGATAATAAATTAAATATTTAAGTAATTTTTCATTTATTTCAAATTTTAGGTAGGCGCATGACAAGATATTATTTCTATTTTCTATTTTCTCTATTGTTTAACGTAAGAAAAGTAAAGATGCAGAATTTTGCATTACTTGATTATAGACAATCAACTTGAATACCTATAATACCAATATGGTATATTATTATTTTACATTGTGTAAAACGTAAGAATCCAGGCTTTTAAACTTCTTTGCACCAAATTTTAAATTAAGTTTTTTAAAAAGGTAAGTTATTGACAGGCACTGTTAATAATTTTATTATGTAAATTATTTTTTCCCGAAACCGTGTAAAGGTGACATATTTTAATAACGATTTCTACCGTTAAAGTATCGGTTTGCTTCTTTTCTAAGCTTAATTTTTTAAGTTTACATAGCACTTAAAGTTTATTATTTTAAAGCATACTTAACGAATTATTCGAAAGAAAACAATAACGTAACCTAACAAATTAGTTACATGTTTATCTTTGAAGAAAAGATTATTTTGCCACAAGGGCCAACAACCTTTTCTCACAAAATTTGTATTTGTGATTTGCCACGCTGTTAAAAACTAACTCTATGCTGATGCGGATGCGAGAGTCGTAGATACTGTTGCTAGGTACTCTCCAACAATAAAAACCCAATAAACAATTGCAGTAAACTTTATTTGTGAATAATAACGGATTAAAATATTTACAAGCCAACCCTTGGCAATTGGCTGAATTGGAAGAGACAGTATCACGCAGTGCGTATGTAAAGCAACTATGATCCGATTCTTCGGATCTTCAAAATTTAGTGAAACGAAATTAAGGCAGTTAATAAAGGTTAAAATTAAAGACTTACCCGTTTGTACAAACCATAAGTTTACATTCGGTAATAAGACAATCGGTACCCTTAAAAACTGCACAATCTTCTCAAAAGATATGAATCCGACACTACCACAATACGCACAGCACTTGATGAACACTTCCAAGCGGGTGATGCCTGCTGTCTGCAAATTTCCGTCCAACAAAGGTGTACTTGAATATTCCTCCTCGGAATCGTGGTGAATACAATGAGATCGAATAAACTGTAGGTGAACACACATCCAAAAGCAGTCGTGGTAAATCCAAAATAGCAATAATTCCACGAACGAAACAAAAACTTGGTGTAAATAATTTCTGTGACGTAGTTGCGTTATCTCTAGGTGCGCAAACACGATAATGTTTCGCTAACGTTTGCGCAGGATGAAAAGACAACGGATCAAAATGGCGCGTCGAAAACACAATCAAACCATCTACCATATGACAATTTCCACTACTTTCCATAGGAAAATAAATCCGCTCACGCGATCGGAAACCCAAAATGCCTTCTAACTATTTAATTTACCCACTACTGTAGGTTGATGACACTACTACTAACTAGCGCTGATAAATTGCACTCGCAATTTAGGAATATACGTCAGCACTACTTCAGGGCTAAGGCTAGACTCCCGCGGACTAGTTCATTTTCGACCCGTGTTATCTCTACTACGCCTGCGCTCGGGGGGTCTAGTGCCGCCACATGTGATAACAATATCGAAAATTCCTCAAGGTTCAACGATAAATCCTAAATATTCAATTTAAAACTCAAATAATTTTAGAAAATTATTGAATGCAAAGTTATTAAAAATAATTTTAAATTTAGGAACTAGAAATTTTCGAAAGCGTCAGATTTTCGTAACATCTTCCTTCTTTCTAATAAATATTACTACTACCTTTTTCTGTCACAAATCCTCCTCGGAGCTAAGGCAGAGAATTTGGCTGTATTAGTTTTGGTTCTGCTATTTGTTATGTAGTTACTTCTTTCTCAGCAGTCTACCGCTCTACCACCAACCTAACTATTGGACATTGTAACGAACAATCTGAGATTTACTGTGGCGATTTCTAGAAATTGTTCCTGCTGTTCATTATGTTCTATCACAGGCGTGTCATTTTATTGGAAAGAAATATGACATTTACTATTATCTATTACTATTTACCATTTACTATTAGAATATCAGATATTTTTATTTTAATATAACATTCGTATATAATAAAAAAGTGTTAATTAAGTAATATTATTATTTATTTCAATAATTCTACAAAAATTTAAATAACAACGAACCTTTTATATCATTACACATGCAAAAAATTCAATAACAAATTTCATAATTACTTAAAATGAAAACTAACACATAAACCCTTTGCCTTAAACTTACTTTACATTCAATAATGCATGCAATATTTGAATGAGAAAATCATTTATTTATTTTTTCGCGGTAGCATAAAGAGATATAAGATATTAAAATGATTGTGATTATTTAAATTTCTATAGAATTCTACAAATAAAGACAAGAATTACTTAGGCCGATTAATTGTCCTTAATAATATAATAGTAACAGCTGCAATTGCCTTTTAAATTATTTAATGTTTCTATTTCTGGTGCTATTAGCACAACAGTATATAAATAATGACATGAATATACATAAAACCTGATGATGTGGAGGGTATTACATAATATTTTCTATTACCATATTATTTGAAACACCTACCTTATAACAATAAATATATTGCGATGCTTCTTTTGTAAAGTTATCCTGGTTCGATAAAACATTTTTGTAAGAGTTCATTTTGAAAAAGATTTTTAAAAGTTTAGTATGTAAATCAAAAAGAAGAAGAGAAATACATACGGGCAATAAATTCCCAAAGACTGGCAGATTTCTTTGAAATTTCAAAGCAAAATGTTTGGAGGACAGGAATTTGCCCATGTTGAAAATTTGCTCTTAAATCGAGCTACATAAGTACGTATTCACGCCTTACCGAGTTTGAACGTCAAACAGTGGAGTATTTTACCCAAATAGCTAGCCAAAACTCTATAACCACATTACTCAACGCAAAAACTGTAACACTGGGGTTTTATGATCACTAATTACGAATCTGGTATTACAATTACAAAATTGAAAATGGCCGATTCAATATATGGCGAAGGTACAATTGGGATCAGTGATCGACCGGGAATAAAATTTTTGACTAAGAAACATATTTATTTAAAGACAACAATAACATTAACAACAGTAACAGAAATAAATAAGTATTAAATAGTTATTCAGTAAGATGGAAAAATTCGTCCATAACAGCTTGTGTAGGCATCGACCCTAACACCGAAACGGAATCACCTCGTTGTATACACAAACTAATTCTTTGGATTAAAAAACTTTTATCACGTTTATCGCCCGATACACCGATAACCAGCCAACCGATCTTAGTGAGCAATTCCTTTGCATCGTTACTCCAAGAGCCGAGGGGCTCGACAGCGAAAGTTAAAAAATCGTAAAGATCTTGCTTTATAGTTTCAGCTTTGTAGCTGCCGAACTGGCAATTTTGCACAAAATACCCAAGTGACTGAATTAATAATTTTTAAATTTGGGTTTAATTTCTTGAAATCATTTATAATTTCTTCTTTTCTTTGCAGAGAAATGATTTCGTTAACATAAATTTTGCATTTTGAAAAATTTAAATGTAACCCAAAATGTTCAAAGCCAGTAATTAATTTGTTTAAATTGTTGAAAAGCGTGTCCGCTTTACCAGCAAAGGTTCCATCATCTAGATCGATAGGCTGAAAACTGCAGGTTCCAAAGAATCGCCTTACTGAACCCCTACACTAGAAGAAATTGATAATTCTTTATAAAATAGAGCTTCCCGTTCAGAAAATTCATAGCAAACTTTTTGACTATGATTTAAAAAACAAACAATCTTTTATAATAATTTGATTTATATTTAATCGAATGTTTAAAAAATAAATGTAAGAAAAAGTCATAAGGCTTATGTTAGTCAGTGCATTTACAATGAAATTCTTCCGATTTTACTCCCCTTCAACTGGAAATCCTTTTCCACCGACTTCTTTGTTATTTTTTTCTGTAGGAGGTACATACTTTGCTTCTGACAGAAAAAGTTATAGTTAACTGGAGGCTGTAAATTTTTTTAAATCAGATTTGAATAATTATATTTCTATAACTTTTTTTTATTATTTCCTTTTAAATTCTTTTATAAGTTTGTACAAATATTTTATGTTTATTTAACAAAAAAATTTAGATTAAAAAGTTATAAAAATTGCCTAAAATATAATTTTATTAACTGGAAATTACGAAAAATGAACAGATGCTAAGAAAGTAAAAAGAGAGGTATATGAATTAAATCTTTAATTAAAATACTGTCGATCAATTAGAAAATTGTGCAAAAAAACCCAACAATAAATTTTATTAGAAAATTTATTAAAAGTTTTAATCGAAGATAAAATGGAAATGGCGTATGACATTAAGGTAGCGCTCGAGTGATGTATTTTATATTGCTTTTAAACAAAAGTAGGAATCAAAATTACGCTTTCAATTGAAAATTTTTTAATAAGTTTACAATTATTATTAAATTCCTAGCAAATAAAAAATTCCTTCCTAATTTTTCATTACACTTTATTTCTGAAGCTGGTTTCAACTGTTATGTAGAATGTAGTAGGTACATAATAATATGTTATATACTTTGAAAATTAAAAAGATAACATATTCCTTAACAACTACTGTTTAATATTTTTAAATTGCTTTGAAAGGAATATTTTAACATATGTATTATAATATTAGATATAAAATGTTTATAAAAAATATGAAAAAACTGCTTTATACAGCAGCGATCATCAATTATTATATATTTTGTTCGCGAAAATACAAATAATTCAAATAGATTTTGTATTATTCAAGTGTGAAAATGAAGACAACTATTTATTATACAGCAGTTTCTATAATGGATAGCGTTCTAAAATTACATAGACGATGAAATGACATTCCGATAATATTCTGAAATTTATCTAATGATTATTATGGTTACAGTAGCACATTTTGAGTTAAAATGGCAATTCAAACTCCTGATATTAGTGGAATGATTTACAAAGTCTGTAAACGGAACCTATTAAAAATATTTCAACTAATTTTTAACATTTATTTTATTATTATTATTATTATATAAAAAAAATTTATTTTTATTTTTATTATTCGTATATACGAGCATAGGTTTTATTATTATTATCAGTAGTATTTTACTCTTAGATTCAAATTTTCTTTCAGCCTTTTAATAAATATTATAAACACTGCCGTAGACGATTTTATGAGGATTGATGTTTTTACTTATAAAGTAAATTTTAAAAATTTAGATCAAAAGATACATTACCTATATGGATTTGTTGTCCCAAAAGAGGTAAGTAATTATAAAAATTTAGTACATAATAATTTGTCGTTCTATATAATACGTGTTGGTAAAATGAAATACCATGATGTGCATGTACAGGTTGGTTGAAAAGTACTGAAAGCGACACCTATTAAGCAGTAGAAAAATCAAAATTCATACATCATTTTGATATTTTTTGATCTTTCATATGAACCTACTAAAATTTTATTTCGATTTAAATTCATTGTTTACAAGCCATTTGAAGTCGACGTGTCGGTGTATTTTTTAACAATGGAAAAAACTGAGTATCGTGCAGTGATAAAATTCTTTGTTTTGGAAGGTTTATCAGCAACAGAAATTCATACAAAAATGGTGAGCGTGTTAAAAGAATCTGCTCCTTCATTTCCAACTGTACATCGATGGGTTTTAGAGTTTAAACGTGGTCGTACAAGCGTTGAAGATGAACCACGTAGTGGACGACCAAAACTGCAACAACACCAGAAATCATTGAACAAGTACATAATATTGTTAGTGAAGATCCAAGTTTGACTAAGCGTGAAATTGCTAATACCATAGGCATCTCAGACGAACGAGTACTCTATATTTTACATAAAGAATTACGTATGAAAAAGCTGTTTGGAAAGTTAGTGCCGCATTCGTTAACAATTCAACAAAACTCACACGAAAGCAAATTTCTCAGCATCATTTGAATCTTTTAATAAGAATAAAATCGATTTTGTGCGTCGTTTTGTAACTATGGATGAGACTTGGATCTACCACCATGATCCTAAATTGAAACAAGAACGATTACAGTGGACTGAGGCTGGTTGTTCAGCTCCAAAACAGGTGAAGTCAGGACGATCAGCAAAAAGGTTATGGCATCAGTTTTTGGGATGCAAAAGGATTTTATTGATTGATTATCTTGAAAAAGGTAAAACAATTAACTCTGAATATTATTGTAACCTTTTGGATCAATTGAACGAACAAATTCGTGAAAAGAGACCCGGTTTGCAACATAAAAATCATCTTTCACCAAGACAATGCACCTGTCCACAAAAGTGTTTTAACAATGGAAAAATTCAATGAACTAAAGTACGAATTGCTTGAACATCCACCGTATTCGCCAGATTTGGCTCCTAGCGACTACTACCTCTTCAGAAACTTAAAACAATTCGTTCGTGAAAAGCGTTTTTTCATCGAATGAAGAAGCTATTTCAGTCGTGGAACAGTATTTTGCAGAGCTTCCAGAAAATCATTACAGAGATGGAATAAAATTATTGCAGGATAATTGGAATAAGTGTATTGAAGTTGAGGGAGATTATATTGAATAAAAAAACTAATTTCATTTAAAAGTTCACATTCTTTCATTTTTGCTTTCAATACTTTACAACCAACCTTAAGTTACTGACAACTCTCGATTTCCATTTTTCCACAACTTTAATTAACAACGTGAAAAAGATATAGCAATTTTAAAAAACTATGTTATTTTAGAATATTCCTACCTTCTCATCCTTTGTATAAGAGGGAAAATTAGAGATATTCTTATGGTAAATAATGTATCTACCAGGAACAATACTATTGTTTACTTCGTTTTACATAGTTAAATTCAATTTTATATTGTTAATTATTACAGGAAGTATCTTTGGTACAAACATAGTAATTTAGTGGCTTAAAATTTATGAAGTTAACATTTTTAAATTAATTAATATTGCCTGCATTGTTACTTGTTATGTTGTAAATAAATACCATTATACATCATTAGAACTAACTTCATCAAATATAATATTTGTTAAGAGTATTATATTATAGAAAAGCTATTTTATTTAAAGTTGAATATACATGTTTAACCGGGAGCGATTCAAACCCTTCCGTGGCGTTAGTTAATTTCTACCTTTATTTGAAGATAGCCACTGTACATGATTTAAAGCCAAAAACTTTCTAAGCTTATAATACTAAGATACTACTTTTTTAAATTTTAAACGTTTACGAATAAGCATGAAAATGAAAAAAAAAATTAATTAATTACGTATATAACTTGAACTTCCGTATGAAATAATGTATTACTAGAAGGCCAGAATTAATCGATATTTCAAATTCATCTATAGCATATTCAACTTATGTTAATATTATTTAACTAATTGCAAAAAAACATTTTTAAATCTTTACAATCCTCGAGTTACAGTTACGTAACAGTAGAACCCGCCAAGTACTTATGATATTCCGTAGAGATATTTTCTAATAGACGCCGTATCATACGTAAGCAAATTTCCCTCAAGTGCGCTCAATTTGGCAACTAATCCCATTTAAAATTTTTAGTTGGTTTGGATTTTTTTTACAAAAAAATGTAAACAAAGGAAAGAACGTTTTTTGAGTAGATACTTTCTTACTATTAAAAATTGCAAGTTTTAATAAACGATTTAAGTTACATTTTTTGCTATAACTTATTTTCTCTTAATATAATAATAAACATTTTAAAACACATTCTTTGCTTCTTAAATCCACCTAAATGCAAACATCTCAATAAAAAAGTAGAATATTTCCATGAAGCTCAATATCGTAAGTCGATATATAGAAAAATGAATAGCATTATCTTACACTTGAATAAATAAAATTTGAAAAGTCGGAGAAAACATATTATATCCAACAGAGGTAAATACTTCATTGATACAGTCATTCTATCGGCAATAAAATAAATCAAGACTTAGTAACTGTTACTTTATTTTAAATATAATACTTTATTATTGTTATTAAACGTACTCCCGGAAAATTAACTTGCTTTTCGTAATACATTATTTTATATGAAAGTTTAAGTTATATACGCAATTAATTAATTTTTTCATTATCATGCTGATCCTTAAACATTTAAAATTTAAAAAGGTAGTACTTCAGTATTGTAAGCTTAGTTAAGTTCTTGACTTTAAATCACATACAGTGCTGTTACTACAGCATGTTGTTTGGTATACTGTGAAGTAATGTGCAAGGTTTTCCTTGGAAATTAACTATATATATATTTCGGGCTTCCTTATGTAAGGATACAACCAAGGTCGTTTACCCGTCCCCCTCAAGAGGGTACTACAGCAATTAATATCTCAAAGATGTTGCAAGCATCTTGTGAGAGGACCACCATCTTTACGTGCCTTCCGAAGCACGGAGACGGCATTACAAAGCGAACTCCACCCGGATGCGAACCGGGAGTTCTACCTTAGCAGTTCATCGCGCTAACAACCATGCCAATGACCGTCTCTTGGAAATTAACTACTTATTTTCCTTAATTACTTATTAAAATACTGTTTATTTTATTAGCTACATAATTATAATTTGAATATGTACATTAAATAGTGCGCATATAGCTTTCCTCTACTGTCTGTATAATATAATTAAACCTAATCCTGCGTTTATGTACAAACACCTCCTTACTCTACTTTCTTAATTCTTACGTGTTTATGTTAAAGTAAAACAAATCTATTAACTTTCCTACTTCATGCGGTGTTAATTAAAATCCTTCAATTCATGAAAATCGTACACAAGTTTAAAGCACTACAAAAATCTCCAGCTCGACGTACCGCCACAGCTTTATGGCTTTGCTAATCGTCAAACGATAGAAGAATATTAAATTCAAAATTTTCCTAATGAGGTAATTTATTTTGACGAATTTTGATTGGTTTCACATAAGTGTTATTCAATGAATTTGATATTCCAGTTTTGAGATTCGCATAATTTTACTTCTCAGATTTGTTCCAAACTCTAGTAACTATTTAGTAATATGTTCCTTGCAAGAAAAACGTTCATAACCTTTTCTTTAAGAGAATTTAATTATCTTCAATATTGTGTATTACACATAAATTTTCTGTGGGCTCTGGAGAGCATATTCTGAAATGATTAATTTATTTCATGATATGAATAAATTAACTTTCCAATTTTAAAATCAATTATTACCATTGCCAAATCCTATCGATCACAAAAAAATTACTGCTATACGAACAACAGATTCTAAGCTTTCCAGTTTAATTAAGTTCTGTAAATTGATTAAAATGACTACTCTTCATCGACTTACAATAAAAACTTTATTTTAATTTGCTCTGGCTAACCCAATTACTTGGTGTAAAATTTTAAAGTAGTTATAAAAATAATTAGAAACAATTGAATTCTGAAATATATTTAATTTTCTTATAAGTGTAACTCATTTTATTTTGAAACACTATACAACTTAACAGAAAAAAAATTAACTCTTATTTCAACTGATTTTACGTTAGATATAAATTTATGGTTAATGTATTTCAGACATAATCTTTCATGCGAGCACTCCTTTACAATCAAAATAAATTTCTACATCTGCAGTAGTAATTTTTAAATTTTATTTTTGAATGCATTTTTAATTTTAATATTTAATTTTGAAAACGCCAGAGCAATAATATGTAAGTACAAGCGGGATGCAGGCAAAATTTAAAATTCTAGGTAGGTAAATGGCCATGTAGGCATATTTCAACATTCAAATGTAAGAAACCCGAAACCTCTACAATTGCCAAGCACTGGCCGATTTTTATGTGTTTGCATTCAACATATTAATTACGTCAAGCTGAAAAAAGTACATAAAAGAAATCGGAAGAATTTTCTGCCCCCTTCCTCCAAAAACGGTACGTACATAATACTTTTCACATAACTTGTCTTGTTGGGGCTATATTATTTAAAAAAATTATCTATCAACAACATAATATTAAACTGATAGAATGAAAAAATTTCGTAATGGTAGACATAGTAGTCACCGCAATTGTAGATATAATAATTATCTTCGTATCTTTACCCTGGACTCTTTGTATTTTTAGATTTGATTAATAGAATTCATGTAAACTATTTCTTTACATTTTATAAATTGATCTTATTATTTGTATTGCCTTTAAGTTTTTAAGAGTTGTAAGTTCTAAACGCTTGAACAGTTATTTATTTTGAATTTCTAGCAGAGCTGCAGTTACACGTTGTGAGTAGTTGTAACAGAAAATTGCATACCTTAAAATTTTGCGCTATTGTCAGAATAGACTTGAAATAGTTAATTATTTATTTGTGAGTGGATTTGAATTACAAATCCTAGCACTGCATTAGCTTAATTACAAAGCTATCTCGTTAAAAGGCTGTTCACATTTTAAACGAAATTCTCAGCAGGGATATTAATAATTTCGATTTAACTTGTAGTAGGTAATTCTTCTTCGGGCAGACATCAAAATAAACTAAAAAATGTTATTAACTCCAATTGTAATTACCCAAGTATAGTCATAAATTAATAATGTTTTTCAATCAGTACTTCATTATTTTTCTAAAACAGGTTGTTCTTACTGCTGCTTTAATATAAAAAATATTATACGAAATTGAGAAAGCATGACCTAAGATAGTATATCTTCTAACAAGATTAATGAATTTTTAAAAATTTTCCGACCCTGGATTATTTACAACTATAATTTATTTTTGAATCTTTCACAGTCTGCTCTTGGACATTGGCTACTTGCCCGCAGTTGATTTAAAATGTACATAATCATTTGGATTGGTAAATTCTTAAAAAACAACCATTTAATGCGTTTTTAGTTAACAAACTGAAACTTGAAATCAAGTAATAATAAACGCAAGAATTTAAAAAATTTTAGGTACAAAATTTGAAATAATGCACAGTGAACAATTGAATAAGAAATTTTGGGCTGAAGCTGTAAATACAGCAGTATATGTAATCAATTAGTTCGATTAAAAGTAAAACACCATTTAAATTATATTATAAAAATAAACCAACAAATTTTTGGTATCACTGCATATGTTCATATTCCGTAGAAAATACGTTTAAAATTCGACAATAAAAGTCGAAAAGCATATTCGTTGGATAGGAAGAAAATACTAAAGGTTTTCAAACACCAGAAAAGTTGTCATCTACAGAGATGTAATATTTGAAAGAAGGAAATAGTGCTTCAAATTTGAACTTTGGGAATCACACTAAGAAGAGATAAAATTAACCATCAGAGAAGTTATCGCACTATTAGCAGAAGTTGTCGAACCATTTGTTCTCGAAGAAAACTTTTAGAATAAAACATTTTTAGGAATTAAATTTTCAATCATGCAGGACTGCATATTTATTAATCACCAAAACTACGTCAAGAAACTTTAGGAAAAATTTCAGATAAATGATTGCAAATTAAAATTAAAAATATGATGTGACTATTCTTGAAGCTCAAAGCGAAAGGACTTAATATGCTCCATATGGAAAAGCCATTGCAAGTTTACTATTTTTGTCATCGATAACTCGAGCTGACATCGTATTTACGATTAATAAATTATGTTGATGGATGGAAAATCCAAATAAATATTATTTGGAAGTGGTGAAAACTTTATGTCGTTATTTGAAAATTACAATGCGACGTTAGTCAATGAGTTAATAATAGGTAATGAGAAATCTGGCTGGGGAGTTCGGTATTCTGAATAGCACCGTTCTATTGCATATCGACAAACAAAGTGCAATAAAACTGTTCAACGATGAAACTGCAAAGAAGAACAAAATATATTGATGTTTGACACTATTTTATTAGAAAACAGTTGATTACGCATGTTTACGTTACAGATTACAAGTAATGCTTCAGCCGAATCTGCTGAATTTATTATTACATTTTTAAATTATACGGAATCAAGAGCGTACAAATTTAGTATTACAAGGCTACTGTAAGTACAAAAACTTACAAAATAACCCTGATTTTGAACTTTATTCACTCATGTCTTTGTTTATAGATGGTTTACTCCAAGCAGATCTATTTATAAAAGAAAAATGTTTTTTTGCTTAAAATCTTACGAGTTTCCCTATTATGTTCAGTGCTTTATTGTGTACACGCATGAAGAATGCAGGTATTGGTGAATTTTAAATTTTAAATGCTTTTGTTTGAGATCCTAGATATTATGACATATCCTTAATTTACAATTTCTAAATTGGCAGTAATTCTGAATATGGTAATCGCCATCATTGCTTTTGTTATGTATATTTCTACCTAACAGTGGCTCAATAAATTATTCGTACACCATTAAATTAAACTTAGATTTCTTAGTTAATTTTGTAATTTTTTAGCTCATTGTTTGAATATCATGGAGGTTTGGTAGCTTAATAAAAGCTTTGGTAATTCATTGCTTTGTCATGCAAATTAATTACATTGAAGCGAAAATAACGCGCTTGTCTCGGTTTTACAGAGACGGCTCCAGAATGTGATAATACAATTTAAACTATCTTCTATCTTTCTTCAACTATAGTTGTCTATCAGTTAAAATACATTAAAGTTAAATGAACGAAATGACCAATCAGGTTTTTGATTTGTTTTGTGGTGTGTTTGGTTATTTCGTTGTGGTCTGATTGGATGAGTTTGAATAAGGTGCATGTTCTCAGTCCCCTTCCATTGCGAATTTTTAATTTAAAAAAGTTTAAATCTATTGTGGTTTCTTTATTTTTGGCTGAACCTTTATTGTTTTTAAATTATTTAGAAAATTAGTTGGAGGTGGGGGAGGCTGGAGACCAGCTAGCTCCCTCCTTCCAATTTTGAAAATAATCTTAATAATAGTTTGTGCATAATTGTACAAAATTTATTTTACCTTACCGTTTTGTTGCCTCCCAAATATGTCATAATTTTTTAGAAAACTAAAACGGTAGCGGAAAGTTTCTACTAAATTTTCAAAGCTTTAATATGTTTGCCTGCATTGTAATATTTGGGTACTGAAGGGTGTTTAACACCCCCCAGACCCTCCGGATCGAGTTTATTTTTATCAAAGTAAACTAAAGAACTTCTGTTGCAGAGGCACTAGAGAATGTTCCACATTGCCCGGATTAAGTAGTTTATTTTATATCGGAAGTAAACTGAAGATCTCCGTTGCAGAGGCACTAGAAAGCGTTATACACTCCCAGACCCCCGAATTAGGTAGTTTATTTTTTTCTGATGTAAACTGAAGATCTCCCGTTGCAAAGGCACTGAAGGGTATTGCCCCAGATTCCCCGGATTGAGTAGTTTATTTTTATCAGAAGTAAATTAAAGATTTCATTCTAGAGGCACTGGAGGTGTTCCACACCCCAGACCCCGTTTAACTAATTTATTTTTATTAAAAGTGAATTAAATACTTAAGCATAAGTTTTTAAAATTAGCTATGGCCAAGTAAATGTGTTTAATTCTTAATCTGACTATTAATTATAAACTGCGTAATTATAAATTCCGTATCTCCTGAGGGTAGATCGCTGCATAAGGAGATTTTCAGTTTACCTGTGATAAAAATAAACTACTCAATTGGGGATCTGGGGTGTGAAACACCTCCAGTGCCTCTGCAACGGGAAATCTTCAGTTTACTTCTAATAAAAAATAAACTACTCGATCCGGGGGGTCTGGGGGGTGTGGAACACCCTCCAGTGCACAAATTTTGGAATCTCGGTAAGTCTCTGAAATACCGATGAAGTACGTAAAATACAATGAAGTATGTGAAGTACCGTAAATTATTATTGATGAAGTGCGGTGAATTACTGATAAAGTATGTGAAGTCCGAAGAAGTATGGGGAATTACAATGAAGTACGTGAAGTGTGAAGTTAATTGTACACGATTTCTTCTAGCGGTTGACTCCTCGGATTTCATAGTATACACAGTTGCAATTTTGATTGTTACTTATGCAGTTGCTTATTCAGTATCAAAACAAAATCGAGTACATTAGTTGGGTTTTATTTACTATTATGTGACAATAGGCCGTAAACAAAGTTAATCAATAATTGAAGAAAGAAAAGTAGTGTTAAAATTGGTGTGTTAAAGAAAATCCTAACGTGAAACCGGAAATATATTAGAAGAACACATTCAACGATACAAGCAAAAATAAATAAAATAAAAATGCCTCCACTTGTGTAAATAAGCCCGGGTGAGTAAGAATGTGTGTTTTGTAACCAAAAACTAAAAACTGTTTTATAAGACAAATGAAGTTTAATCTGAAAACAAGTGTACAAGAATTAGCAGCTAAGGTTTTACAATAATTAACAGTTCAATATGTACCAAAATGGGTGAGAGTTCGGTTTTCCGGGTTCGAAAATACACTTTTCCTATAGAAATGGCTATACCAAACGAAAGAACACAAAAATACAAGCTTTCTAAGGTGAGGATCAATCTTGTCGGAATTGTAATAAGGCCACAATTTAATTTTGAAAATTGCTATTTTAAGCAATTTTGTGTATTAAAATGCCAAATATGGAATTCATTCTGTAGACGATACGTGTGCTATGCCGGGTCGACAGTGACTAGTGGTGGGAGATACCAGTCGCTCTCAGAGATCCGTCGCGTCAACTTTCAAAATTTTCGAGTTGGAGCCGCTTAAGGGATGTTTTAATGAGTTTAGCACGTGTCAAAACCACTGAAGCACTCGAAGACATTTACTGTCGCCACAACCTCTTTCAACTTTGGGGCGGGGTTACAGTTCAAAAGAGCCAATGATAAAATTGCATTCCAAATTAACTTTAAAGCCGTTTTTTTCAAAATTGTGTGCACCGACCGCAAATTTTATTTTTTTACGCTAATTAGACCCCTTCTTTCATAATCCGCTTCAAAATGGTAAAATCCCGACCCGGGATTTCGAACCGTCACCCAAAAATGTTCTCAATATTTTACGAAAAGAGAGACATAATAGTCAAGTTCTCGCAAAAAGCCTCTTACATAAAGTATCTAAAGAAAACAGACGTAAAAGACCTGAATTTGCGGAAAATATATTGGTAAAAATACAGATTTTTGAAAAAAAGTAATATTCAGTGATGTAAAACACAGTTTTGATTCAGATGGTAGACAAATAGTTTGAAGAAAAAAATACGCAGTTAAACAAAGAAAATGTATGTAGAACTATAAAATATGCAGATGGTAAAGTGGTGGTTTGGGGTGGTATGGCTGCAAAAATGGGGTTGGAGAACTGCAATTTATTGACACTACAATAGAAAAATTTCAATATTTAAAGATATTACAAAATAATTTACAAGCTAGTGTCGATAAATCGGGTTTGCAAGATGAATATCAGTTCCAGTAAGACAAGGACTCCACACACAGTGCTTATATTTTGAAAGAATGTCTAACTCTATCATATTCAAAAACAACTTCATACGCAACCCCAATCGTATGGTCTCAATTCTATTTAAAATTTTGGCAAAACTAAAAATAAAAATAACACAAAACCAATTTCCAATAAAAATGTACTAAAAACTATATTAGTAGAAAATGGAACAAAATTGTCAAATCGACTCCTTAAAATTAGTCAAAGTTATACCAAGGCAATTACAAGTGGTGATAAATGCAAAAAAATAAATACCCCACAAAGTATTTATAATAAAACAAACAAAATTGTACGTCTTTGTTGTGTACGAATAATACTTTGTCGTGAATTTGTACTATTATTTTGGATTTCTCAGTTCTACAAGTACAAATCAAGCTTTTAGATTTTTTACTTGCCTATATCAATTCTAATATATCACTGCATATAATAAAATTTAGAAAAAAAAGATTGAAAAGTCATTAGTAAGAAATTTTGTGAGATTAAGAACATTTTCTTAGGTGTACAAATAATTTATTGAGCCACTGTATGTTACAGAAACTTGTAATTTACCTTACAGAAAAGAATGACTTTTTCAATAATATTTTTGTACATTCAATACAATAATATTGTATCGTTCATAATTTAATATATTGACATTAAAATTTATTGCTCCATGTATTAGCTGAAAATTTTATACTTAGCTAAGAGCTAGAGCTCTTTAGAAAATTAAAATAATGACAGCTGTTTTATAGAACTTTTTTATATTATAAAAAAATATAAATATTCTCATGATAAATCAATAGATAAGAAAATTTGTAGCAATAGGTATGTACCTATAACATTAAAAAGTATTTAAAAAATTATATAATAATAATGAATAATAAAATATGAGGCATAGCAACATTGTAATATTTCTTATTTCAAAATTCCTATTATTTGGTGTACTTAATCGAATTCATTTTTAATGTTTTTTTATAGTAAATAAACAATTAACAATTTATAATAATTATTATAACAACTATATGCAATAATTGTTTTCTTTTTACTACAGTCATGATTTATTTTAAATTTCAACATCAAACTTTACAAATTGTCCATTTTCTGTATATAAAAAATATGTGGTGAATATGTATTTGAAAATTTCAAGTAATTTATCGTTTAACATAATTTATTATGCTTTGACAATCGATAAAGATCAAAATTTTTGATGCACTCATAAAACTTCTTGCAACCATAAATTGTATCCACGACTAAAAAGTTAATTAATTACTATAAACACCAAAAAGTATTAGTAATATAATAAATTAAAAGTATAAGAAAAATGTTTTTCTAATTGCCAACTACCGTAAAGGAGTTTACAAGCTAATAACACCGCATAGAAAAATGAGAGTGAAGGATAATATGTAATTAGGTTAATAAGTCAAATTTGCGTGCCAGTAATAACACTATACCTACTAAATTCAAGTTCCAAGTAGTATTATTTCGAATCATTATTTTTAAAAATCAATTTAAATAAAAAATGTAAATAATAACAACAAAAATTATGTAGGAACACGCAAAAACTACAAAACTTACACTCTTAAAGGAAGTTAATAATGAGTTTGAAATGTCTAACTCAAAATAATCGTAACTCTTTAGTAACTCGTTGTTGATTATTTACATTTACAGACTACAATATTTTGCAAAAAAATTTTAAAAATCGAAATTTATTAATAAAATTTTTTTCAATTACATTTCTAATTTCAAATCAATATGGCAATAAACGTTTTTTTTACTTTATTTTTATAATGCGACTAATTCAGTCTCAAGGATATTTGAAACTTCATCATTTTGATTCTATGCAGAATTTTGTACTATGTAATTTGTACTTTCAAGTGCAGCATTTAACTTGTACTTTTTTTATTCTCGTATTATGCTCACGTGTAAGATCAAAGGCATCTTCAAAAATTTGTAACACAATTTGTCGCGGCATCCTTTAATCTGACAATTTATAGACGATCAACACGAAAACTTTTAATTTCCTTTTATTTACAAAGCTACGGAATTTTAAGATATCATTCGTTAGTTTATTCATTTTGCGTTTTAGTAATTTTATGTATTATAAGTAATTCCCCTACACAGTTATAAAAATATATTTTAGTTAATGTATTTTCGCTTCATACAGATCCCAGTTTTTAATTTGTAAGGTTTTTATTGAGTTACCTTTTATTTAAGTTTATATTTATTTATTTGTATTAAATGATATCTTCAGATGTCCATAGATAAACTTTTTTGTAACTTTTCTTGCGGCTTTAATCAAATTTTTACAAAATAAAATATTAGATTAATTTAATTATAGCCTTGAGATAATTACTGTAACGATATATTTATTTATTCGTATAGCTATAGAACTACAAATACGTCTTTAAAGCACTAATTATAATAATTAATCCTACTTAATTAAATTCTTAAATTTTTTTTATTCACAATTTATAATATTATGTAAATATTTTTTTATCACCAATTCACAGAATTTTGTGCAGTTCTAATTACAAGGAATTTGTTTATAGAAATTGTAAAAATTGCATTAGTATTAATTGTTTCCATTTATATTACTACACAGAGTGATAAAACAGACCAGTGATGACTTGGAGTGCAAAAGATGCTGCTTTGCTGCTTTTTTGGACATAAGCCAAGTGTTCGACAGGGTGTAGCACAAAGGCCTGCATTGCAAATTGAAAATGAACTTCCCATAAATCATCTTTACGAAATATTAAATGATTACTTATCTAATAGACATTTTTTAGTAAAACATGGAGAAGAATACACCAAACTATTTCCAATTTACTCAGGTGTCCCACAGGCAGTGTACCAGGACTGATTTTGTATCTGTTGTACACAGCAGACCTACCAACCACGAACTATCAACATTGGTAAGCTTCGCCGACGACACGGCTATTCTTGCGTCGCACATTATGTAGATCCAAAAGTCGCTTCTAAAAATCTGAAAGATCACCAAGTCTTTGCACGTAACTTTTAAAATGAGAAGAGATACCTGTTCACCCGTAGTCCTGAACGGTTGCTACCTCCCACAGAGTGGCATTGCAAACATCTAGTAGGTATCCATCTAGACAGAAAATTAACTTGGCATACCCATGTTTTTAATAAAAAAAAACAATTTTGACTGAAGTTGAGACAGATTTATTGGATGTTAGGCATGGAAAATAACCTCTTGATCTATAAAGTCATAATGAACTTACGAGTGTGGTATACAACTCTGGAGAACTATCAGTGTGTCAAATATAGAAATATTGCAAAGATTTCAAAAATGAGATGCTCGGAATAATAGTCAATGCTTCATGGTATGTACCAAATCACGTAATTCATCAAGATTTAAAAATTAACTTGATTCACGACAAAATTAAAAACTTTTATGAAGAGACTTTTATTTGATTTACTAAATGATTTAATTCAGATTGTAAAAATTCAAGGAAATAAAAAAACTTACATTAGTACGAGCAGTAGGTACTCCATTGAAAATTATTTTTATAAAAACAAATAAATAATATTATGTAAATTCCGCTAGAGTAAAAGGGTAGTCAATAAAAGACGATAATAATGTAGGTCTACATAACGTGGTACATAAACCTTCCTATGAAAATTGATAGCCGCGGTGAAAACTCACAATTTATGTAATATTTGTTAAATTTAACTGGCAATTTATCACATTTTTGGAACATTTTTTTTAGCTCTAAAAGTGTTTTTTATAATATACCACTTCAAAAATTTTGCAAGAAATACCTCGGGAAATATATAAAGATTACTCTTTAACCGGGTGTGAATTAATTTTACGTATTAAATATGTAAAATACGCACTGATCAATATTATCATGATAGTCTCAAAATGTAGATACACGTTATAATAATAAAACAAAATTATGTAAGTTTCTTTAACAAAGTACATATATTGCCACGTTAATAAAAATTATGTTTAGCGTAGGATGCCAATTCGCCGCTTAGAATAATAAAGCAATGAGCTGGTACTTTTCTGCATTCGTAAAAACAATTACACAGAGAGAACGCTAAATGTTACCTTCCGAAAAGCAAGTCGGTAAGATAATATTTGAGCGTCAATAACTAAAAGGCGAAAATAGGACGGCTGCAAAGAAAAAGAGAATAGTTAGGTTAAAAGCTGTGAGTAACAGAGTATGTTGCTTGTTGTGCTTTAAGCGTAAGAGATAATAAATATGTGTAAATTAATAATTATATAATAACCAACGTTTGTAATTTACGGCGTATACGTATACTTGGCGAACAGATGTTTTACACGTTTTCTGTAATTAATTTACAGTATTTTCCAGAAATGGTTAAATTATTAAATAATCATTTGTTTAGTAGAAAGGACCAATAAATATTCGTCGCGCAATAACAATAGTTAACAATTTGATAATTAACAAATAATATCAAACGGCACAAAACAGAGATCTTATCTCTTTGATGTCTTCTTTTTTTATGGTTGGCAATAATAGATAACCAATTGAGTAATTGGGAAAATTTTTTAGAATAGAGCTTGCGGTAAGTTTCAGGCAAGAGGTGAAATTTTGCACCAAGCAGAAATAACAGATGGTAAAAAAATAAAGAAGGCTCCAATTAAAATTCTACCAGTCGAAAACAACCAATCAAGGATATCAAATTGGTAAAAAAATTGGTAATAATGGTAATTCAAAATAATAATGGTGAGCCAAAAGCAGTAATGGTAAGCCAAAAGCAACACTCTCAAAATGTTGTTGAATGGTTTATAATAATTTTAAGCAATGTAAATGTAAATGCAATCCTTCAATAATGAAGGCCAGATTACTTGTCAAAAGGTGCTTAATAAAACCGCTAAAAATAGAAAAATCCAAAAACTTAGTAACCAATATTATTCCTAAAAACTTGAAGGAAAATAACACTAGTTTCACACTAAATTGATTTACCAAAAATATATTACTTACTCAAAATTTATAACAAGTAAAACTTTCTTGAATGGTAAAGACTCACTTGAAAATGTTCTTTTATCAGTGCTGATAAACACTTGTTATATGTATTTAAATTCAAAATTTAAATTGGTATGCCCCATTTGGAAAATTATTAAAATGAAATTAAAGATATCTGTAATTATTTAAAAAAATTTAAGTAAAATTGAATCGTAACATTACGAGTATGTCGAACGAAGTCATAAAATGTTGAATATTGTAAAAATATGCCGACCTGTAAGTAGTCAGCAAAGAAAGAGTTGCACCGGCAAAGCATCCAAGTTCCGGTTTTGGTTGGTATAAATTTCTTTATAAAATTCCCATAATAATTAATTTTTATGTGAAATAAAGTAATTTACACCACGCATATTATAGAGCAGAGGCATACGCAGTTGCGGATTAAACATATCCCATAACGTTTAATAGTCAAGCCCTGGCTTCTTATAAAATAAAAATATTAATTTTAATTTTTTAAAAGTACGTATTTTTTTTTAAATACGTAAAATTTGATGTTCATTTTTATCGCGAGATTACTACCATTAAGTTAAACTTTGTGAATATAATTTTCCAAGTATTATTTGCCAAAGAAATGCTTACTGAAATTCTATATTTTGGGTGTACAAATTAATTATCCGTATTCTGGTTAGTTTCAATTTACTTTCCAAGAAGTTAAACTTATGACAATATAACACTTCATTTATGAATAACTTAGTATTCAAATTATTAATTTAGTTATCGAAACTATGTTTCGGATATGATACCTGATTTAATAAAGAAGAGATAATATAACTGTATACTTACCAAAAAAGCAAAGACAAAATACAATGGAGTATATTGAAATAAATATGATTCTGATGAGTATATTGTCAAAAATGTATTCCTCTTCGTCGTAATTAAATTCATTGTCGTAGCTTCTGAATGAGTGATTTGCAGGCATAGAAGATATATTTTGCGTAATTTCATCCATGATACGATAGTAGAATTAAACGAATAATTAAAATGTTACGCTAAATGCCGTAATTTTCAAGAACAGTTCTGTATCAATCTGAAATGAAATAATTAAATCAATTATTTATGTTTAGATTATAATTTAAATATTTGTAAATTGTATGACCGACGATAAATTCTTATTAAATATTAACAATAATTGTAAAGCGTAAAGCGAGTTCGAATTGGGGTAAAATTTTAAATTGTATTTGAAAAATAAAATATTTATCGTTAATGGATCAAATGTATTAAGAGCACTCAAACAGATTTGATTTTAAAGATATCCTTGACAAAATAAAGTAAAAGTGACATCAAATTTTTGAGTTGTTTATTATATACTAAGAATAATGCGTAAGTATGTATCATAATAATATATACTATGTAATGTAGTAGGTAAAGGTATTTTAAATAATAACCAATTTGTAATAATCATAGTGAAATAAAATAGATAATAAAGGTAGGTAACTGTGAAGCTTTTATAAACTTCAAATTCATTGTGTATTATTGTTGAAATGATTAAAAATCTTGATGTACTACCTATCAGATTAAAAATTATTGTTTTCTTGAAAATACAATATTTTATTTGAGACTTTTCACAAGAACGAACATACTACCTACGTAATCAAATTTTTCAAGTTTGTCTACTATAAAACAAATCACGTTTTGTATTAAGCTATCGGATATTTTAAGAATGCTTGTATATATGCAGTAATATCTTCAAAATTTATGAGTTTTTAAACCAACATTTAATTCATTTCCATATATAATTTTCTTAGTTTAAAATTCTTTTTAATTTTTATTAAGATTGTATTTATTCGTAAAAAGTATTGAGAAAGTGCTCGTTGGAGTAAATAATAAAATAAAAGTTTTGATTAAAAATACTGAAAAAGAAGTAATTGTTATTATCTAGGAGTAACTGACAGCTTTCCGCTGAGTAACTATTCAAGTTTTAAAAGTAAAGTTTACCAGTATTAAACACATGATATCCACTTTTAACATCAATTTTACCTAACTTTCAACACAGATAACTAAGCAATTTTAAATTGATTTACTTATATGATGTTTATAAAAAAGGTAAATAATAAAAGGAAAGAACCATGTAAAATTAAATTATTTTAATAAACCTGTGATTAACAACCGGACTGTCAAAACTAAGAAAGCTACAATATTAAGTTTCTTAACTTTTAGCGTAAAATTTTAACGTTGCGTTAAGTTATTATAAACCACACATTACAATAGCTGTATATAATACACTTGTATTATGTGTAACCAATATGTACAATTTTCAATAAAAACCGATAATTTCTTTGAATTTTTTCAATGAAAATCATGAAAAACCTCAGCTTTTGAAGCTTTTGAGCTTCAGATTTACTGCCACTTCTGAACACTTCATTGTTTGTACACACATACCATATTCAGACAGATCATAAGAATATAATTAAATTGATTTTTAGTAATTACTTAATATAATATCTATAAATATACTTGATCTTCTTTTAAAATCTATTTGTAGTAGTGGTGGATGATGCAAACATACAATTAACAAATACTTAACTATGATATTTATAATCTGATAAATTCAAACTAAAATCTATTATTTTTTACTTGATTACAAAGCACATAGTATACGAGAAAACACTTTTCCGTAACGAAACATATAATGCAATTAAATGTTTTTTTCCAAAATTGTTTGACGATCATTTGAAGATTTTTTAAATTGGTATTTCAAATTTGACGCCTTCCAATATAGAACATGTGCTTGACACGTCAATAAAAGAATTATATTATTCAGCCTACTTCAGATGTATTGCATGCATTATTACAGTCAACTGAATATTTTTTTATTTAACACCAAACCAAATTATTGACTAATAATATTATCAATTTCAGTTTTTCACATAAGAAGTATTATTGTGTACGTTAATAATTTAACTGTAGAACAAGGTAAAACGCACTCTTGAATTATACAATAATAACCAATGCACTATTATAGTGTATAGTGCAGTAGTTGTTATTTTGTTAATAATTTAGATTATGTCGTATGAAATAATATGTAACCGTATATTATATTTTACAAAATTGTAGTAATTTCCTTTGGAATGACGTAATCGTCTAGCGAATTAATGTTAGTGACTTGATTATATTACAATTGTACACGTAAAGAAAATAACTTTATAATTAGTTAACTGTAAGATTTCAATTGTATATAAGCGCAAGTTTTTTATTTAAATTTAGATTTATTATTTTGAGGATCAAAAATAACTCACCATCATCAGAATTTGTATAAATATTATAATATAATATTATGTAACTACAGTGACTAAAAAGTCTCCGTACGATACTATTCTTGCAATTTAAATGACAATTACTCCGTTTTTATTATTATTTTTTATAAAATTCGATAAAATATAAATATGTACATTCACATTAGTTTAAAAATTTTTTAAACAATTTACGAAAATCCGTTCGTAAGAAAGAAAAATTTAAACAAACTGCCATAATCTATCTAAAAAATCTACTAAAAGTCTCCGTACGGTACTTAAAAATAGGCATAGAAATGTTTATGTTAATATTTAATATTTTGTACAAAACCCTTTAGCTTTAATCACTGCCCCCACACGTCTTGGCATTGACTCCACTAAATTTGTTGTCATATCTGACCCAATTTTGTCCCATTCTTCCTGTAATACCCTCTTAAGAGTATTTTTGTTCGTAATATCGTGTTTACGAATTCTGCGGTTTAATTCATCCCACAGGTGCTCGATGGGATTCAAGTAGGGACTTTGGGGGGGTGAATGCAATTGTTTGGGCACATGATAAAGGAGCTATTCTTTAACAATCATTGACGTATGTATACGAACTTGGTCTTGTTGGAAGATAAAATTGTTTAGAAAGCTTAATTTGATTGGGCTGTATTTTAAATTAGTGTTTAAAATATCTAAATATACCCACTTGTCCATTATGGAATCAATAAAATATAATTTTCCCACACCCAACGCTGCAATAGACCCCAAAGTAAAACACTTCTACCACCATGTTTTACTGTGGGAATAACGTTTTTCATATTAAGCGCTTCGTTTGGTTTTCGAACAATTTTTTCTTCCATCAGAACCGAAAATATTAAACGTACTCTCGTCTGTAAAAATCACTCAATTCCAGAACTTTTTTCATTTCTTTTCTTTATTTTTTTCTTTGTTTCTGTGTTCTATTGCAAATTTGAATCTTTTACTTTTATTAACTTTTGAAATTAGAGGCCACATCTAGCAACCCGGTCATTAAAATTGTCTTTTCTGAGCAAATTTCTGATTGTCTGGTCCGAAACACTAATATAAAGTTTATTACGTACTTCATCCCCAATTTTGTAGCACTTATTCTGGGGTTTTCTTCACTTCGCATATAATAGCACGATTCATAATATTATTTAGTATCCTAGGGCGTCCAGAACGGGCTTACTTTTCAAGAAACCTTTGTTTCATAATTTTTAATGATGTATTGAACACTTAAATTAGGTTTCGATAATTTCCCGTTTCTCGCGCATTGATATGCCTTCACAATACAATTTAATTATTGTTTGTCGCACCTCGAAGAAAATTTCTTTGCTTATTTTTGTTATTGCCCTTGAAACACGGTCACCGTAACTAAAACCTAAAAAATTAATTGCGTAATGTAATAGTAACATTGCAATGTATTGTAAAACGTTGCAATTTAAAAATAAAAGTGCTTATCGTGCGTCTACAAAAGGAAACATTTTCTATGTGCATCAATGTACGGAGACTTTTTATAGACAGATTATGGCAGTTTGTTTAAATTTTTCTTGCTTACAGACGGATTTTAGTAAATTTTTAAAATTTTTCTTAAAACTAACGTATGAATGTCAATATTTATATTTTATCATATTTCATAACAAAAATAATGGTAAAAACGGAGTAATTGTAATTTAAATTGTTAGAATAGTGTCGTACGGAGACTTTTTAGTCACTGTATACTATATGTAGGGAGAGGAGGCAGGTTGTTACAATTTTGACGTTTGAATTTTTTTAACGAAATGCATTAATTAAAGAACAAAACTAAATAAGTCATATTATAAAACAAACATTTAGCTTTAAGTGGTTATTTTTATTTATACACTAAATATCATAAAAAAAATTTTATTTTATTTTAAAGGAACCTATCCGTACTGTAACAATATGCCCCATAGTGGGGCATGTTGTTACTTTATATGAGGTAGGTTGTTACACAACTAAAACAAATAATTAAAATAATAATTCTAATCTATAAAAAACACTGTAACATACAAAATTAGTCATTATCGGATAAACAATGAACACACACATAAAAGTCATCATTTTCACCACATTTTACATGTGCCATCTCTTGCACGATGTGCATTGAATCCATTCTAAATTTTTAGTTTCTGAAAAGATTTTAAACACAGAAGACACAATGAATCGTTTTCGTCTTCTTCAGATTCATCAAAATCTACAAATTCCTGTGTTTTTTCTTACTTTTTGTGGCTTCTATTTAGTTTCCTACAACTTTACCGCTTTTCCTCTTCCGGTTTCTTTTCTTCGGCTTCTTGTTCCAATGCATTTTTACCGGAGTATCTGTGAGCACTGCAGATTTACGTTTTCGACGATTAACTCCTTGCTTGCGTGGAGGGCTTTTGGAAAAGGTTTTAACTGTTGTGGCGTGGTATAAGTAACAGTCAAAACTGTGGATAATGTAGCAGTAGATGTTGAAGGTTCAGGCGAAGGAGTTTTATGGCGAATGTGACGCTGTCATCAGGTAAATTTAAGACAAAATTTATTTCGTTTGCACCATTTTCGTTCAGTTCTCGGTTCGTGACTTCAGATGGTAAAAATCATCATCTGAAAAATCTCTATTATATGGCCATTGCCTGTAACTAAAAATCCTTTTGGATATTGCTAGGTGTAGACGCATTAGGCAGGGCTTCTTTTAGAATTGTTGGAATGTCATAAATGCTCATAGGAACGCCTGCGTGCGATTTAAGCCATCCATCGGCATGAAGATTAAAATATCTCTTTAGAGGACCATAAACTGTTCTGTCCAGTGGCTGAAGGCGGTGAGAAGTGTGAGGAGGAAAACTCAAAAGCACTACTCCATTATTTTTACAATAGTTAAGAACAGGAATTGAGAGGTGTGAGACATGGTTATCTAGAACAAGCAAAACAGGGTTGTCCTTAGTACACCGAGTAAATGCGGTAAACCGTTCAATAAAACCAAAAATTTTCTGAAGTCATCCAGCCAGAGGATGTGCGACTCCGATAGTTCCAGGAGGTGCACTCGAAGTCATAAATGGCCGAAATTTTTTCGGGAAAAATCAACATAGGGGCATACAATTTCCGTTGCGTTTACCGCTAAAGCCATAGTTACTAATATCCCCTTTCTCCTGACGTTACTGCCCCTACTTGTTTAGATCCTTTTTTTGCAATTATTTTTGATGGTTTCTGAACCGTGGTGAGTCCCGTTTCATCCATATTATAAACATCGTTTGGTTGAAATCCATATTTGTCGTATAGTTTACCAAGATTGTCAAAAAACAAATTAGTATTAGCACGATTAAATGATGTAGCTCGTGAAAGACTGGTTGATTCGGTGTACGTAACGATAAATTTGGGTGTCGCTTTAAATAACCCTTTAACCACTCTTTAGATGCCATTTCCTGATTTTTCCAGGTATTTGGAAATGCACGATTATTTGCAACGGCTAATTCATAAGCTAATTTTCGTACATCTCTGGTGTTTAATCCATAATATATTTTAGAACAATCTTCAATATATACAGATAATTCATTTTCTTGTTTTTTGGTAAAAACCATTGAAGGTTTAGCATAACCTACAGTTAATTCGGTTTCTTCATTCTGTGCCGAATTTGATTTCTTAATATATCTTTGAAGTGTCATGAAATTAATTTCATGACGACTAAGCATCTCTCAAAGACAATTTATCTTCCAAGACCGCCTTAGTGGCTTGCTTGAATACTTCAATAGGTGTGTTACCACGATTGGTTTTTCTTTTGTATGTTCTTACCATAGTTACAGCCTTCAACAAAATAGCAAAAATTAAAATCTAATGGTAAATAATAGTAGTGCAATATGGGGTAGATTGTTACATGTAACAATGTACCTCACCTACTGATGTAACAATGTGCCCTTCGGACCAAAATATGTTTTTTATTTTCATAAAACCGTTAAACATAGATCAAAAATAAATAATCACAGTTGAAGTGAAACATACAGTGACTCCAACAATTATTAATTCACCTTATAAAATGCCAGTTATAACACGATAAAACCTTCAATTATAGTTTAATAATTTTGAATTAAAACATATATACAACATAATAATTAACAGTTAATATGCCTTAAAAAATGTATAAAAAACTTAAATAGTTTACCTTAAAATTACAAAAAACAAAATATTTACAAGAATTACCGCCCAACTATTATTAATTCACTTGCATAAATCTAGCTAAAATTAATATTGTTTACAAAATTAATATTTTGTAGGATACCCTTTAGCATCGATTATTGCTTGTAGCCGTCTTGGCATCGATTCCATCCATTTTGGGTAATACTTTTGTCTATTTTTTCCCATTCTTGCAATAATACCTCTTTTAATGTTTTTGTACTAAAAATGTGGTGTTTTCAATTTTCCTTCTAATTCTTGCCACAATTTTCTAAGGATTTATGTCCGGTGATTGGGGTTGAATATGGAGTTGTTTTGGAACGTGATATAAAAGCTATTCCTGCACAAGATACGAAATAAGTTTCAGGTCGTTATCTTGTTGAAACATATACTCATTTTCAACCTAATTTTTGATACTGGGATCTAAATTTGATTATAGAATATTCAGGTAAGCACACTTAGTCATAATAGTTTCAAAAATTGCAACTTTCCAACCCCATCAGCAGATATGCACCCCAGACCCATAACATTTCCGCCACCATGTTTAACAGTTTCACATAGGTTTTCATTATTAATTTATGTATTAGGTTTTGTCAAAATTTTGCATTCCATCTGGCCGAAAATTATTAAATTTGCTTTCATCACTAAATATTATTTTTTCCAAAATTAAAGTCCATGTTAATATATTTTTAGCGAATTCTAATCTTTTATTTCTGTTTACTTTATTTATGAAGGGTTTCTTTCTAGAAACTTTACCATTATAACCCTCTTTACGCAATACTTTTTTTACAAATTCGGTGGAAACAGATTTACCAATACCCTTTGAAATATCTAGTCAATTTTGGAACACTTGTTTTGGATTAACTTTAGTTTTTCGAATAATATAATGTTCGTGTCGTGTTCCAAGAATGCTTTTTCTGCCTCGATCAGTTTTGTTTATTAAATTTCCTTCATTTTAAAATTTTTTTAATAACATATTTCACTGCACCCAGTGATCTGCCAACAATTTTAGCAGTTTCATAATAAAATTTTTCTTCGCACACCAATTTTAATATTGATTTTCTTTCACTAATTGCTGTTTCACTTGTTTTGTTAATCATCTTAAAAAATTTTCTTGGAATGACTATGTAAATAAATTGTAAGCACACTACTGTATTGTATCTACAATTACATGTCTACTCATCAGCAAATTATTAAACTGCATCGTTTGTCTTCCTGTTCTTATCGTATAAAAGGTAAGTGTATTAATAATAGTTTGCTGTGCATTTTTCTTACTTTATTGGTTTTTTGAATACTACACTTGCCCATGTAGTTTTTTTTATTTTATTTTTTTATAAAATGAATTATAAAGTATTATTTAAAACAACTAAAAAAATAAAATTTTAATTAAAGCAAATTTACTATAACATTTAATCAAATTATTAAAATTGTATGAGGTGAATTAATAATTTCTGGAGTCACTGTATATATTATAAAACCTATGCAAAAGTTTTACTTAATTACTTACTGTTTAGCAAATTTTTAAAATATTAATCACACAAGAAAATTACTTTTGCACTAACAAAACACTTTCATCACAATAATTTGTGTGATATATTTCTTAAGAGTTTGCAAATTTATTTATAGCTGCATCATGCGCAGCTTGTACTTTCTATAAGATAACAAATTCCTAGAATAAAAATTGCAGTTGAAATTTGCAATGTAACAACTACCCATATAACAACCTGCCTCCTCTCCCTACATACAGTACTGTGTCAAAGTCTTAGACTACTTTAATATTAATTGCGAAGAAATTAATTCAAATAGTAATAAGAATTTTTCGAATTTTGAATACACAGAAAATTACCAAAATTTTGATTTTAACAAAAATGATCAAGAAAATTTTCAAAATTATTTACCTGATAATTATCAATATTTTAATCATAATGAAACTAGTCAGTTTAATAACAAACCAAATTATTCAGATCTAAATTTTCACGAAAATGATCTTCCTAAATTGCCATATATTTTTATTCCATCTTTAAAAGCAAAATTTTTACTTAAAACGGGAAGCAGCATTAATGTCATTAAAACCTCTCTAGCTAGAAAATACTTCCCTGATAAAATATCTAATTATAATACCACAGTTTCATCTTTTAACAATTCTACAAAGCCCAAAGAGCAAATAATAATTTCTTTATTACACGACTTCAATTTAAACGAAAATATATGTTGCTTATTGGACGATGGTAACCTATATTTTATAGGAATCATTAGTGTTGAAGTAATAATGAAATTTCAGCTAACAATCGATCTAAGTAATCAGATTCTATTCAATAATTATTGTCAAATCCCTTTTTTCGAATATTCGCCATCAGCAAATAAATCTAAAATCCAAGTAAGAATTCCACCCAAGTCATTGAAAATCTTTAATACACACGCAAATATTCCAAGTAAACATTGCTTAATCAATAAAGAACAAAAATTATTGGAGACATATAATTTAATCGAATTTTGTGATACCGTTGAAATCAATTTTAATAAATCAGAAAAACCATCTTTAGAAAATTATTAAGAACCTCATTCAGAAAACTAGACAGAGATTTTTGAGCAAATTTATGACAATCAAAATTCAGAATTAATTGAAAATAGTAAACCTACAACAATAAATAATAATTTTATAGATCAAGCAATCGAAATTTTTAAAAAACAAACTTCTGTCAATTTGCAAATAAAAGAAAATCAAAACATACTTGAAGCAATAGATAATTTAAATCATTCTGTAAAGCATATACATAATATGTAGAATCATATGAAAATAACACCAAATTAAATTTACTGCAAAATATTTCCGAAAATAAGCAAAATTTACAATCAGAAGATAAGCAATCTAAAATCAAAAAATCTCTAATTTCAAACCAATTCAAACAAACTCTATTATTTACTATTTTAAACTTTTGAACAGAATTATAGACTTTTAAAATGCACTTGCTAGGAAGATGAAATATGATATACTACCTATTCATGTACTTAATGCTTGTATCTACAACAGAAATAAATTATTCTATTTCAACTTGATAATTAAGCAGTTATTATTTTTCAATAATTACATTATTCAATCACTCTTTAACGCATAATAAATTATTATGACTTAATAAAATTTCAAAAGCGCGCTAAAATCAATCATTATGATTTATGCAAAAAAAAATTAGAACATTTAAATCAGTTATCACAAAATTTATTTTCTCTGATTTCTTCTAAACAAAAACGAGGTTTATTTAATTTTGTAGCTGAAACCTCAAACTTCTTATTTGGTACACTTGATGATAAAGATAAGAAATAAATAATAAATTACGTTCGAAATTAATGCAGTCAAACGAAAGGGAAATTCAACACTCATTTACTAAAAACAAAATATTGTTAGATAACATAACACAATCTTAAGATAAGAAAATAAACTGTATAATTAAAAACCAAGAAGGATTATTCCAACAACAAAAAAAACATTGAAAATTTTGAAAACAAATCTGTATTATTGAAGTTAATTAATTTACAATACGAATTCATGGAAGTAAATCCTGGACCCTGTCATTTTAGACTTTGAAACTCAGTACGGTCTATTAAGAAATTCAGGTAGGTATACAAAATTCTTATTAAGTCTTACAAATTTATTCAATCAATCATCATAATTCAATCAATCATATTGAAAACAATGTTAAATTTTTGCATCATGTCAATTTAAAAATTTTCAGAACAAAATTCATATTACAATGAACTTCCTATTCAAAAAAAAAATAAAATAAAGTAATAAAACATTATTAGATGTTCCAATATTTCACCTTTTTAATCTCTCTAATCAATCAATGGATTACTTACTTAATAAGCAGTGCAAAATTTGTACCTTTTGAAACAAAACAGAAACACACCATTAACAAATTGTGTTCAAAATAATTGCTCTTTGAACAAAATTGTAATCAGAGAACCAACAATCTTGTATATAAAAAAATAATACTTATTTTTTTTTCTCTTTAAATATTGTAATACTTAAATTTAAAATTAATATTGTCAATTTCTAATCATGAAATAATTTTGTACGTTATTCTTACTTCAAATCATTTTATTGACTGTTTGTATTTAGTAAAAAACAATTTGTAAACGATTAAAACACAAGTTGAATTAAATCCTATTCAAAAGAAACTTTTTGTTGAACGTAGAAGTTTAAATTTTTGTCGGAGGTATCATATAAAGGTTGGTTGTAAAGTATTGAAAGCAAAAATGAAAGAATGTGAACTTTTAAATGAAATTAGTTTTTTTATTCAATATAATCTCCCTCAACTTCAATACACTTATTTCAATGATCCTGCAATAATTTTATTCCATCTCTGTAATGATTTTCTGGAAGCTCTGCAAAATACTGTTCCACGACTGAAATAGCTTCTTCATTCGATGAAAATGGCTTTCCACGAACGAATTGTTTCAAGTTTCTGAAGAGGTAGTAGTCGCTAGGAGCCAAATCTGCGAATACGGTAGATGTTCAAGCAATTCGTACTTTAGTTCATTGAATTTTGCCATTGTTAAAACACTTTTGTGGACAGGTGCGTTGTCTTGGTGAAAGATGATTTTTATGTTGCAAACCGGGTCTCTTTTCACGAATTTGTTCGTTCAATTGATCCAAAAGGTTACAATAATATTCAGAGTTAATTGTTTTACCTTTTTCAAGATAATCAATCAATAAAACCCTTTGCATCCCAAAAACTGATGCCATAACCTTTTTGCTGATCGTCCTGACTTCACCTGTTTTGGAGCTGAACAACCAGCCTCAGTCCACTGTAATCGTTCTTGTTTCAATTTAGGATCATGGTGGTAGATCCAAGTCTCATCCATAGTTACAAAACGACGCACAAAATCGATTTTATTCTTATTAAAAGATTCAAATGATGCTGAGAAATTTGCTTTCGTGTGAGTTTTGTTGAATTGTTAACGAATGCGGCACTAACTTTCCAAACAGCTTTTTCATACGTAATTCTTTATGTAAAATATAGAGTACTCGTTCGTCTGAGATGCCTATGGTATTAGCAATTTCACGCTTAGTCAAACTTGGATCTTCACTAACAATATTATGTACTTGTTCAATGATTTCTGGTGTTGTTGCAGTTTTTTGGTCGTCCACTACGTGGTTCATCTTCAACGCTTGTACGACCACGTTTAAACTCTAAAACCCATCGATGTACAGTTGGAAATGAAGGAGCAGATTCTTTTAACACGCTCACCAATTTTGTATGAATTTCTGTTGCTGATAAACCTTCCAAAACAAAGAATTTTATCACTGCACGATACTCAGTTTTTTCCATTGTTAAAAAATACACCGACACGTCGACTTTAAATGGCTTGTAAACAATAAATGAATTGACAGATCGAAATAAAATTTTTAGTAGGTTCATATGAAAGATCAAATATCAAAATGACGGATGAATTTTGATTCCTCTACTGCTTAATAGATGTCGTATTCAGTACTTTTCAACCAACCTGTAAATAATGAACTGTAATGAAGTTTATTGTAATCATATTACTTGCTTGCATTATGTAAAACAAACTTATAGTTAATCGAGTAAAGACACTGAGGTGTATAGCTTTATTCCAATAAACGCAATTTTTCTTTATGGAATTTTGAGTTATCATTTTGTCAACTCACTCTATAAATTTTGGAACTACATCGCCCAAAATTATATAATTATTAAAAATAATTATGTATGTACATATCTTTTATTTTTGAAATAAGTTTGAAAAAACCTTTTTTATAATTTTATTTTACATAATAGCATATTTAATATTAAAATATTTTTTATAAATATGAGTAATAAATATTGTTTTACTATTTCAGAACGTTAAAATATTATATAAAATATGGCCCATCTCCTTTCAAAAATATGCTTTGAGAGAAACCTGTTTATGTTATTTTACATTTTTATTTGTAATGAAAAGTTTTCAAGTGGTAAATTCAAAACTTCATTTATATCTTTCGATTAGAACAAGAAACAAATAGCATAACCACAATTACTTCGCTAACGCAATGCGATTAGCGAGAGTTTTCTCAGTTAGTAGTTATACCACAGTACTGTGGTTATTCCATTAGAGTTTGCAATCAGATTGAGAAATATATGGAGTATATCTTTTCGAAATATTATTTAGCTGCACATTATCGTAACTTCCATATTAAAAAAATCAATTCATATATTCGAATTGAGGCAAGATATGATGCAAATAATAAGAATAGTAACATATGACCATTAATACTTTTGTGTATTTTGTGTAAATGTAAATGAAGTTGGTTTTCCCAGATGCATCTGCGATATACCCAGCCGGAAATTTAAATTAGGGCATTGTCATATTATGCAAAACAACCTAATTTAGTATTGCACTTTGGTTATAACTTTGAATGTTACTACACAAACGTTTGGCTAATATTGAAGTTGTCAACAGTTGTAATTTACTAAATAAAGCGACTTTTTACTCTTTGGTTGGTTTGTTTTTAATACACAATACTAATTTACCTAAGGAATAATAAGATACTTGCTTTCGATTCATTAAAGGTTGTTGAAAAGTTACACGGTTCCAAGAAGTAAACTTAACCCTTTTTTGTAATAGATACTTTTTTATAATTCAAAAGCTTTTTTACTGCTATTAAAAACTTCTCGTTTTCATAAAAACCGGTCATATTAAAAGATTTTTTCATGCTAAAATTCATTAATTTTCTCGTTAATGATGAATATATGTAACTGTATGAACTTAATGTTAAATAAATATTTTTGTATGAAACGATGTGCAAACCTGTAAAATATAATAAATCTGAAAAGTAGATATAATGAAAATCAAATTTGCTAATCGGATAAAAATAAATTTATATTTTATTTGGTCAATATTTTTACTAATAAACTGTTATTAGTACATAATAGTAGTTTGGTCGATATAAATAATTAAGTATCATTACCATAAAAAATTTATTTTATTTATTCACTTCGTAAATCGACAAAAGTCAATTACATGATTAGTCAATAGGTATTTTTACAAATAAAGAATCCACTGCTAGCTTAAAACTACCACCTTGTAGAAAAGTTCACCCATAGTGAAAACAACAATACTATTTTACCTAATCATAACATAAAATATCATCATTAATTATGAGTCAAGTTTATTTTTACTCGAACAAAAACTATCGCAAAAACATTATGATGGCATTCATTCGCATTACGAACAAAAAATATATGACTATGTTATTTCAAATTTTTTGTAATTAGCTACTATAATTTTCTACCTTCATTTCTTATACTAGCTCATTATTAATAAAATTTTGATTTTCTATAAGACTTTTTATTGTTCTTGGCTGATAAAAGAGGCGTTGTTATTTTTCATTTTAAATAATAGCAATTTAATTAAAATAATAATCATATTTTAATATTAACAATTTATAAACTGTTTTAAAATAAGTACTATATATTCAAGCTTTTGTAAGTACATCCGTCCAATACATTTGCTACTCAGCTCAAATTATCTACCTCCACAAAATACAAAATAAAATAAATATTCAAAATGTTATCTCGGTAAAAGAGAATTGCTACAGGTGTAAATGGGCCAACCAGAACTGATCGTTTCTACGCAAAGATTTTTATTTTTTTTGAATATTTGAAAAAAAATTTTCTCTAACAAATTTTTTTATTAAACATATTATTATAACTTAACTTTAAAAAAAATCCTTACATTATTATTTTAAAATTTTGTAATCATTGTTTGAATTTCTGGTCGTCTTCCGAACAAATCCTATGTCTTATTTGGATTAAAAGTATCTTTGTTGAGCGAGCAAATGTTCAGCTACCTAAGTTTCGCTTCGTATATCCAAAACTTGCTTGTCAAATCAAATTATACTTTCAATCCGTATGAAACAATATACTATTAGTTTTCATTCTTTTCTTTAATATTTAAACCACCAGCAAAAAATGATTTGCTAAGACAAAAATATTTTCAGATTATAGAAAAGCATTTGCATAGAATATTTTACTCGTGCAAACATATGCTTATAGTTTATATTATTTTCTAAATTTTCGCTTAAAATAACATTTATCATAATCAAGTGAATTTCAAATAGCGCATTACCGAAATAATTCATTTATATCACAGGAAAGTCAAGATGAATAGATTTTTATTTAAAATAAATGTCTTTGTTGAACGAGGTGTTTTATATCTAACTGCCTAATACTATACTGCTGAAAATTGAAAAACTGTGATTTATTGTAACATCAGAAATCAAAGAATATTTTTCAATACAGATAGCATTGAAAATACTTTTGAGATAAATAAATTACTGAAACTAAACCATCAATTTTATTTAATAGAATCACATTTTTCAAAAACGATGTCAAGGTGCAATAATCGCATTACTCTTTAATCTAATTTTATAAATATTTAATTAAATTATTACACACCCCTAGTGATCAAACTTACTATTCAAACCCTTTATTTTTTAACAATAGACTATACTGAATAAAAAATGTATTTTTGATTCCAACAAAAGATTTCAACGTCATCCAATACAGCTTATCACATTTCAACTTGAAAACGTCAAGGATATACTATGCATGTAATATCATAAAATCTTCTTTTCATATTTTGATATTTTGACGTTTTATTAATGTTTGTCTAATATTTAGTCTAATTCAAATTTAGAATCAAAAATATACATTCTATTAATGTTACTATGCTGAATTTAAAACATTATTTTATTACTCTTCGGTTTGTTTACTCAAAGTTGCATTGATAATTTTAATAACTAAAATCAGACATTATTTATAATTATACAAAAGTTATATTCAATCTTGTTTTTTTAAATCATTCTTTACCAAAAACCGCCCCTAGCTACATCGATGTAATTTACTATCATTTGCTCATATCAGGATATATTAAGATAAATTTTATCTTTTACAAATACATTATTCCAAAGGACTAGGACCTTCGTCTTACAGATCTGAATATAATTGATTTGTTCTAAAATAAATAAAGTAAATGTATCATAAAAAATTGAGTAGGTATATGCATACTTATTATAGTTATTTCTGTATTAAGGGCGTACTGCTGCAAAGCTCATAAAAATTGACGAGAGAGATTGAAAAGTTCAAAATGAGACAGACAAGGCTAAAATTAAGAAATTTAGAAGTTTGCAGTGTAGGAAATATGAAGCCAATGAATAAACCAATAAATCTATTTGACATATTCCTGCAGTTTATGCAAAATGTATACTGAGAAATTACTAAATTTTGATTTTACGGTAAGTAGTTTTTCACAAAACCCTTTTGATTACAAAACTTTTAAGACACATTATGAAAAGTTAAATAAATTTGCAGGGTGCCGGTACGTTTTGTTTTTGATTACTTTAATATTAAGCTTGGAATGAATTGCCCAATTTAGTATAGTTTCAACCCCCTTTAATTATGAGTAAATATTTTATGTTTTTAAATAATTATGTCTTTTCTAGTTACTATGTTTTTAAATAATTTAATTATTTCAAATGGTTATAGAGTAATATCGATAAAATTAACATTCTTTTTACTTTATCATATGAAATATGAGAAAATATTGTTTTCGGGTAGAAAAAAATTGAGATTTTGATGGATTTACACTTTTTGAGGTCCTATGAGCTAAATAAGACGATTTCCAAAAATGTGCGTGTGTGTGTGTCTGTGGTCAAATTTTGTGTGCGATCTACAGAAAAAACTAATAAGAATCTATATTGAGACTTAGAGTTGATTAGATTTTGGTTAAAATTGGTTCATGGAAGTATTTTTTTAATCTTATTATTTAATATTAGTTTTAATTAATACTTCAAGAACTAATGAGTATATCACAACTAAATTTGGTATGGTGTATCTTTGTATTAAAACTTAGACCCGATTAAATTTTGGGTCAAATTGGTTAACGGAAAATATTTTTCTTTTATTATTAAAAATTATTTTTAATATTTAATATAAGTATGATAAAGTCATGGACCACATCCGATTTTTTCATGTGCAGCAGTATCTCCTTAAGATAATATGTATAATATTTTAGTCGCATTTTTGTCCATAAAATGTTTTGAAAACAGATTCCTCAGCTCAGGTTGAAGCGAGGGTCAACCGCTAGAGGAAATCGTGTACAATTAACTTCCTACTTCACGTACTTTATAATAATTCTCCATACTTCTTCTTACTTCATATAATTCAGCAGTAATTCACGGATTTCACGTATTTCACCAGTAATTTACCGTACTTCATCAATAATTCACAGTACTGCACCTACTTCATTGTATTTCACGTACTTCATCAGTATTTTAGAGACTTACCGAGATTCCAAAATTAGTGCGCTAGAGAGGCGCTAGAGGGTATTCCCCAGATCTAGTAGTATATTTTTATCAAAAGTAAACTGAAGATCTCTTGTTTCAGAGATATAACAAATTTTAAAAAGCTTGGGGATACGCTTATATGTTTAATTCACTTTTAATAAAAATAAATTATTTAAACCGGGGGGTCTGGGGGGTGTGGAACACCCTCCAGTGCCTTTGGAACGGGAGATCATTAGTTTACTTCTGATATAAAATAAACTACTTAATCCGGGGGGGGCGTAGAACACCCTCCAGTGCCTCGGCAACAAGAGATCTTCAGTTTACTTCTGATAAAAAATAAATTAATTTATTTGGGGGGTCTGGGAGGTGTGGAACACCCTCCAATGTCTTTGCAACGGAGATCTTCAGTTTACTTCTGATAAAAATAAATTACTCAATTCGGGGGGTGTAAAACACCCTTCAGTACCCAAATATTACAATGCAGGCAAACATATTAAAAGTTTGAAAATTTAGTAGAAACTCTCAGCTACCGTTTTAGTTTTAAAAAAATTATGAGATATTCTTAGGGGGTAGTAAAAGGATAAAGCAAAAATAAATTATGTACAATCAAGCACCAACGAATATTAAGATTATTTTCAAAATTGGGAGGAAGCTAACTGGTCTCCCTCTCATCTAATTTTTTAAATAATTCAAAAGCAAAAAGGTCCAACCCAAAATAAAGAATGCACAATAGATTTAGACTTTTTTGAATTAAAAATTCGCAATGGAAGGGATTGATGTTTATTAATTGGTGCTGTGATTGATGCTGTTTCTTTTTAGAATTTTCCGAAAAAATAAAGATTTAAAAATTGTTTTACTTAAAGCACTTCTTGTAATTGATTGTCTTGAATTTCTTTTTGTTGTGTAGCCATTTTTAATTTGATTTGTCTTGAATCCTATTTTACCTACTTTACACGTACTTCATGTATTTTACCATTACTTTATGTACTTACATGAGATTTCATGTACTTCATGAGATGTTACAAAAACTTTACCAGCGGTTAACCCTCGGGTTGAAGTGTACGGTCATAGTTTCTGTTTTCAAGTGATGGTAATTTTAAATTCTTGGTTTCTGCAAAAATCACTTTTAATTATTTTTTGTTAACTTTTTCGGAAAGTGAATTAATAAAAAAACTTTTGCAAAAAAATTATTAGAAAACAGGTAATAATGTTCTTTAGAAAGCATTTCGTAAAACGCGATGTAAAGTATATAATATGCATAATAATTACGAGTACTACTGAAAGGAATAATTTTCAATAATTTGAAAACGAGAAGTTGACAAAAGTTTATTTTATTAATTAAACTTTCAAAAGTAATTTTTATAAAATAAAACATAATTTAATATGAATATAAGAATTTTAACAGATCAAGTTAAATTAAAGTTTTAATTATTTTTAAACTTACATGAACATCCAAAGAAAACTAATAAAATTATTTCAATTTTATTCAGGTTAACAATTTAATTAAATCGTGTATGTATAATTTAAATTTAACAATTTGCTGAAAAGTTAAAAGTTTCTTATGCTTATTACACATCTCCCATTTGCTGATGACATGCTATTGCACAAGACTTATTATTATAAAATTTTCTTGTTAAAATTATAATATTTTATAATAAAAGTTCCATTCACAATAATTTATTCTAAGTAAAAGAGGCACTAAAATCGCGATAATTCTGCTAGGAAAACTTATCATGTTTTATTATTATAATTGGATTAATTGCCTTGATAATAATAATTATAACGGGCCCAATTACCGCGTTTTCAATTGGTTGAAATGAGTTACAACAATTCGTCTATATAATTACCAGCTAATGAAATAATTAATAAGAAATTGTGACACACGCTATCAATTAAATAATTATAATTATTGAACATTATTCTATGAAAATCTTACGTTAGTTAATTTACGTATTACTTCTAATGATGTGATTTTAAGCTATAAGAAATTAATATAAATTCATTTGAATTTACATAAAATATGATAACACTTTTTACTTTGTAATTCGGTTGAAAAATTCAAATATAATTCGGTGAAATATTAAGAAAAACACTCAGAACTCGGGTGTCCCGGATTGCCCCGGATTAGATATAAGCTGATCTACAACATCTTGTTATTAAAATGTTTATCTTATTATATCAAATTTACTTTTATTTTTTCAGCTAAATCCAATTCATTACCATTTGTCAAGATGAATTGGAAATTTTTTGAAACAAAAATTGGCAAAGTACTTATGTAGCTTTTGCAACGTGCAAAATAAATATATCTACATACATGAGCTGCAACTTCGGCAACCTTTTTTTTACCTAACGAACTAATTTTTATTGAGTTTACCAAAAAATAATAAGAAACAAGAGTTTTTCTAAATTAAATTGATATTTATTTAAAATAAACTTTGTATAATTTACTGACTGAGATATAATTTTTTAAAGGTTGAGTTAAATTTGAACTCCTAGTTTTTGCGATTTACTAAAGGTAATTCCTACAGATGATTTAAACACTTTAAAAACCAAAAATATAAAAATTAAGCGGATACCTCGATTAACCGATGTCTCAATTAACTGAAATTAAACATTATCATACACTTATGTTATAATTTAGTGTCCATTTAAACTTTTTCGAGGCTAAAAATAATTTAAAATTAAAGAATTTTATATTTTTAATATAAGTGCGAATGGTGGCAGTGCCTTGGGAACCGCAACGCTTATTTAAAATATCCTTCAGTCAAAACAGCTGCTGAAAATGTGGATATTTAAGCTAAGGGGTCTGAGAGTCAACTAGCACCTCGTAGGTCGACAATTTTGCACACTTACGATTACAGCACGGACCGTCAACAAAAAGTAGTAAACCCCCTCTCGTTAGTATGCTTTAATTCGTTTTCATAGGAACATTTGTACGCTTAAAATCAATTTACTAAATAATTACTCGATATTTTAACTTTAATCACCTTAATCGACTCATTTTAATGTTAGTATCTAATTATTTTAAGAAAAATTACTTAGATCTCTAAAGACCTCGAATGCCTGTTTACATTTGAAGGGTACAGGAATAAAACAAGGTATGTCCATTTTTTTGCAAAATGGAACTGTTAATCCCATTTCTTGCCTCTATGTAGCTCTTTCTACATGTAAAATACCAAAAAAATAAAACTAGGGATGTCCATAAAATTTAACGTTGAAAATATAGTACACCGGAATAAACTATAGAAGAATTAACATTAAAAATTAAGATTTCTCAATATTCTACTTTTGTGACATACCCTGTTTTATTCCTGTAGTTCATTTATAATAAATTAATTTAAGTATTATTAAATTTTTATTTACTTTATATAAAATTATATTTGCTACTTATCTTTAAATAAGTCAGAGAACATACATACATGAGTTTATGAACTATTAAACCGACACTTGTTGCTGTGTAAAAGCAATCGTTAAATATTAAAATTCTAAAGTCAATGATTGTCTAGAAACAAACCTGAAACGGAATAAATTAATTAATTGTTTGCCGATGTAAGCCAAGATAACTTCCCTTTGTAAAATTTAAAGAACTTAATATTCATCAGTAATTGAAGCGATGAAACGGTTAATAAAATTAATAACAGCGTTTAAAATAATGCAAATTATTTATAAGTCTTTAAGACCTTCAATTTTAAATAATTCGCAGCAACGTTTCCCGAGGACAAATATTTTAAAATATTTTTTTCACAAAATAATAATTATGAAAATTTCGGATTCAATATTTTTTAATTGCTTACATTTAATTACTTAGGATGATCCTTCTGAAAAAAATTAGCCAAATCTTTTTGATAAAAACATTACGAGTACTTTAATTATAAATAAAATCATATTTTAAAAATAATGGAAATGAGTCGCTGTGAATTTTAATGGAAGAAAATAAAATTGTGTTATTCGTATACATCATAATTTTGTAGGTAAATTTATTGGATCACAAACATTTTAGTATTATTAGAAATAACGTAAATTATTGATTATAAATAAATTCTACCTACATTATGTCAATCATCAAATCCGTGTAGATTTTAGTAATTTCCAGAAACCACGAATGATTTATGCAAAATACATTATTGTTCAATGGGGAAAAGTGCAAATTCTGAAATTTATAATGCAATAAATAATGAAGAATTATCAAGTCGAACTTACTTCTTAAAAACATAATTTTTTTAATTATTATTATTATTAATTTAAGATTAAAAGAAACACTGAAAAAGCAACTGTAAAATTTTATCGGAAAAATTAAACCTACTAAATCAAAATTTGTTCATTTGAAAATTAAACAAACTGAAATTATGATGTCGTTTATAGCAGAACAATTTTATTTTGCTAAAATATGAAATTATCGCGTCTTTTCCATATAATCTGTTAAGATTTCAAAAAATTTTATTCAAAATAATAATGTAAACGTACATAGTTATAATTATAAAATAAATTTACAAAACAAAGAAAATGGTTCTACGTTGAACTTCTCGATGGCAAGACCTAGTAAGCTAAAATAAACTACACATATTGAATTCTGAGTCTGAAAGGCACGTAACTCATAAAACTATCATGAGTATTACCTAAAAAATGAGAAAATCTTCCAATTTTTTCGTTTTCAACAGTTTACAAAATGATAGTTCATATATGTGAGTAATAAAACGTATGTAATAAAGCGCAAATGTAAAAAAATTCTTTCTAGAATATGTGTGTTCTGATATAAATTTTTGCAATATCTCCTGATGATTTCAGTTTAAAGCAGTAATCCTTAAACTTTGTGTATACAAAAAAAACAAAGTCAATTCTGATGCTTGGGTTTGAGTCACTTCTGATCTTCTATTTCACCCGAACAAGGACAAGTTATGAATTTAAGATTGAATATAGCATAACATCATCTAAATATAACTTAGATATACATATGTACATTATGTAGTTATGAATGCGAAGTTAGTTTTTCAGTATTACATAAATTGAAAAAATAAATACTAGTAAGCAGTAAATTTTGTCCCTAAAATTACTTGATTTTATCTGTTGGCATTCAATAAAAAATTATTTCACTGTTCTCGGTCAAACTGGCTAATGCCAGCTATTGAATCTTGTTAGAATATACTATTATACAGCGTGATCCACAAGAACTCGGACAAACATTAAAAAAAAAACTTATTTAAACGCAACAATTATTAAAAAATTTAATAACGAATAACAATTAACAACAACTTTATGTACATCATAAATTATAAAATATCAAAGTGGCTTCCTTCTGCGCGGATAAGAGCTTTAAACGTCGAATAAAATTTTTAGCTATTTTTTGTACCTCTTCTCAGTATATTTTGTCCCATTCCTGACGCAAAGATTGTTTTAGCGATTTCAAACTTTTGTGGGGTTTTGCACAGGCTCTGGCCTCTAAAATTGACCATATGGCGTAATTCATTGGGTTGAGATCTGGGGAGTATGGAGGCCATTCAGCGGAACCGATAAAATCAGAAAAATTGATTCGGCACCACTCCTGCATAGTTTTCGTCTTGTGTGCAGGTGCAGAGTCTTGTTGAAAGGTCCAATATTGGTCACCAAAGTGCTGTTGGGCCCACGGAAGAATTATTCCCTCTAAAATATCCCGGTAGTAGATTTCCTTGTTAATTTTTACTTCTTCTTACACAAAAATTAAAGGCGTTTTACCGGTAGCACAAATACCGCCCAAACCATGACAGCGTGACCGGTCACGCTGTATAATAGGTTAATTTTAGAAATGTAATATTTACTTGACTGAACCTACATATGTACATAAGCGCTTTACTTACTACATATACATATGTATATGTAAATTTATTGCAGTACTAAAGGTGCATACCTAGAATCTTAAGATTCCGGCTTGAAAATATACGATTTAAAAATATATTGCAAAGGGAGAAATTTTATGAGATAAATAAAGCTGTCACACAAGTATGCTCAAAGTTGCAAAGGAAAATCTAAATAACACAGTATCACTGATATAATACAGTCGTTACCATGAAAAATTTTCGATGATCGTATTAATTGTTACGGTTGCAATCGTTAATAAATTTTTTGTCATAAAATAAAACGATAAATTTAAAGAACCGAAAATAATCTTTAAATTAGGTAAATGTATATCAAAACCATGTGCAGACCTCTCCGTAGAACATTCGTATATTGAACGACAACCGGAGCGATTTCGATAATTTATTGCAGACTACAGACGGCCACGAAAACTATTTTTTTGCAATTTTATTTAATTAACAAAGATTAAAATTCACTTTTTAGTTAAAGAGATTCTTCTTCTTGCTCTTAATTTAGGACAAAGTCCTGTTATATCTTAACAGTAGCATTGGCAATATTTCGAAGCCACTGTGAGCATTTACTTGCTTTACATCCAAAGTAGTTTTCCAGGTTGACCTTTAAAAAAGATTGTTTTTCATTAATCTCGGCGACAAACAGCTGTAAATTAATTTATTATTATATTAAAATTTTCAAAACGAATAGGTTAAATAGTGAAACAAAAAAACATAATTATTTGTGAGCTTTCAGCAATGGTTACTCCTGCCATCAGACATTTTTGCAGTAACCATTGCTGAAAGCTTACGAATAATTTCGTTTTATTGTTTATTTAACCTATTCATGCTGAAAATTTTAATCTAATATTAATTTTAAAGGTTAATAATATGTTATATAATTTCAGTAAATTAATTTAGTACCCTTTGTCGATTTTAAATGATTTTATGCAGTTTTTAAATTTTTGATATTGTAAAATTCACCTCTAATGTAAAGAAACTTTAACATGTTCTATTTTGAGATAAAGTTTGATAAATTACAAAAATAATAACTACCGACGTTTTTCAAGTAAGTATTATAGTCGATATAATATTAACTTTGAGTCGATTTAATAAAAACCAGTAGAACTTTGAAGAAAATTAAAGAAAACAGAATTTATGCTTGTGATTTATTAAAAAATATATAGTAGGCACGTTCATTTATATTCATCATTAATTTGATTATTATTTCTCCATGGGCTGTTTTCATAATAACAAAATGGTTTGTGATTTATTTAAAATTCTCGTAACACCTGACTTTTAATAATAATTGTGAATTTATCGAGCTTCTATTACTATGCCCTGTAACGTTTTATTTTATTAATGAGATATATTTTTGACAACACCTTGTAATTGCCTGATTAATTATATTTCGGCGCATTGACATTAATTTTGAGTATAGCGCAGCAATAATTTGTTGCTAAAGCGATATGCCTTCGATATGGTTTAGAGAGAATTTTGATTATTATATTAGTTCGAAACACAGCAAAATTTCAGAAACGAACTAAATTTTTATTTAATAGAAGCCGACCATCTGGTAATTATACTTTTTGTTAAATTCGTCTCTAAATCCAAACAACATTTTAGGCTTCAATTTGGTTTCACTTTGGTTAAAATTGGAATTCAATTTGGCTTCAATCCGATTTTGATATTTTTGTTGGGTCAAATGGAAATTAGCGTTCCTTGCATCCAGTTTCAGGAATCTGTTCCTTTTGTTTAAAACCATTTATGGAGAAATTTCTTTTGGATTATGCTTGGACCATAATAATGTTACCGAAACCTTCATGAAATTTTGGGTGTAATTGGAAGTCATATTAAGTTGTAGAATATCACCAACACGTACGATAAGGTCAGACAATTATTTGCTTAATTTTTATGCGACGCCGAATTCTACGCCGATCACACTCCGAAGCGTCGTACACTGATCAAAAATATATTACCAATCACCTACAGATCCATCAGTCAGATTTGTTCAAGTTTAAGAAGAAACGAAACGTTGAACCAATTTTTTTTGAGTTTATACACAATATTTTGTGAACAGGTATATAGCTATATACGCGTGGGTAAATAATCAATATTGTAATTATTTACATGGTTAAACTTGTAACACCGTTAATCTTCGATTTTCATAACGAGACAAACAAATTTGACTGTAAAACTTTCTTTAGTAAACTTTTGTTGTTTTTACGTTTATTAAAAACTAGTCTATTTGATAATTTACGTTACTAAAAAAACTTCTGGCGCCCTACATTATTTCTTTTTTTTGAGAGTAATCCACGACTCGCTCTGCGACATCATCTGAGCTGCCGTTCGCTATTTAGTGGGAAGTCTTGGAGGATTAGAAACCCTTCAAGACGGTGCAGCCCTTATTAATAACTAGCGGGATAGCCGGCTAAAATTTATGCGGAATTCTATCCAGATACGTAACGAAAAAAATTTGATTGTTCTAACGGTTCAAAGCTTTATTTTCATCACTTTCAGTATTTCTAGTGATAAATTCCGAGGGTCGAGTTTTGTTTACTTCACATAGAACTAATCTTGCTCTTTCGATTGGTTTGCACGTTTTGCATCTTTCCGGTTCAGATTAAAATTTTATAAAAAAAACTAGTAGGCGACTGTTTCCATTCAGTTTGTAAGGGAAATAGTTGTTTGGCTGTCGGCCAAACTCTGAGGGAAGGGGGAAAATTGTACACTGTTGTTGTTCGGCCTACGGTCTCACTCTGGGAGCACAGGCAAGTAATTTCTTTCAGTATATAGCATCAATTTCGATGTATCTTCTAGGTGTACTTCGCGCTGTTATGCAACATTAACTCGGTATTTCTCATTCGATTTTGTTTGAAGACGAATTTCATGCATTTGAGTGATCTCGGTTTCTTTTGATAATTTAACTTTCTTAGATTTCAAACAAACGTGTCAAATAGATTTTCTTTGTTGTAGAGGCATTTTAATTACTTGTTTTGTAAATTCCTTTAGCGGTCGTTGTCTTTATATATAATAGTATTCTGTGAGATAGTATTTCTAATCCCGCAATCCAGAGATATATTATCAACTATATATGGTATTGGCAATGAGAATTTCGTTAACCCATTCATACTAACAAAAATAACAAAATATAAATAAAAACAAAATAATAATAAAGCTATCTTTTGTCAGACAGAATTTCTGCAAACTAGACGGTAGCATTTTCTCAGCAGACACCATTAAAAGTTTTAATTTCGACGATGTCTATGATATTAGTACTACATAAGCTGCTTAAAATCATCTACAAAAAAGGATTTCTGTTCATATTTTCTGATGAAAACTTGAGACTTAATTTAATTTGTTCACTAATACTTAATTAAACAAATTCCGTTGGTCGTCAAAATTTCGTCTTGTGCTGAAGAGCCGTAAAACGAAAATTATAAAAATTATCCTTATAGCAATTAAAGAAAAGTTATTTACACATTCTGGAGAAAATACAGAAATCTTTAAGTCAATGTTAATATTTTCTGTTTGTTACAATGACAGAAAAAGGTCTTGTTGATGTTTTGTTGATTGAGATAGTGCCAACTTGTTTTAAGAATAATTGTGGTAGTAAAGCAACGGACACCGTCAACTGGGCGCTTCCAACTGGGCGCCGGTCGACTGGGCGCCGGTCGACTGGGCGATCGGTCGACTGGGCGAGGGTCGACTGGGCGACGGTCGACTGGGCGATCGGTCGACTGGGCGACGGTAGATTGGGCGACCGGTCGACTGGGCGACGGTCTACTGGGCGATCGGTCAACTGGGCGACCGGTCAACTGGGCGACGGTCCACTGGGCGAGCGGTCGACTAAGCGATTGGTCTACTGGGCGACGTCAGCGATTAAAATTAACAATAATTACAAAAACTTTACAATACATATTATACAATTTCCGTGATAAACAAGATTCCGGGTTTTGCAGATTCCGGCATATTCAGATTTCAATGAAAAGTATTTTAATTCTTTACAAGTTTAGATTACAATTAAATAATAAAATTAAAGAAATTATTTGATAATTAATCACTTACAATTATAGTTTATGAGTTACAGACATCTTTGTACAATTATGTTTCATTCTTAGAGGAAATCGTCAGTGCAACTAAACCCTAAATGAATAGCTCTGGATAAAAGATCCATTAAATAATTTATAAAAGGCTAATCTTGCAAGTGAAAATTACAAAATTTTAAATTTTGAAAAGTGACAGATTTTTAACAAAACTTGTAAAGAATTAAAATACTTTTCATTAAAATATTTAGCACAAGTTGATAATATTACCGATTAAATATTCAGATTTCACTGTAGGTGAAAATTTTCGAGCGTTCAAGATTTTAATAAAAGTAAAATATTTATTATTAATAAATAATTAAATATAATTAAAAATATTTAACATTATTCCATATTATAATTGTATGAGATCCCACGAAGAAATTCTATAATGTTACGGCGATCATAGTTAATAACCTTAATAACCTCTCTATCTAAATAGTACTAACCTAGTTCCCAAGTCGACCGTTCGCCCAGTAGACCAATCGCCCAGTCGACCGTCGCCCAGTTGACCGGTCGCCCAGTTGACCGATCGCCCAGTAGACCGTCGCCCAGTCGACCGGTCGCCCAGTAGACCGTCGCCCAGTCGACCGATCGCCCAGTCGACCGTCGCCCAGTCGACCCTCGCCCAGTCGACCGATCGCCCAGTCGACCGGCGCCCAGTCGACCGGCGCCCAGTTGGAAGCGCCCAGTTGTCGCGTACCGTAAAAGCAACGTGTTCTTATAAATATTTTGTTAGCATCTGCCGGGAAAACTCTACCGCTTAGGTCGTCTGTCATTTTCGTTTAATATTATATATTTAAACATTCGCATCGATTGGAACACGTTTCGTCCTGAAATAAATCGTGCGATGTTTTGGTATCTTTTTAAATTTAAGCCCGTGCCTCTTGATAATTTTACCAATGTGCCCCAGGACGATTTTATGCAGATTATGATAACTTAAATAAAATTAGTAAAGCTTTGAAATCATGTCAAGTGATCAAATATTTGATGACTCTTGGACTATTCTCGTAATGTTGCTTATTTTCCTTAAATCTAATAAATATAAAATTATAAACTAAAAACACTATTCATTTTCCAGGGTTCATGACATCTGCTCGTCCCAAGTCAAGAAATGTTTTCTATAAAGCACGTTTTGATGTCTTAAGGAACAGCAATTTTATATTACAATATAGTCCTGTCCTTACGTTTTGAAGAACATTCCAGTGATAAAAGCTTATTTTAAATAAATATTTCTTTGATAAAATAAAAATTCTATTTCTATTTATAAATTCAACGAATGGTTAAATAAATAATCCAAGACAATTTTGTAATAAAATACATTACGAAATAATTTAGATGAATTTACATATACGTTGAATATCAAATGAATCAATATAACTACTACCTACATTATCGTGATATTAAAATTCACATTTAATTACTTTCTAGTTTCAAATTTGATTTCATTAGAAATACTAACTTTACAAACGACACTATGGTTTGTGCTGAAATTAATTAACGAAAATACAGCAATATTGTAATAGGGATAGGTAAACTTTGCGTCGTCGTTATGGGTTTTCTTCCCATCGCAGAGACCACCATCTACCTACTTTGTTTCTTTTAAATTAATAAATACAAGCGTCATCAACATGCTTCAATATGATAAAATTGAGCAAACTAAGTACGTATTTTTCTTTCATTCTTAATCAAACTGCAGTAGAAGATGTTTTGTTCCAATAAACAAATAAGGAAAACTTTTGAAAAAAATTTCTGTTATCTATAAATTTTTAAAATTTAATTTAATATTAAAAATGAGTATTAACTATGTAAATTATATTCGGCCATTTTAATCTAAATGTATATAGTATATAATTATGTTTCATAACTATTACTAATCACGTTTGTTAACCTTTAATTTAATTACTCAAGTAAATAATATATATTATGGAAAATTCAAAATTGAACTTTTTAGATTCAACGAAAACAGAGAGTTTTACTTTCATTGTGAGAAATGCAAAATTGTACTTTTATTAAAGTTAATATAAACTTGTAATTACTGATGTAAAATCAGTCGTAATTCGTTAGACACAAATCGAACATCTGCAATTTTGAAAAATAAATTAAAATTCAAAGTTTGAGTATTTTTTTTTAAGTCTAAGAAGAACGAACTCATAACTTATACAGGTAGAAAGTTTTTATTTTAGTCTACAATAATTCTTATTAGTTTTTTTTATTAAAATCGATATTACCAATTTTATAAACATTGATTTAATAATGTAATATATTCTTAAGTTTTTTCTACTGTTTGTACTCGAAATAAAACCAACATTACATAAGCAAGTGTAGTAAAGCAGTAAATGGTTACTGGTTAGCGTTCGGTTAGTGGAAACCACCTTTATAATGAAAAATGAAATGCAAAATAAATATACCTTTTAGAAAACTATTATAAAAAGTTATAAATTAAAAAAATATATAGAATTTTTACGGTAAATCAAATTGTAATTTAATAAATATTGTTTTGTACAGTAAAACAGTCGCACTTTACCAACAAGGAGTAACTTTGCCCCAAAAAAGTATAAATTTCAATGACGTAATAAGCGAAGAGTGAAATGTGAGAGCCTTGGTTTTGGCTCTCTGTTAATTTTGCAAGCATATCTTTTAGTTTTTTCATCTCTTCTTTATGATTTTCTTTTACACTTATCTTGGTTAGCAATTGTGCTGATTTTTTGCTTCTCTGAAAAGCTGTTCGTTGAGTTTCTCTTTCACTCTCCTCTACTTCTTTTCTTTTGCGTTTATTTATAGGAATAGCCGTGTTAATAATGTAATTTCGTTACTTTGTTGTTGATTTTGTTATGTAAAAGAAATTTTAATTTTGTGCTTGTTCTAATGACAAAAAGTTAATTCGTGGCGCTTTATATCATGTTTTGTATAGGTTTAATTGTAAATCAAATAAGAATATCGCACTTATGTAGTTGTCCTTAAAATAAAATAAAGCTGTAATAATAAAAATGAACTGAACCACTAGGTATACACGTCGCGTCGGTTTCATCGAATTCTTATCCAAACTACAAATACAAATAAACCAAATTAACTCTTGTAAATACAATTAATTAAATACTTCATTATATAGTACGTATATGTATGTAATATTTTTCATTGCTAATGTTTTAAAAAAGTTATCTTAAATAATCAAAACTTAATTGGTACCTAAGTATTTTCTAATTTTAAAATATCAAAATATTATTTTAATTTATAACAAAAAGAATTCTTGCGGCAACACACACACATACATATTAATTACAGCTTTGCTCCTGAAAACTTTGTAATAACTAGCGATTATGAATACAAATTTTACAATTTTTTACATTAGCTCAAAAATATAATAAATAATTTGTTAAAATTTTCACTTTAGAATTTTCATGATATTTTGCTAATTCTTACTAATTTTAAAATAAGAGCTTAGTAAGTTACAGCAAACACGGTGTCGAGTTTAATAAATTAATTAAATTAAACTTCGCTGACTTAAATAAAGCTTTTATTTTATTGTTCTGTTTTATTTTAGATATTAAACATCTAGTATAATATAAAAAGTTTTGTTTTCGTAACCCATTCTATTTACAAAATATTATTATAAAAAAGGGGTTAATAATTTTATTATGAGTTGGTTTAAAATTAAATTTTATTTAAATTATTGTATAGACTTCACAATTCTTTAATAATAATTATATTATAATCAAATAAATAAATGTTTATTTACGAAATTATGAAATACTATGTTTTAGTAAATTTTTAATTAAATTAGTAAATTTGTTCTAAATTACATATTTTAAACCTAATTTATAAACTTAAAATCAATCTGAAATTTTCATTGTGGATTTTATCTTTCTTAAAAGCTATTTAGTAAAATTTCAAAAATATTCAAATATTTCTTGACAGCTTACAAAGCAATACCGAGCGTTTTGATAAAACTTGATTAAAAAGTCAAAGGAATTGATTAACTGACTTTCGAGAAAACATAGAATCAATCGATACATTTTATTCACTCCACAACATGTACATTAATAAAATTCTTTCTTTTACTAGAATTTGAATTGTTAATCGGGCGACGCACAGTGGGGCAACAAGCCTTCAAAGTTGGCAATAAATCAAAAATTAAAATATACTTACACTTTACTCACTCCTATTTTTGATGCACCGGTACCCCGTACATAGTAAATCATACGATTTTAGTAGTTAAACCCACTCCTATCCTCGTAACAACCCTTAGTCGAAGATAGTTACTTACGAAGACTTTACGTGTATTTTTATTGCTTAAATTTCTACTTACTTTTGTGCTGTGTTTAAGCTGTATTTTGAAAATTATTAAAATCTTTCGTTATGGAACCATCAAGTTCAGGTATGTATTAACATTTAAATAATTATAGAGTTGCAAAATGTTTATAAAATTTAAAAAAAATTGTATGTTAAAAGGAACGTTTAATGTAAAAATCAGAAATTACTCCTAGAAACATGTAGGCTATTAGTTGTGTTCCCAGGCCATCCCAGTTTTAATTTTGAATTTTTATAATCAATATTGATTGGACTTTTCAGAATTGGTTAATTTTTTGCACTTATTTGCACTTTTGTCACTATTCGAGTTTCTTTCGAGGCTAGCAAAATAAAAATAACAACATTTCTTACATATTAATGTAATTTATTTTAATTTTTTCATGAAAAGTTCTAAAAATAGTGAAATTGATAGGCAGTTTAATTTTTTGAGCGATGAGATCAAGAACGAACACTTAGTTCCGATCACCTAATACGACCAAGCAGAATTTACAACAGAAGAAACTACGACACCTTCCTAAAGAAGCAGTACAATTGTTGAAACCTAAAACCATTCAGCACTTTAGTGGTGATATTGATGACACTGATGATGAAGAAGATGATGGTAATAGTGAAGACGATTATGACCAAGAAAATTGTTAGAAGTTATCATAGCTCCCTTAAATTAAAATATTTTATTATTGTCCTCCATGACTTTCTATTGTATTTTTAAGTAAATAAACACTTAAAATCTATCCACATCTTTTTTTTAACTACAGACACATTTAAAAATTAATATTTGAGTTAGAACCCCAATTATAGAGTCTATGATTTATTGCCAACTTTGAAGGCCTGTTGCCCCACTGTGCGACGGTGCCCTAAGTTAAAGCTGCCACTCGAGAGTGTCAGACTGTCGGTTTTATTACTAATTTTTTATGTTCTTTCGTCGGCATTTTGTATGTTATGGTTTAGTTCAAATGCACGGTGCCTCTCGGACTATACGGTGGTTCAGGCGAACAATCGACAAGGCTAATCGTCAGCTGACATTGTCGTATAGTGTCGGGAAAGTGATCAGTAGATCAGGATCCGTGCCCATTAAAGTCACCTCCAAATGGCAACAATCTCCCACACAGTGAGGAAACACGATAAGAGCTGCAATCTCAGGATATCATCTATCCACTATTTTATACCACACCAACTTCAAGGCTCCTAAAACTGGATTATTCTTGCTATGAAAGCAAATTTTAAAACTCTAGGTTACTTTACATGTAAGAAAGCCAAAGGTTTAGCAACTCTGATGGTATTGAGCTACCAGTTGTGCAAGACCCCAAAAGAACTAGTTCATTCTACTTTTCTGCTCTGCCAACAGTTTTGGCTCTGCTGCTAAGCAGTCGTTAGCATGATAGTATGGCGCTACAATAGAAAACTGTTTGCCAAAGATATAATTTATATAAATTCGTAGAAGTTTTTAGTTTAGAAACTTTTGATGTGTAAATAGCTATTATAAGTATTAACATTCATATAGTTTGCAAAAATTTAGTTACATTTTTTTACAACTAAAAGTTATTATATTTTTTTAATTTAATTTTATTGTCTAGTCTACAAACAGGTAGATGCTAAAACACAAAAAGTTGATTGTATTTGAATACTTTGTAATACTTTAGATAATTGCCGACGCTTTGTTATCATAATTACACAATTTTTTAATTGTCTGCAACACAAACGAGCAAAAACTGATATACTTGTTTGATCTTGATGAAATTTTAATTTCTTTGTATGTATAGATTAACTAAAAGTATGTACAGATTCATGTTATTTTACTATAGTCAAAGCAGGCAAAATAAATAAAATCAAGTTAACTTTAGTTTAGTAATATGTGAACCATTTATTACCATATCTGCTAACAATGTTGTAAAAAGTTGTACAAAACCACACTTTCATTTGCTTTATGTAATTACTTCCTTTACAAAGGAATTTTAGTATTGTAACAGTTATGTGGAATGTTCAAGTTTACGCGGTAGGTTTTACATACATGTGCATATGTATGTCTATTCGTATAATATAAATAGGTTTTTCGTACACAGATAGGAGCATAGAGCTACATGACAAAAGTAGGTTTAATTTACCCTAGAGGCTCCAGTGATTATGACTAGTATGGTACATAAAGTTTTTTTACATTGCAAATTCAGTGACCGGTTTTGCCTATGGCACCGTCAGACTGAACATGTCTGTCAAAAAATATAAATTCTTTTAACAATTTTACAATTGTGATTTGTTTGTTGCATGAAATGATATATAAATAATACACGAAACCGCTCACTGAATGAAAATAAAGTAATACAAGAAAAACACAATTTTGTTTATAATTTTAATTATAATTATACCGTAAATACAACGTATACACAACTTGCAACTTAACAAAATTAAATTTAAAAATCGGATGTGGCCATGCCCATGACTTTATCATACTTTTATTAAATATTAAAAAATAAGTATTAATAAAAAAAGAAAATAATATTTTCCATTAACTAATGTGACCCAAAATTTAATCAGTTCTAAGTGTAAATATAAAGATACAAAATACCAACTTTAGTTTTGAAATTCTCATTAGTTTTTGAAATATTTAATAAAAACTAATATTAAATAAAAAGATTTAAAAAAAATTGCTTCCATTAACCAATTTTATCCAAAATTTATTTAGCTCTAATTCCTGCCATAAACATAACAAATCTCAACTTTAGTTTTAAAAATCCTTTTAGTTTTAAAAATATTAAATAAAGGCTAATATTAAATAATAAAATTTAAAATAATAAGAAACAATAGTTTTTATAAACAAATTTTAACTAAAATTTAATCAGTTTTAAATATCGATTAAAATATGCGAAAACCGAAGTTTAGTTTAGAAATTCGTATTACTTTTCGAAATATAAATAAAAACTAATATTAAATAATAAGATTTAAAAAAATTAAAAAAAATAGTTTACATGACCCAATTTTAACCAAAATTTAAATAACTTTAACTCCAGCTATAAAATAGGAAATCTCAAATTTGGTTTTGAAAATTCTGTTAGTTTTTAAAATATTAAATAAAGACTAATATTAAATAATAAAACCTAAAAAAATAAAAAAACAATAGTTTTCATAAAACAATTTTAACTAAAATTTAATCAGTTCTAAATCTCGACATAAGTATGCTAAATCCTAAATTTTGTTTTGAAATTCTTATTAGTTTTTGAAATATTAATTAAAAACTAATATTAAATAATAAAATTTAAAAAAATAAAAAAAAATAGTTCCCATGAACCAATTTTTACCAAAATCTAATCAGCTCTAAGTCTCAATATAAGGATACAAAATCCAAAATTTTGTTTAAATATTCTTATTAGTTTTTGCTGTAGGTCGCACACAAAATTTGACCACACACAGACACACACATTTTTTGGAAATGGTCTTATTTTACTCAGGGGACCTCAAAAAGTGTAAATCCATCAAAATCTCAAATTTTTTTTTCTGCACGAAAACAATACTTTCTCATATTACATATGATAAAGTAAAAATATATAATATTATATTATACACCTCGGGTTGTAAGTATCACTATATTATGAAGATTGGCCTAATGTGAAAACCACATTAGACACGAAAAGTTACTTTAGTCTTGCCTACTGTAGTCTTTAAAATTTAAAATAATACTTTTTCATATTACATATGATAAAGTAAAATTGAACCTTATGAATATTTGATTCAATGGTAATTTTAGATAGAAATGATCCTTCCCTGCTCTTTTCTTTTTTCATATTTTCAAATATTAAGATTTTAATATCTAATACCCACAATCAAAATTATGAAGCTAAGAAATCAATAAATTTTTAAGAAAATGTCTGTTTCTTATTCTAAATTAATTTAATCCAATATTGTTCGTTATATTCACTCTCCAAATTAGTATTAGCTAGAGCCAATAATCATTCATGCACGATAATCATAGCATTAATTAGATTACCTCAGATTCTAAAATTTATTACAAACTTAACTAATAAAAATTAAGAATTTTATAAGTTACCGTGTAATTAATCCTAATATTTAATATAAATTAAGTTTAGTGGTAGTAAGTAATTATAACTTCGGACGTTAATCATAAACGAGTGCACTCTTAAGATCAGGATAATACCGAGTTGGATGTTCCGTCAGCTGTAAGTAATGTAGAGTTTATTAAGAAAAATTAATTAAGCGTAATAATTCTGATATTGAATAATTAAAATAAAGATTAAGTAAAATAATAAATAATAAAAACAGAATAAAATACATTATTAATGAAAACATTTAATGCAAAATTTATATTTTGTAAAACTATTCAAACAGGTGAAACAATTGAAATAATTACAGTAGTTGAAAAAATGAAAACAATCGAAATAACTGAAACACTTAAGAGCCTGTGTATTAATTTAAAAATTGAAACCATTGAAACAAGTGAAATAATTAAAATATTTGAAACTATTGAAACAAATGAATCAAATTAAATGATTGAAACAATTAAAGCAATTGCAATAATTTAACTATTTGGAACCACTAAAACTATTCAAACAGGTGAAACAATTGAAATAATTACAGTAGTTGAAAAATTGAAAACAATCGAAATAACTGAAACACTTAAGAGCCTGTGTATTAATTTAAAAATTGAAACTATTGAAACAAGTGAAATAATTAAAATATTTGAAACTATTGAAACAAATGAATCAAATTAAATGATTGAAACAATTAAAGCAATTGCAATAATTTAACTATTTGGAACCACTAAAACTATTCAAACAGGTAAAACAATTGACACAGTCACAGTAGTTGAAAAATAGAAACAATCGAAATAATAGGGATGTTGCATGGTATCGAATTTAGTGATAACTGCAAAATTAATTCTTGAAAATAAATCAAATGAAATTATATTGAACGACCTCTGGAGTCAGATGCGTGATCCCGAACGTTTTATGGAAATTTTACAACGTCGCAAAGACCTGACAGTTAAATATTTGACTTGTATTTGACAGTTGTAAACAATGTAACGTTTACCATTTAATTGTATATTTTATTAATATATATTTATTTTAACACAAACTATAGTCACAAGCAATTATAAGAAAAATGTTTTATTCCGAGTTTTCTGCGTTTTATTAAAATTCATTTTTAATTTTTACACAAACTATTTATAGGTTACATTATCAACACAAAGGTTCATGCATTTGCTGTGTTGCCAGTTGTAAAAAAAATAGTTTGTGACGTCATTCGCGCTAAACACACGGTTTCAAAATCATTTTTATCAATTTTTTGAAAAACTGAAGGTTTCTTGAACTTTTTATATATGCAGTGCTGTTTACCAGCACATAAAATTTATAAAAAAATACTTCAAAAATCATGCATCATCCCTATTAAAAACTAAAGAGCCTGTTTATTAATTTAAAATTGAAACCATTGAAACAAGTGAAATAATTGAAATATTGAAACAAATAAATCAAATTAAATGATTGAAACAATTAAAGCAATTGAAATAATTTAACTATTTGAAACCACCAAAACTATTCAAACAGGTGAAACAATTGCAACAATTACAGTAGTTGAAAAATTGAAAACAATTGAAATAACTGAAATACTTAAGAGTCTGTGTATTAGTTTAAAGAATTGAAACCATTGAAACAAGTAAAATAATTAAAATATTTGAAACTATTGAAACAAATAAATCAAATTAAATGATTGAAACAATTAAAGCAATTTATTGAAATAATTTAACTATTTGGAGCCACATAGTTAAACATTATACGTACATAATCTGTAATGATCAAATGAAAACTTATTTTGATTCATTTCTTATTATTTATTACAATGATGTTACGTAGAAAATTTCAATGGTTACTGATTTAAATATGTTCTTTTTTAGCATAAAAACAAAATATTCTTGAGCTTCCTATTAAAAATTTAATTTAAAATTACCCTAAATTTACAATAAAAACATTCTAGGTAATTATGAAAATTTTAACATTAAATAATATATTTGAAGTTGGTGTGACCACTGTTTTATTTTTAAGTTTTCTATAGTTAAGTTTTGTTAATTAGATTTTTTTCATCATTAAAACTTAGTTTAAACCTAGCCAAACCAAATAAACAAATCTTCCCGATTAGCTAATTTTTAAGTTTAAGTTTATTTTTACCACACTTTGATTTAATATTAATTTTCACTGGTTTTATTATTTATTTGCACCTTTTAAATTTTTTCGGTGCTCACGTTATCTTTATTACAGCAAATTTAAAATTAAATGAAAATACAATTTTCTTCCTGACGACCGCTATCATCAAAGTTCGATACCAATTTCCCACGTCCACACCATGGGCAGAAGTCAGGAGAAGCATTTTCCATAGTAGGATTTCGCTGACTACATCATCGAAAATCTTATACTTTGCAATTGTTAATTCTACATTCTGTAATTTTTATATTACACTATATAAACTTTTGAATTGTAAATCAAATAAGCAGTAGTAGTAACTTCGCCAGATTCGCTGTAAATTTTATAAATAAAGTTTGTGCTCTGGAATTTCGTCTGTTTTTGTTTCAAATTCAACGTTTTAACATAATAACTATTACGTTAAAGCACTAACTGTTTATTACTCTTAATTAATTTATTGTTCACAAGTTATTAAACTATTTAGAATTATTCTTAATTTATTATAATTAAAAATGTATTATTCTATTATACTCGTTCCGGCTAACTGAGATGGTTTAAACTTTGTAGGACGACAAAAACAATCCCCCTTTCATACAGATTCAAAACGTAGTTTTCGTAAAAGAATTATTTTTAAGTTTTATAACTATTCAGTTCATTCAGATATTATTTGATATAATTAATTAAAAGAATATTTAAATTAAAATTTTGCCATTTAAATTCAAAGCTGTATTTATATTCAGCCTGTATGTATGCTACAAAACTGGAAAAATCTGCGGCAGATTCCAATCCTATCATTTTATGATTAAATTATAAATTGCGGCAAAAGTGCAGGAACCGACTAAGTTTAATATTTTTTGTGCTTTTTTCGGCAAATGTTCAAAGAATTGACGTGAAATTTGAATATTATACTCATAGCGTAGACGGGTAGTGATAACATTAATTATAATTTTTTTGCTAAAATAAACAAAGAGTTGTGTTGTGTTAATTTTTAAAAGGGTATTTTAAAAGCACATGTAGTACTTACAAATCATTTTGAAATTTTTGAGGTAATATTTCGAATGCTTTTTGAAAGACCTGCACTATTTTTTTAATAGTATTTTAAATTATTGCAGAATATTCATAGCAATAATTTCTAAAAATTCTTCTGTCTACTATCGCAATAAGAATATTTTTTAAGCCTATAAATTCCATTATTTTAGCAGTAGTTTTATTATTAAATTGAATTAATAATCAAACGCGATTTTGTAATTTGTTGTTGTATTAAATCAAAAAGTTTTGTTTTATGGAAACGTTTTGTTATACATAATAAATTTTAAATTGCTAAAGCCATTTCTTTATCATATTTTGTTGCTGTGCTGTTTTTCACGCAGAGTGGGTACAACAAAACCACAATCTCAAAAAGTTAACTTTAATGTAGCAATTCGTAAACAAATTAAATTAATCTATGCCATCGTGAATTTCCTAAATCGAGGGTGACAATATTATGTATATTCATCTCCTATCAGATGCTTTAACATTTTTTATAAACGAACATTAATTTTACGTGTAGTATGTCGGTACATAATGCATTAATAAAAGGCATCTTAACAAAAGAGAAGCGTAAGTTGAAATGCAAAATATAAATTTCAATCAAAATTTAATAAATTAGACATTCAAATATATTTATGAAATTAATGTAGGAAACAATAATAAGATTAATTTCGAAAGAAAACATCTCTTTTATCATTCATATTTAACTTTATTAAACTTACAATAAATTGAATTTGATTTATTTAAATATACCGTATAATCATTTTTTTTACATTTGATCTAATTTATATTTAGCTACTGATATTACTTAAAGTTGAGGAATTCGATACACTTGACAATTGTTTAATATTTTTTATGCAACTCAGAAAACCTACATGTAAACGATTATAAGTTTATATAACGAAAAAGTAATTTCAACTTCTTGAAAAACCGAAGTTATGGCATATGTTTTAATTAAATTAAAAAAATTATTTTGTTCAAGAAAGTTAAAAAATATCTGCAAAACATAACAAAAAGTTTAAATTGCTGAAACGAAAAATTCTTATAATAATATAGGTAAATGTTTCTCGTGTTGCAGAATACTTGTAAAGTTTTATGTTGCGACTTATAAAACTTTCATCGGATACAGTAGCATAAAAAACTTATTTATCTTTGGGTTTCTAATCTTATCATCTAACAATATTAAATGTTGTTAAACTCTAATCCATGTAATTGTTGAGTAAAATAATTCAGAAAGTTAAAAAAAAAACTCACCATTTTCACAATTTAAATGCACTAGAAAAGTTAGTCCGATATCATAATTAACGTTTTAAATAAACTTTAAAACTGTAATTATTTGCTCACTTCACGTAAAAATTTACACGCACCTGGGAGGGAGCACTACCTTTACATGTAAGTATTTCGACGCGTGAATTGCTACTGAGCGCCGCGACGCTAGTTATTGATAAGAGCAAGTTCATCCCCACTGTTTAAATCTGATTGTGATTTCTACACTCCATAAATTATTAATAAAAAAGTTGGTAAGTTCATCTTTAAAAGATTCAAGTTTTAAATTAAAAAAGACTGAATAATATAAAAACTGTTGGGAGTATAATATTTATTTTATAATTGGATTTTCAACCCTTCAACTGAAGATGTTGTACATAGATTTTTGGTTTAATGGCTCGAGTTATAAAACATTTTTATTACAAATACAAAGCTATCAGCGTCAAAAATGATTTTATTTTTCAGAAATCAAGCTATTGAAATCGCATTGAAAAGTTCCTGTAAGGAACTTAAGTTCTCTTGTATATTAAGATTTTTAAAATTAATAGTACCTCTACGTTCCAATTTAAAAGCTATTTTGGAATTGCGCGTGTCTTTTTTAATAAGTTTGCCTTATTTTTAAAGTTCTTAAACACTTTTCATTTATTCTTAATTATTTCGAAGTTTTCTTTAGATTGAATAACATATAAACGTTGAGTTTTTTATTGCTACTTGTTCTTAATTGTTCCATAGATATAATGTGCCAAAAATAACCGCTAAAATGTAATTTTTATTTATATACATATATTTACTCGAATTTATTACTGTTCTGGTGTTATCTTTTTTTTAATTCGGAAAAACTTTTTCAATTTTTCATTAAAAAGCTCGTACTACATTCATGTTACTCAAATTGCTATAACACTTCTAAGACTGTGAACTCCAATATCGACGAAATAAATTTTTTCTACAAATAATCCCAACACACTGCGTGGCCGACTGCGTTATCAGTGTTATCTAATACTTTTCAGTTTTACCTATAACGAGCGACTAGTTCCTAAATGGACGAATTTTATACTTTGTATAGTTTCAATGAAAAGCTTTTTTGGAGAAGTAGACACAAAAGGATGTTTATTTTTAAGTTTTAAATATTAGGGAATTATTCTTAAAAATTACAAAAGTGTTATTGAAGAAATCTTTTTATAACGAAAGTTCGGTGTTTGATAAAGAGGAAAAAATTTTTGGGTGCCTCGATAACTCTAATTATTTTATTTTTCATTTTTTATTTATTTTGTATATAAATTCTATATTTGATTCCGTAAAATATATGTAACAAAAAAAGCTCCTTTTTCTTCTAAAATCAAATTCTAAAAAAATATTTTTTAAAGGGTTTAAATTTTTTAAATTTCACGCAGAAATTTTATACACCGCAGCGGCAGATTAGATGTTCGCTGCAATAAAAAATCAGAAAACCAAAAAATAGTGCGTTATTTAGAAAATACATTGTATAAAGTAAAAAAATTTCCCTTTAAGCTATTATGACGTTTTGCAAATATTAAAATGTAATGTAATATAAAATCATTTTAATACATTGTAAAAATTGAAATAGAATAGGAAAAATTTGAAAATTAAAAGGAAAAATAATTTTATTAATAAATTAATTGGATAATGTTAAACTGCATTAAATAGTTAAAATAAATCTTAAATTAGGTAATACATTAAAAATTAATCATATCAATAAATTCAGAATAGTTATTGGATACAGCCTTCGCTTAGTTTGCTCGCATGTTAGAAGCTAAATTATGCTTTGTTTTGTCTTTTCTTGAAAGCTTCACTGAACTTTCACTAGTGCTGTTTTACTACCGCTGGTTATTCCAACTCTTAGAAGTAGTCTGCTTATGATCGTTGCGCAGAATTTTTCAATTGCCTGCAGTGTATAGAAAGCTTTTCACAGCTGTAGCTGTTTTAACTTTTTCTAGCAGTTTTACAATTTTCTGCATAGTTACTGAATCAATTTCAAAATGTTTACTTTTCACTTTCAATATATCACTTGCAGCATTTTTCTGATTATGAGAATTGATGCGTTTTCTAACAGTTTTCTAGCCACCAATACCATCACAAAGGAGGTCACTCTTCATTTCGTTTGCTGGTAAAAAAATTTTCCGAAAGTTTCTGCCTTATAAATTTTCGTTCAATTTATTTTAATAATTATTTAATAAACTAAAATAAAGCGCCGCAAACCATAGGCTGACACTAAATTTAATTATTTTAATGTTGATGATTACTTTCGTCGGCATAAACTGGCATAATTTTTTTTCTTTTTTTTTGATTTAGTCGTTGCCTTTGTTTAGTGAAAATTAAATTCTGTTTTGAAATAAAATAATAGAGAATTTAATTTTTTAGTCGTATTTTTGTTTAATTTAAAAAATTGTGTTTAAATCAATTTTTTTGGGAATTTAATTTGTGATAGAATTTAATTTTAATTGTGATTGTGAGTTTGTCTTCAAATCGGATGGAAAATCTTTGATTTTGTATCAAAAATTCTTAAATTTTCTTAACCAAAATGTACAATAATAAAACTATTAAATTATTTAAAAAATGTTGACATTTTTATGTTTTTAAGTTTTTTAAGTTTATCTTTAACAAATAGATACCAGCCCTAAAATTTGAATTTGGAGAAATTAAAAAATTAATTAAATCAAAAATTTTAAAATAATTTTGAAAATTTTTAGAAATGAAAAAAAAAAGACATAGTCGACCTGAATTATAAATTGAAAAGAAACCTCAACTATATTTTCTTTTCAATATTTTTCACAAAGTTTGAAATTTTACTGTGTTTATTGTAGTGGTGATTTGTTACGCAGATGCTTATTGTACATTTTCAAAATTCTTCAAATCTAATTTTTTATGTTTTTGCTTCAAATTTATTTGCATGCACTTTGCTTAGTTCATAAGTTTTTATTTTTAAGCTGATTTTTAAAACATCAGGATTGCCACACGTTCCATCACAGCTCTCGTTTTTTTCCATATCTCACCATTTCTTATTTTGTCTCGTAAACTTATGTTTAACATCTACCTCTCCATTGCTCTTTGCAATACTCTTAGCCCTTCCGTACTCTTGTTATTAATAGTCATTGCTTCTAGCCCATACGTTATTACCGGTAGTATGCACAAATCAAACACTTTTTGTCTTAAATTTATTGGCAATTCTGTGTTTGCAAGCACGTGCCGTAGTTTTCCCTAGGCTATCCATGTAAGACTTTTCTTTCTTCTAATCTCGGCCTTCTGGTTTCCTCTCCCCAGTCTAATCGTGGGCTCTAAATAAGTGCCCTAGTCGACTTTTTCTATTTCTATTACGTCTTGTGCTTTCTCACCGTCTGATAAAATGTTTTTTTTGGCCAGGTTTATTTTTAGCTCTATGCGTTGAGATGCTTGGTTAAGTTCCTAAAGCATATTTTTCAGTTTTTCGACTTTGCTAATTATGATTATATGAAACATGACTTGTCCGATCTTAAGGGGAGATATACACCTAGCATGGTGAAAAAAATCAATTTTTGTTTTTTACATTTTCTTGAAGCTTGAGGTCTCAAGAATATCTAGTAAAAACTCCAAGTCATCATTTCGATAAATAAGCCTGGAATCCGGCGGCAAAAACAAACTGACGGCAAAGTTTATAGATAAACTGAGCGTTTACTATAGCTTAGCTATTCGCAGAAACTGTAATTCCAAGGATGACATAAAAAAACTATATGGGGAACATTCTACCATTACGGCTCAACAGACAGCAACTCTTAAAATCATTTCTGTCTCGAAGATCAACTTATTTAGAAGATAGCTCCAAAAACGATGAACAAGGAGGCGAAAATTGTTAACATTGCAGTATTTCTTGCAACATGCACATTCATCAATGGTGTCACCTCATTGTTGGAAGTCATAAACGTGTTAGGAATATCGGTCGGATCGGGAGCGCATTTGTACGCTGCCCAAGAAGACGAAACTCGCTTAGCAAAAGTCAAGCTGCAAGCGCAAGAACAGACGAAAGAAGGTCGAATAGGTCATCGACAACAAAATTTAGAAGTTATGAACATTCCGTCGACCGTAGAAGATTTACACTATGGGCCTGGTATCAATGATTCCATGTAAATTAACAAATTTCATGATTTATTCATTCTCAAATTTTCAAACGCGTTTTACTCAAAACTACGTTTTCAAATCGGTACCCAAAATTGCAAGAAACCCAACCGATTGCATTGAATTTTTTTGTGGTTATTCTACACACCATTATCTAGTACTTGTCATAGGATTTTTTCTTTTCGTTAAATTTCGTCTAAAAATGATTTTTTATGTTCAAACGTCTCCTATTTTGTCATAAATCAATATTTTCAAAATCGGCTATGACAAGTACTAGATTATAGTATCTAATTTAATAATTTTTGTTTTGTTTTCTCAATAATTTTTGAAGAAACGCCAGTGGTTACCGTTAACGCAAATTTTTTTACGATGCTCCAAGGATCGTACAATATCCTTGTTTATTTTGATATTTTTAAATAAAAAAATTATAAATATTCCTGAATATGTATACTTATAGATAGTTAAACTCACAATCCAAAATTTCAAATAGTTTTCCTAGAAAAATCACAAAATGACCTTTTTCCGGCTCCTAGGTGTATATCTCCCCTTAAGGTGGTCTTTATATTTTTGAGGAATTTGTTAGCCTCTTCGTCCTCTGCAGTACTGATTGGGGCTTAGACCACAACAACGTGTAACCCATATTTACTGTTTAATTTTATTGTTATTATAATATAAACTACGCGATCCGAAATGGAACCCCACTTGTTTTTTTTAACTTTTTCTTAACTTGGAGCACTACTCCTTCATTTTTACATTTTACATTCGCATTGGAACGCGTTCTCTAGGGGTTTTAAACTCTCTCAAGAATATTTTAACCGATACGCAAATTTAATTAAACCAAATAAGCGACACATATTCATTGATCTAAACAAATTTGTAACATTTAAAGTGTAAGTGGTGAAAATTGGTGTTAAACCGTACAATTGAAAAAAAATGTTGATTGCTAACAGACTCTTGTTTAATTTAGTAAATAAGCATTAAATCCAAAGGTAAGTCAATAAATCTTTTAGCGTCTCTTTTGACGTAGTATAATTAGATAAATTTTTAAAAAGCAAAGTTTTTGAAAGTTTATAAGGTAAATATTGCTTTATTAAGCTTTGTATAATATACAAAATTGGATTTTGTTACTAACTACTAAACTTTGAAATTCAATAACATTGAATAATAATTTAAAAATGTAATACAAAAACTAATATTTTTAATATTATATATTATCGAATATCAAACAGTGGGAGTTTATTTAATTATAACAGCTTTCATCTAAATATTATTACACCATCTCTCCTTAACTTTGAAATCTTAAATAGAACCCAAGCTTTTAAAATATTATATCAAACGAAAGCTTTTAAAATAAAATATTGAAAAAATAAAATTTTACCACGACCACACTTATCTTTGCTTATGCTTATGCTACTTTAGAAAGTGATTTGTTCATCACCCACATTTTCTTTATCCTCGGCACTATATACTGGGTGGTCAACTAAAATTTCGATTTACAAGCGCTCTAAAATTGTTTTGAATAGGAATAGAAAGTGGAGTTGGTCTTAAACGAAGGAGGGCTCATGGAAATTCAGTCGCCATGGTTCGCTGGACGGGTGAGGAGCGTTCGTTCTGTGTGCGCGCTTATTACCAAAATCAAAATTCTTGCATTTTGTGCGTCGTCGTTTTCGTGCACATTATGCTTTGCACAATCTTAACCAATGTCCGAGTGCTCAACTCATTCGGAAATGGGTCAGAACATTCGAAGAAACTGGTTCGACATTGCCCCAGCGAGTGATAAACCGTCGACGGTCTGTGAGAAACGATGCAAACGTAGAGCGAGTGAGAGCATCTGTTCGCAACCAACCGGGCCTCTCGACACGCCGGCGCGGCCGCTCTAAATGTGAAGAGATCGTCATTGATAAACATTCTTCATAAAGATTTACATGCACCCTACAAGATCCAATTAGTGCAGGAATTAAAGCCAGGGGACCATCAACAACGCCTTGATTACGCCAATGAAATGGTGAACCGATTTCAAGCGTACGACAACATTTTTCTCTGATGAAGCCCATTTTCATCTGAACGGCTATGTAAACAAACAGAATTGCCGGTATTGGTCTTCAGAAAACCCCAAACAGAAACATGAAACTCAATTGCATAGTCTGAAGGTCACAGTTTGGTGTACAATACACGCACAAGGCATTATTGGCCCGTACTTTTTCGAAGACGGACGCGGCCGAGCAGTAACAGTGGATTCTGATCGTTATGTGGACATGTTGAACAATTTTTTGAACCAGCCCTTCAAGACTTTGATGGATACAATCAGGACACTTGGTTTCAGCAAGACGGGCCACTTGTCACACTTCAAATCGGTCTTTACCTGTTATTCAGGCGCTTTTTCCTGAAAAATTGATTTTCGGCGTGGAGACCTTCCATGGCCCCCAGAAGCCCGGACTTGACACCTTGCGACTTTTACTTATGGGGATACCTCAAAAGTGTAGTCTACCGCAACAATCCCGCACTCTAATTGCGTTGAAGGAAAATATCCGCCAGGAAATTCAAGCCATCGGTCCAGAAACTTTGCGACGTGTTTTCTAAATTTCGGGGTTCGACTCGAAGAGTGCCAGCAGAAAAACGGTGGACATTTGGAGAGCGTAATTTTAAGAAATGAATTTCCAAAGAGCTGAACATTATTTGTAAAAAAAATTAAAATTGACTTGAAAGTTTTGTTTTATTTCTCTTTAAATCGGAATTCCTTAGTTGACCACCCTGTATTTACATAATATATAGTTTTAAATTAAAATTAAGTTTTGAAAAAAAAATTAAAGTTTTACACTTCTGATTCTTTATTTTCTTCCAGCATCTAAACATTACTTTTTAGTCACACCGAAGGATTGGTGTCGTTAAGTACAAAATAATACTCGTAATAGCCGAGGGTCAACCGCTACAGGAAATCCTGTACAATTAACTTCACATACTTCGTCAAAATTCACCGTATTTCTTATTCTTCATCAGTAATTCACCGTACTTCATCAATAATTCACTGTACTTCACCTACTTCATCGATATACTTCATTGTTTTCACCTATTTTACAAGTACTTCATGTATTTCATGTATTAATTCACATGAGATTTCATGTACTTCATGAGATGTGTACAAAAACTTCACCAGCGGTTAACCCCTCAGTAATAGCTTTCCTTACAGCAAAATTATTAGTATAAAATCTAAAAAAAATACGACAAAAGTTTAATTAAAAGTTATATTTTGGGTTATTAAACTATATTAAAGGTTTTTGCCAAATAATTTTCTATTAATCAAATTTCATGGTATTTAAAAAAGTATATGCATTTAACAATGTAAACTCAAGTACAAATAATAACGAAATACATCGAATATAGTTTTTATTGTTTAATTAATCTGTTTATTTTAAATAAGTGATAAGTAGTTTTAGTTTCCACTATAAAACATTACAAAACTACAAATAATAAAACCAAACAAAACTTATCTAAACTATAAAATCTTTCTTATTGCATTTTCTCGATTTTGTGTTTATTGTTATTTAACAGATTGTAAGGATTCAATAAAAAAATTTAATTAATTCGTTTTTTTTCAAGTATGTAATTTTCCTATTGTATTTCCATTTTCGTTGTATGCATACATTTTTTCAAATACAATTACTTGCGTTTTCTATTTGAGCTTTGAAAATTTGTAATTTAAGAGCTTGTTATCTCTCTACAAAGACTTTTCTTATTGCATTTTCTCAATTTTGTGTTTTATTAATTAATTCATTTTCTTCAAGTGTGTAATTTTTCTATTGTATTTCGCTCAAAATTACTAATTTTAGCAAAAGCAGTTTTATCTAAATAACTAATTTTATATCGATTTTACTGAAAAATTATAAGTGGTTGGTGATTTGTTTCTCCTAACACAAGTCAAATTCAAAGCGTGTTTTTAAGATTTCCTCCATAGTTAAGGATTTTGCAAAAAAAAGTTGGATACAAAGTTGAAACAATTTGATTCCCTATAATTTAATTTTTTGTTTCTTTATTACACAAATTGGTCAAGTTGTGGCTATTTGTTATTAAAAGGTTTATTCACAATCAGTTAGTAATCGACACATTTCATGTATTTTAAAAAGTTTGAAAGTAGCTTATTGTTTGTTGTTATTTGTCAACCAATCACAAAGCTATTTTGATTTACTTTCCACCCGGGTGGAAAGTGTCCACTTTCCACCTGGCAATGTCGCATGGTCGGTTGGCAAGAAAAGGAACTAACAAAATATATGTGCGTCAAATTAGTTAATTAAGGTTATGTCAAATGTAATTACTATAAAAATATTATAATGTAATTTTATGTTACCTTTCGACTATTTTGAAAAGAAACCAAATGCATATTATTACTAGCGAAACAAATATACAGCTAAAGAAAATTTAAAAAGTATGCACAATATTTGATGTGAAAAACATTTTTGAAGAGGATACTAATCAAACGTTTAAAGACTTGTGTAAATGTGAACTACCCTAATAGAAAACTTATGATAGATTCCTTATTTCTACACAATTTTTAAAACCCAAGTAAGCCTTTTCATAACGCAATTTACTTTTTGCGGTAACAAATTTTCAACCGCTTTTGCGCAACTTCTCGCAGTTCGGGAGGCGTACATTCCAAATCAGACATCTTATTAAAAATTATTCAAGCACAAATATAAAAACGGAAACAAATCTGTAAATCTCGCTAACAAAATTTAATTATGTTAGTTAATTTGTCAAACTGAATTTGTCAGTCAATGTCAAATCAAACATTTGTTTTATATATTTTATAGCAACTTGATAATTTTATTTTCAAAATGAAAACGTAAATAATTTTTATTTATTTGTTATTTACAAATTGATTGTGAATAAAATAGTATACATACCTTAGTATCAAGCTTCATTCCAGAGCCAAACATATTCTTTATTCAAAAAATCACTGGCTGCGGAAAGTCGGTTTTGACAAACGCAACTACGGCAAGGCTTGGATTCACCCTAAAAATGTACGCTTCATTATATTTTAGTTCAGAGTGGAGTTTACAATCCTTTTTGTACTTTAATATATTAAAAACATAAAAAAGAGTTATTTACAATTAGCTTTAGCTCTGAAAACTTATTTTTATTGTCGGTTAGCTGGGTTACAGTTCAAAAGAGCCAATAAGAAAATTGCACTGTAAATATATTTTTAAAGCAGTTTTTTCTAAAATTTCTTCTTCTTCTTCTTAAATTAGGACTAGGTCCTGTAATATCCAACAGTAACCTCGACAAAGATCCGAAGCTACTGCTGGTACTCTGGGTATATTATTTTGTTATAGAAATATACAGAAATACATTTTTTTTAATAATGCCAAAATTACTATTAATTTGGTTTTCCGTGATTACATATTTATAATGCTTCTGGACGAAATAGCCCAGGAAAATAAGACTAAAAAAAGCCAATCTGTGGAAAAAATTCTGATGAAGATTTTTCTTCAGAATTGTCTTTATTTAGACATCGAAAATTGTATATCAAAAGTTCATTGCGAAATAGTGTACGTTAAAAGAATTATTGATGGTCAAAAGTCACGAAAATCAGTTTTTCACAAATATCTCGTAAACTATTAATTTTACATCAATTTAGATTATTATATATTTTATTTATTATTTAATCTGCATAAAAAATGTCCTATACAAAATTCACGTAGGACCAATAGTTATTCACGCGGAAACTGTACAAGGTGGGATAATTTCCATGGTTCTTATGGGATACTCGATAACTAAAAAAAATATGGAAAAATGGAATCCGCATCTTCGATCTCATTTTAGAGAAAAATCAATGCTTAAAACCGAAATTCGCTATTTTCTTTTGTTTTCGAGCTATAGGTAAAAAGTTCGATTTTTAACTTTTCGGAAATGTCGATATCTCGGCTTTTTTTGAAGTCACAGACAAAATATTAATACGTTCTTGGTGCACTTTTTAAGGATAATAAATTAGGCTGAAAGGACTTTGAAAATCTTTGTTCGTTTTCGAGTTCTATTTTTCCAGATTTTTTCATAATGTTATCTCTTATAGTTATCGAATTCCCTTTAGAATTGGCCCACCTTGTACAGTTCATTATTGCCTATTGGATCTGTTTTTATTGTCAAATAATCAATGTAAATGTATTCTCATAGTAATTAATTTTAATTAATTGTTTTTATGCAAACTTCAAAAGTAATAGAGTTACATAATTGATTAGTAATTTGCGTTTTAATTGATCTTTTCTTTTCAAACAACGCATTTGATAGATAATAATAATTACTTTACAAAAATTATACATTTTTTAATTTATTTTCTATTATTAATTCGAATTAGATTTTCTTCACTACTAATACATATGTATGCTTCTTTCACAGGTTAATACACTATGCAGTACTCTTCAAATATTTTTGATTTGTAATTTTGAATAAAATAATTTATTATGATTTTTGAAAAATGTTTTTAAAAGGAAAAAATGATATATTTTTAAATTATTTCAAAGTTCAGTTTTCAGAAATGAAGAGAATATAAGAATATTTGTAATTTTTGGTTACCTTATCACTGATAAATGGTATCATGTGATCATTTCTGAATAATTATTTATATCAAATACAAAGAAATTAGATAAGCCGAAAGTACATAATTAAATAAAGTGAACTATATACTTTTATGTGCACTAGAAAACTGTCTGTTTACATAATGTAATTATACATAACACATTTTTACATGACTTCTTTTTACATAACAAATACATAACTCGATATTTTAGAAACTAAAAATGTTGTAGGCCTGAAAGAGCATGTTATACCAATTTTTCCTAAACAAAATTGTATAAGATGCTATTTTGAGCGATAAATTTTAAAACAAAAAAATTTTTTAAAATAAACAATACATAAAATATGTTTAAAATTTCAAATAAAACTTATCTGGGTTTAAGAAATTGGCAGAACTACACGTTTCCCAAAATATAAAATAAAATTGCTTATGCTGCACCTCTTCGGCCGGGTTTGGCAAGACAATAAAAATACAATATTTATGATACACATTTCTATTTCTCTCAGTTTTTTATTAAATAGTACCTACCTATTATAATAAAATAGTATTACATTATAATAATGGAGGCTTATTTTTAGCCCAGTGGTAACTTGGCTGCAACTTCAGAGATAACGTCGTTACGCTCCGGCTAATTAATAATTAAACTGGGACATCTTTATAGGGTTTCCACACGGTCCAATTTGGTCACATATTTTTATTTATATTCTTGTGTGACGGCTGTCTAGCTTTAAATAAGAAGCGTGACATAGCCAGACCACTATCTATCTTATGTTTATTGTTTATCTTTAACATAATACTGTAGTGACAAATTCTGAATGAAAATAATAAAATTTTTCTGCTAATTCCGGTCTTTAGTATTTTTTTCTGGTTTTGAGTGATAAGCAAAATGCGATTGCTATATTACACACAATAAAGTATAAAAATATTGCATTCATATTTATATTCAATATTTTTGCGTGCTTAGAAAAATTTTTAAATTCTATTACTTACGGAACGATGATTTTTCGATTAAAGTGAATTTTCCAATTATTTCTTGTTTACATTTCAATTCCGCATCTAATTCAATTTATCAATAAAAATAATTCGTTAATACTTCTAACAGATTATGTATATAATTGAAATTGATTTTTCGGGAGTTTCTTTAAATTTAATTAATTTGATTCTTAAAAATAATATTTAGATTCGAAAATTACTTCTAAAAAAATTTTAAACAACGGTTCTGGACCTACTAGCGGCAATGGCAAATCTACTTATTTTTTAATTTAATAATAATAAATTAATTGTAACATTTAAAAATAAATATTACCTATTGGTATATTTCTGCTCAGAGTAAGGAAACCTAAGCCAGAATGATGTTACTCCTGTTTCCAGAAGGACCTGCTGTTTTTAGAAGGACTGCCATTATTATTGACAAGATGTACTTGTTAACGAGTAGTATTATCGATTTAACTTAAATAAAATTAAGTATTATAAATAAATAAAAGTAAACTAAGTATAAAAATTAAAACAGTTAGAATCGTTTACCATAATTACTAATTTCGTTTTTTACATTGGCCTTTGATGGTGCCGTTGTAAAATTTTCTGTTACTTTTATTTTATGCAGTTTTGCTATTAAGTAAAAGTACCTACTTCCTATTGATTTTCTTAAAAATAGTTGTTTTTATATTATATAAAAAGTTTACATTGTGAGATTTGTCAGTTTGACCGTATAAATAATGCATGTTTATGAATTTGACATGTTATATATAATTTATCAACTGTAAATTGTTTTCGCCCGTCTTATTTTTCACAACATTAAAGATTCATCGCAACAGTAAATTCCAAGATTCTTAGAGAAATATTTACAGAAAATTAATTACGACTCGAATTATATCTAATAATAATTACCCAAGAATAAAGGGCTGTGATGATGTGATTATAATGAATGCCTATTAATAATTTATGGATAATTAAATTCTGGAATCCAATGATATAAAACCGAGTAATAAGTAGGTAGCAAAAATTCTTATTATTTGATTAGATTTTAAAAAACCTTGATCTTTTCGTATATGTAAGTCAAATTTATTATTTATTTTTATTGTGAATCAGCACCTAGAAAGTTAAATAATAATAAAATGTACATGTTGAATAGTTAAAATAAAATAAATTATATGTGTGGGCAAATGGCAATACTGACTAAAAATAACTACAAACATCTTAAATTTACACTCTAAAATTAAAATTTGTCTCATATTTCCACAAATTTTACTGTCTATGCGGTTTATGGAACAAAGTAAAATGAAAAGAAAGATTCTATGTTTTTTATTTCGTTATAAGAAGTTATAACCATGTATAATAAAAATTATTTATAAATAATGATTTTTAACTTGTGAAATTATGTTTTTAAAAGGTTTAAATTTTTTCAAGTTAAGTTTTATTTCTTGTAAATTATTTTTGTAAAATAAAACTTATAATTATTTCGTGACATTTAATACGGAGATATTTAGTGCGTCGGTGTAAGTTTTGTCAAAACCTAATGTTATCTACATATTTAATTTTTCCACTTAATTTGTTTGTAAATTCAATTATATAGTGAATTTTTATCCTTTTGCAATTATTGGGGCCAAGTTTAACTGACGAGATTTAAGAAAATCGAAACATGATTCTAATTAAACTAAAAATATGTAAGTGGAAAAATTTACCAATTTATGTAAAAATAAGTTTTTTAAAATTTTACTTAACTTGAAAATAATGATCACCAAATAACAGCCATAATAAACATGCATTAATACTTTTATAAAATATATTTTCATGTTTGAAGGAATTATTATGATAAAACTTGTTTCATTACGTAATGTATTATAATGCGCAAATATATTATTTTCAACATCTGTTGTAGTCAACAAATCAAAACTGCAGAGTTTTCTCTTGTTCTCTGCTTCCTGAGTATGAAACAATTACTTCCGTTTTCTAACATACTACTATACGCTTTATAATGTTGAGAGAGCAATTATTATCACTTAAATGTTTTCTTCCGCCAAAAATATCTAATCTAAAATGTGGCTATTTTTAGAAAATTCCATTATACTTAGATAACAAACTTATATTCGGAGGATATCGTTAAAGTGTCTGTTCAGGATAACTTCTTATATTCTGAACAAGTTTTAGGTCATAGGTCGGTGTATAACATTTTTCGATAGGTTTTCCGAAAATTCATCTTTAATGAAATATAATTCACAGATATCTTAAACAGAGATTTTATATTTTCTCAATTATTTTAGTTTGTACAGAAAATAAATCCGAGATTATTTGTGACAACATGGTTGAGTTTGATAATTTGAATTTAATGAAATTACAATTTTCAGCTTTTCCATTCAACATTACAAATACTTGTTTTTTTATTAATATGTATTATCTAACATTTTATTAATGTATTAATTAAAGAGGTGCTAAAACAAATAAACCAATGTGTATGCAATTTGAGAGAACAGAAAATACAAGGTAGGAAAGTAACAAAAATCGAAATTATTCATAAGTAGTTTTTCCTATTTAATATTAATTTTACTGGTTAATTATTTATACACATTAAATAGGGTTAAAACTTTATGTAAGGATTATTTTAATAATCATTAGAAGCAAAACATCAGTAATTAACATACACGTCAATACAAAAAGGCTTTTTCACAAAAGTACGGTTTGGTTAGCCAACCAAATCTGACCTTTTCTGAAAAAATTAAATACAAGTAATTAATAAAAAATATACAGTTAAATTAACAATTAGACAATTTTTTTCATAAACAATACAAATCAAAGTAATGGGTTTTTACTGCCATTAGAAAATGTTCTATTAAAGCTAATTAAAACATTTTTATAAATAAAACATCTGATGACGGCAAGAACGGCAAGAACTTATTGCTAAAGGCTAACGAAAAAAATTCGTTCTATTGTTCTGCTTACTTGTTATTCTTTAAAATTTTAATTAAACATTTAAGTAGAAAAACCATCAAATTTTAAACAAAAATACATTTTTAGTTATTCTAAAAAGATATATTATACCATAGGTACAATTTTAAAATTCAAAAAGAGGGCAATAACGTAACAACTAGAAGATCTTTATAATTTAACTACTTAACATTGAACATTTACTATTTAACATTATTATACTATGTATTTAAATACCGGGATTAAAAAATAATTTTTAAATGACATGCACTATTTCCCTGATAGCATATCTAAGAACAAATAATCGAAATTAATTCAATATTTAAATAAAAATTTATTGTATTGATTTAATTCATAAAACAGTTCATTGTTACTTTTCCACTCAAAAATTTAATAAAAATTGTCTGGCCGACTCTTCGGCCCACACTGAACAAATTAAATTATTTTGTTGTTCTACATTTTCCTTTTTCAAAAAATATTTTTGAATTTATTGGTGCAACTTCAATTAGGTATTGAAATATATCTGCAATTATTAAAATGTTTTCATTTTATTAAAGATGTTTTTATCTAACAGTAGATAAAACAAACTGATAAGCACATACTACATGTCTAACGCTTAAAAAAAATTAGCGCATTCTCTACCAAAATCAGAAATTCAGGCTACATCGCTGATGACCGAGCTGATGACATTTAAATATTTAAATTTCAAACAATGATAAAATGCTACCTTTATGACCATCGTGCCCCGAGTTTCCTACGAAATTTTCTAAGCAAATCCCTAGCGGTAACTCTTTATGCGAGGCAAATCTTTTATGCATTTTCCCACCCATTAATAAAAGTTACTTTTTTAATAAATTTCTAGCAAGCTCTTTATTAACAAACTTTTCATACATTTAGTAAAATGGTTACATTCACTTTAAATATTTTCCTCGTCTATATAGACATGTTCGTGTTCATTATATTCAAATTATTGCTTTTTATCATCCATATAATATTTTAATTTACCTGTATAATTTCGTATTAAATAAAATCGCTTACGAAATCACTTATTTTTCTCATTATATTATTATAAAATTTGTTGTTCTATTTATTTATCATTGACAAATATATTCGCGTGATATTTATAGCAATACTACCAATTTGTTAGTTTAAAATAATAAAGTTGATAAATCAATAAAAGGAAATCGCCAATAATAGATGAGGTGATATTCTAACTAAATATCCTTTTAATAATTATTAAATAAATTATAAAAATGTATCCAAAGTCGATTAATTAGAACACTTTTAAATTAAATATTTAATTTTTTTAAATAAATTTCTACTTCGTCTTCACTATTCATGTAAAGAATATGCGTTTGGTGTGTTTTACTAGAAAATACTTTTAATACTTTTTTAGTATTTAAAATCATTTATAATGTCGGTATTTTTAAAAATACTTAAAAATAATCAGTGTTCTTAAAACTTTCAACTTTTGTGGCTTGAATAGAAGAACTTTCTTGTTTTTTTCGTTAAATAAAGAAATTAAAATTTCCTTTTAAGCTAAACTTCAAAGTTTTTTAATTAACTTTGGTAAGATGATACTAAAAGATTATTCCAAATACATAAACATTACTAATTTTTATCCCAAACCTGCAAGTAAAATGACTTTTACATTGATGTTTTAAAGCAACCAAAGTGGACTTTTATTCACTAGTGAGCGAAAATGATTTTTGCTCACTAGTGAAGAATGTTTCTAGTTAAAGCAATCTATGCTATAAAATCGCATCATTTTATTAAAACTCAACCAGAAATCTAGAGGTCAAATTGATTACTGTCACAAGCAAGCAGTATAATACGAAACAAAATTATAAATTTCAAATTTTAATTTTGAAATTTTCATTTACTTGCAGGTTTTGGATAAAATGTTATATGCCACTCTTGAGTAAAGATATTTTTATCCACTTACGGAAGATAGCACACTCGGCTTCACCTCGTGTGCTAAACTTTCCGTTCGTGGATAAAAATATCATTACTCACTTGTCCCATAAATAACTATTATTGATAAAAATACTTTTAGACACGTATCAACCGTTCATCTTTGATTTATACAAAAAAAATTTTAATACTTTTAGAATTTAAACATAATATAGTTATTTCAACACAAAATATTTCTCAATTTATTTAAACAACGTCTTAATGCATACATTATTTTTGTTAGCTTTCCGTTCTTGAGAATTTCGGTATCCTGTGAAGGATTTACATATCCTTTTGGCGGGGAAGATTAGCCTCATAAATCATATTTCAGAATATCTGAATTACAATTCATGCATATCCTACTTCACACTTTACAATCTCGAATGTGCAACAGTTTCCGCTACCACTTTTCTTCAACACTGTCTATTCTAAATTATTGCCATCCAATGGCTTACGCCCAACTCAGAGCGTATTTAAAAAAAAATGATCGTTAACAAAATATTATTTCAAATAAATAATATTTAAAAAACTTTATTCTTAATAACTTTGAACGTAGAGCTAGGTGTTTATCCGAGAAAAGTATTTCCAGCTTCTGAGATAAGATATTCAAATTTATCGAATATACATGTAACCTTAAATTACCTCGAGCTATACTTTTCTCGTAAGTAACAGCCCTAGGGATATGATAATTGATTGTCGTAGTATTCATGACTCGTGAGAGATTTTTATACCTTGACGTGGTACTTTATTTGCCAGCTTTATTTATCAAAACAAAAATTTATTAAAAGTAAATATTTAAAAAAATGTGTTTTTTGTATTAATCTCGCAAAATTATTACTTTTAAAATTGTTTTAAGTTTTCAAAATGTTATTTTAGCGGCCTAGTACTTAAACCGTCATAAAGTCCGCAAGAACTAATCGTAAAGTTTAATGCAAATTTAATATTTTAATAAACTTTTTTGCGGAATTAATACAAAAAACCGTTGACCACATGTAACACGTACGCAAATGGCTTTAGCGGATTCATCTTCATGTTACGAACTCATGTTAATATACTATTTTGACGTCATTAATTTATTTAAAACAACCGAAAATATGTTGAACAGAGTAAGTTGGAACGTTTTTTCATTTCTACATAAATAATGTTTTGTGAATACTTGTAGCATTTATCAACATGACAGTTAATACTTATGCAATATGTATTCTGATCACAGAAAACGAAATTTAATTTTTTAGAAACAGAATTTTAATATTGTTTTTTAAAACTTTATCTGAATAACAAATATTCTGCAGTTTCTGAATTTTTCTTTCTTGTAATGAATTTTTTTTGTAAATTGTAAGCTGATATTGTAACTGTAAAAGCGTTATTGAAGTTCTAAAAGGGGAAACTCCAAAACAGAGCACAATAATAATTGGTAAATTGATCACCTCAGCATAGTATGAAGTTGTAACTTCATCGGTCATCAAAATAATAAATTTCGTATTCAATAATATGCAATCAAGAGTGATCGTTAAAAAATTTTTTCTCTCATAAAAATAACAAAATTATTCTTTTTTATGAAAAAATGATATAATTTGTGATTCTAAAGCAATTTAACTGATCAATCACAAAATGCTCATGAAGTTGATGTTAAATAGATTTGACTACCTATCAAATTCTCAATCTGAATTTTTCCATTACATCTAAGCTTTTGAGACAAGACCTGGTCATGTCATAAATATTTTTTTTTGGTATTATCTGAGATACAAGCTAACTTTCTACCTAACTAAAATCTTAATTGTTAATATTTTCAATTGTAAGATAAAGTTATAAAATTATAAAAAGCAGAATAATTTAACATAAAATTTAAATGTAAATTGAAAATTAATAAGAATAATGAATCTTCAAAGTCGTTTGATAGTACCTGATTGGATAGTTATTTTGATTTTTATAACTTCAGTTATAAACTTTTTCAATTACAAAGACTTTTATATAACATTAAATGCATATAAATTAACAAGAAAATTTCATTAAATTAAATAAAGCGGGGTTAAGCACTTTTCAGGTTCAATTTGCGATATCTTTGTGAATGTTAATATGTAACTGCTCCAGTTTGTCCTTAACTAGGACATAATAAATAATTAATTACTCTATTTTTAGACGTTAGCAACATTATTATTAACAATAAACTTTGCCTGCTCAATAAGTTAAATACCAGATCTTTCTTTCTGAATTTTTAAAAAAGGTTTATTTTTCACCGGCTTCAAAAAAAAAAGGGAGATTATACAATTCGTCGAAATCATTTTTACTTTATCATATGTAATATGAGAAGGTATTGTTTTCGTACAGAAAAAAAAATTTGAGATTTTAATGGATTTACACTTTTTGAGGTCCCCTGAGTAAAATAAGACCATTTCCAAAAAATGTCTTATTGCAATTATTGCAGTATTGAAATTTATAATAAGATTAATTTAATATTTAATTTTAAAAATAAATTTTATTTGAAAAATTTAAGACGTGGTGTAAATGATTATATCAAGTTAGTTGTAATAGTTTAATTATTGTAAAGTACAGCGATAGACTACATAATTATAAATAAATTTCATATCATTGAAAAGAAAATGTAGTTGAGGTGATAGGCCAATGAAAATCTAACTCTTGTTTGTCTTTTTTTTGCATTTCTAAAATATTTCCAAAATTATTTTAAAAAAATTTGTTTTTAATTAATTTTTCTAATTTTCCCAAATTCAAATTTTGGCGCTGCTATCTAAATTTTATATCAGTTCATATTTTTATCGTTAGTAGGAATATTCAAGAATCGTTTACCGTTGCTTTACAATTATTTAAGTATCAAGTTCAAGTTTTTTTTTAATTATCTATTATTTTATTTTTTTATAAATAACTAAAATGTTTCTAAATTAAATTTTGTGAAAAATTTAAGATGGAATTCAGTTGTTTGAAAAAGGTTCAAAATTAAGTTAGTTGTCCAAAGTTTTTAAAATGCGTTTGTCAAATTTTTTTGTTGTATTAATTTATATTTATGGGAGATTTAAATTTAGAAAATTTTATATTTATTATTCATACAAGTTTACAAGTGATCCAAAATTTGAAATTATTACTTGGAAGTGATAACAAAATTGTATATCGATAAAGTGATTACTAAAGTTTTTTTTATTGTGATTTTTTGTTGAAGTGATTACTAACTTTTTTTCGATTATTAATTTGGAAAATTTGAGACAGTTTAATTTTAAAATGTGAAAATTATCAAAATATTTTCTTTTGTTATTGATCGGGTTTCCTGTTTTCTTTTTCAAAATTTTTTTATGCTGATTGTTTTTTTAGGAAACGTTTATTTTCTGAAATTTTAGCTTTTAGGGTCATCAATTTGTTATTATTTTCCTTGATTAGATTTTCTATGAGTTTTTTGAATTATTTAAGTTTAACTGTAAATTACTAGATTTAGTTTTTATGTTATATTGAAGTCGATTAATTGGTTTTTGAATATTGAAATTTTAGTTACTGATGGTTTGATTGACTCTGATTTACAATTATTATTTTCAGATTTTAATATTTCTTTGCTTTCAGCAATTGCATTTTGTAGTAAAATTAATTTTTTATTATTGTCGTTTTGATTTAATGTGAGGTTTAATAATTTCGTTGGTTCTTCAATATTATGACAGTGCAAATTTACTTTTGGTAAAGAGTATATAGATAGATCTATATCTATCTATATCTATCTATATCGATATAGATAGATCTATATACTCTTTGCTTTTGGCTTGGTTTTTCAAATTTTTGATTTTAATAAAATTAATTCTTTAATACTATCAGCTATAATTTCGGTAGGTTATTTTCTTTGCTTTAATGTATTTGCAAAAATATTTACATTACATGGGTTCGTTCAAGAGTTGTCCGAAAATTTTCCATTGATAAGTCGTTTTGGTTTGAATTATTATTACTAAAATATTGGTTTGATTGAAAATTTTCGTTATGGTACTGACAGTCATTTTCGTTTTCATAAAAAGTTTCAAATTGTTCATCGATATTATGATAGTTTGAAAATTAGGTTGAGTAAATTTGGAAAGATTTCACAGTAAATTAAATTTTAAATTACTTTAGGGTTTTTAATTAAATTATTTTAAAATTATGTTGTTTAAATTATAATTATTTCGTAAAGATTAAAATTAGGATTGTTTTAAAATTAGGTTCAATGATAAATGGTTAAATTTTTCACTTACGCTATTATTAATGTTTTCATTTATTTTCTTAATGCTATTGATTGATCTTCGACCAGTTGGAGCAGCGATTTTTATCTGTTTGCGTGTGGTGTTGATCGTTTTGTTGCGGCAATTTCTATCCGCTTGCAGTTTTGATTTGGTTTTTGACTATGTATCGACGATTTTTATTCTCTATTTGCCAAAATTCGCATCCGCACGACTGCGGCAGTAAAGATTTAGTTCTTACTTTTTAAATTTTTTAAAAGACTTTATTTTTTATTCACAAAACTTTGTTCTTCAAATATTCAAAAGATACTTTTTTTTAATGGAAAACTACACATCTACTCTTGCTAAACTTAATTAATAATAAAAAATATGTTGTAATTCAATATATTTAAAAAGGAAATTCATGAAGTGCATTTAAATAATATTGGATTATAATTTCATCTTTAATCAACATAAAACATAATTTAACGTTTTAATTTTATTTTTTTTATTAATTTTTTCACGTTTTAAGCAAAATCAGGAGTTTGGTGAAAATTCATAGTTGATTTGAAATAAACAAACCTAAGAAAGACACCGTATATTGGATAGCTACAATATTTGATACAAATTTTAGCATGAGATTTAATACGTGATCGATTGTTCTTTTTGTGATCACAGCATTCACAAAACCATTTTCATTTTTGCTCGAAGGTTGCGATTGTTACCATATATTAAGATTGTCTCAATCACAGGAAAAGGTAAAATTAGTGGTCTAATTAATCTTTTTTCGTATCTTTGTAAATTGAGATTGCTTTTGAAATAGTTTTAATTCAATATAATACCTATTTGTTGTAATAAAAAGTGCACGAAAGTTAAATTGCCAATTTTGTTTGTAACACTAAATAGTAAAATTGAATTAAATTGAACTATAAAGTAAGAAACTTGTAACAAATCATTTGAAGGTACAAAGACTTTGATCCAGCATTAAATGCATTTAAATTGACAGAAAATTCTATTAATTTTATTAAAAACGTAAAACGGGGTTGATTACTTCATCAGGTTCAATTTGCCATATCTTGGTGAATGTTACTAATTGCTAAAGTTTGTTCTTACTAAGACATAATAAGTAATTAATTGCCATTACTTTATCATAATATGTAATATGAAAAGGTATTGTTTTCGTGCAGAAAAAAAAATTTAGATTTACACTTTCTGAGGTCCCCCTGAGTTAAATAAGACCATTTCCAAAAAATGTCTGTGTGTCTGTGATCAAATTTTGTTTGCGACTTACAGCAAAAACGAATAGGAATTTTCAAACAAAATTTTGGATTTTGTATTTTTATATTGACACTTAGGGCTGATTAGATTGGTTAAAATTGGTTCATAGGAACTATTATTTTTATTTTTTTAAATTTTATTATTTAATATTAGTTTTTAATTAATATTTCGAAATTAATAGGAATTTCAAAACCAAATTTAGGATTTAGCATACTTATACCGAGATTTGATACTGATTGAATTTTAATTAAAATTAGTTTATGAAAACTATTGTTTTTTATTTTTTAATTTTATTATTTAATATTAGTTTTTATTAAATATTTTAAAAACTAATTCGAATTTCAAAACTAAATTTGGTATTTTGTATCTTTGTATTGAGATTTAGAGCTGATTGGATTTTGGGTCAAATTGGTTGATAAAAAATATTTTTCTTTTATTATTGAAAATTATATTTTTAATATGTAATAAAAGTATGATAAAGTCATGGGCATGCCCACATCCGCTTTTTTCCAAGTTAGTAACATTATCACTCAAAAAATTTTGTTTAGTTAATATACCCTTGCTGGAGTTAAATTTTGACTGGGTTACTTATTTTGCTTGTGTTCTAATTTTCATACAGAACAAGATGAATTTTATAAAATATTTTAGTAATTTAGCTTTGCAAGCTTAAAAAAATAAAAATTATTTACAAACTACAGTAGCACAAAAAATAAAAGGTCTCCTATATTGTGCCAATTCTTGCACTTTTAAACATTTCTAAAAATGTGGTGTGCTCGATAACAATTTATTGAAATTAATAATATTTGTTCAAGGTGGCGTATTAAAAATAGCCCTAAGAGTGATGGGACTGATTGGTTGCAGCCCCTTGTAACTTTTTAAGCTAGTTTGATTATTGAAGTATTCGCAAACTCTCTTTATTTTATTTAAAATTTTAATTATTTTAAAATATGTATATTTGTAAATGCTGTGTTCGGTAACATTTTATTAAAAGTAAATATACGCGGGGCGTTTGATATGTCAGTGTCATATCATATGATATGTCATATTCAACACTGCTCCTGTGAACTACCATCTGTCGATAGACTACTGTCAAATTTTGAGTAAGCTGCGTTATATAGTTTGTATTTGACAGCCATTGAAAGTAGACAACTTCGTGAATTTGGACGAAAATGGAAAAAAGTTAATTTTGTGTGCTCTTTTCCTCAGCCTGCATTCGTCAACTCCTATAAAGGATTGGTTTGGTTCTGCTGAGAGGTGCTGACAATTACACTTGCCGAACGTGTTGGCGTGGAAGGCGATCACAGTAAATTGATTACCCCGACCCGGATTCGAACCGGGCGCGCGGTTTAGTAGTTGATGCACTTAAGCACCAAGTCGCGACCGTCTTTTTCGTGTGCTCATTAAGCATTATTTTTTGCGTAAAAATCATCACCGAAACCAAAAAAAAGCTTGATAAATAATACTGTAGAAACTGCATTATCAATTTCAATGGTTAACCCTGCTTTAACCAGTTAACCAGTACAAGTGACACCTAACGTTCAGGTCGCCAAAAAAGAGTCGTCGCGCCAAAAATTGTCGTTAAAATTTCATGAATTGAGCTACGAATTGCTTCCTCATCCAGCATATTCTCCAAATTCAGCCCCCTGCGACTATTTCTCGTTTCAAAAACCTGAAGAAATTGCTCGGCGGTAAGAGATTTGGGTCAAATAAAGAGGTCGTCACTGAAACAAACGCCTATTTTGAGGGTTTCGAGAAATCGTATTATTTGGAAGGGATAACAAAATTAGAAAATCGCTGAACTAAGTGTATCGAGCTAAATGGCGACTATACACCACATTTACATGCAGCCGTTAGTTCGAACTAATCTTACAATTAGTTCGATCTAAGCTAGCTCGCTTTTAATTTTATCTTTCTATCATTCAAACTGAAAGCAATGTGCCTAACTTAAACTTTCTGTTGACAACTAACTGTTAACCATGTTATTGTGTTAACCTAAAATATCTCACGTGGATGGAAGCACTGTATATATTTAGTTCGAACTAAGCGTTTACATTCAATTTTAAGATCGACTTGAGCCGGTAATCCAGGTATTTCGCTCGATCCAAGTAAGGTCGATCCAGCGGATTAGGTCGAACTGAGTTATGCATGTAAACGTGGTATATTATGTTGAAATATAAAACTTTTTTTTTGCCGAAAAAAATATTTTTTATTCCAAAAGTCACCGACTTATCAAACCGCCTTCGTATTTTACTACGGAAGCGCACTTAAATTAGCCTCACGACTAATGGAGCTAATTTTTTAACAAAATTAATGAACTAAACGTAAAATCCACATAATTTATTTAAAATTATGATTTTTACATTTGAAGAGTTCAGTGAAAAAACGACGAGATTCCATATATTAAAAAGTTGAGTAAAACGCAATTTAAAGTTTCACAAAACCCTGCTACTGGTGAAATAGTTTTTCTTTGGATATTTTTTAACATTTGATAAAGTATTCGTAAACTCCATTATTTTATTTAATATTGTAATTCTTTCCTTAAATATAATATAATTCTAATGCCCGTTTTCACCAACCAATTCCTAACGCTAGGAATTCCCTAACTTTGACATAAGAAACTTTTATGTCAAATTTGGTTTTCACCAAGCGCTAAGAAGTCCCATTAAGAAATCCCTAACCTAAGGTAATTCTTAATACCTTAAGGAATTTTAGCGCTTGGTGAAAACCAAATTTGACAAAATTTGTAAATGCTGTGTTCAGTAATATTTTATTAAAATTAGAGACATTTTGCGAAGGAGACGGTTTTACCGTAACCCCACCTTTGATAAACGAATTGTTTTAGCCACTGTAATTTTTCAACGTAATTTCATAAAGTATTTGCAAAATTCATTTACTTTAATATTAATATAATAATCCTTTTTTTCTGTATATGTAAATATTTGTAATTTGTAATTTAATCTGTAAATATCTGTAAATGCAATGTTCGTAACATTTTATTAAAATTATTACATATTTTATTTTTCCAATGGGGCTGACTTAAATTAGCCCTACAACTGAAGAGGTTAATAATTGAAGGGCTTATTGTTATATAATGATAAGCCACATTTCATGTTTTTTGAGATTTTAAGCCCAATTGGTTGTGAAATATAATGACTAGCCACTACCGCAATATTACAAACATATTCATGATGATAATGCTACAAATACAATGTAATTATCTAGCAAACACCGAGATTGTGCATATGTTTTTCTACAACGTGACAAGCCACTTGATAAAAATGGCAGGTGTGAGTAGAAGTTCGTTAAGTTCTTGTGATAAAAATAGAATTTTGAATGATAATATAAGTGAATTTAGTGAAGATAATGACAGTGATGGTGAATATGTTGACTCCCCAATTGATGACAGCGATAAGGATGCTGACTATCAGCCGGAATATAAGGTAAATTGATTTTTTATTAATTTGTGGCTTGTCATATTCTGTCCGTTGTAAAATGTCCAGCTTCAGTTTTGAATGTGCGTTTTTATATTATTATGATTTTTCTTAATAATGATAACTTTTAACTAAAAAAACGAATAGTCAGTATATTATTTGAGTGTTGTTGTGTAATGTAATGGTGTAATATTGTTAAAATATTATAGTTAAAGGCTGATTTTAAAAAATAATGTGGCTTATCATTGTATTGCAAAATTATAAAATTGCATGTTTATTTAGGTTGAATCAGCGGAAGAGCTGAGTGAAGTTGATGCTGCTGAAGAGGTTCAAAAGGAGTCAAGTAGAAAAAGTTGGAAAGGTATCATCATCACGTTGGCGCAAACGAAGAGCACATGAATATAACCGAATCAAAAGAAAGATTAAACGAAACAAAGGAGAGGAATATTATAGTGAAGCCATTAAGAAAATTGTAAAAGCCCGTGAAATTGGTCAACCCTGTGGTTGCTCAAAGAATTGTAGAACAAAACTTGACGGCCAGCATGAAATAATCTTTCAGCAGTTTTGGGGGCTTGAGTCGTTTGATATACAAAATTCATACATCTTTGAATGCATCAAAATAATGAAAAAGAAAAGGCATTACCCGAAAAAAGTCAAGAAGTAAGAATCCAGCAGGAAATTCAGTGCTGCATACTACGTAACAGTAAACGCAGAATCTGTTAAAATATGCAAAATTGAGTTTATGAGTGTGAATGGTCTTCAAAACTGTAGAGGAAGAATTAACAATATTGTATCTCTAATGGCTTCGGGCGCATCTATGCCAAAAAAGGATTGTCGTGGTAAACATCACAACAAACCCAACAAGATAAGCGCTGAAGCTATCCAGTACGTTAAAGATCACATCAATCTCATTCCAAAATATGAAAGTCACTACAGCAGAGCCAATAATGAAGGAAAGTTGTATCTGAATAGTGACATGTCCATTGCCAGCATAAAAAAAAGGTTTTTATGCCAACATAAAAACTTTGTTACTATTTATACCGCCCATACACCACGGATTTTATGAATCTCTTCTTCCAGAAGACACTGCAAGAGAGGAAAATTCAGAACTCTTGGAATGATTTTTTTATTGTCAAGTTTACTATAATTTTATTTCTTTTCTTTTTTTATTTTTTTTTGTATTCATATTTGTTGATAAGCATAAAGTATGATTTTTTGTTCATAAAATATCTAAAAAATTGGTGTTGTATTTATTTTACCAATTTAAAATATATAGCTTTTGGTTTTGCTATAAAATGACATGCCACTTACTTTTGAGAATTTTACCATTTTGGCCAAATATCAGCTAGTATTTAAGTTTTACTGTTCATTATTCAAAATAATATATATTTCAACAAAATTGCATAGGCAAATGGAAATCAAAATGTTGTTTTTAATTTATAAATTTTCTCAAGTTTAAATTCATTGTTCTGTAATTTATGTATTTGTGGCTTATCATTTTATAACAATAAGCCCTTCAATTGTTCAAGGTTAATAATTCTTTTCGATAAATTAAAATTCTAATTTTTTGCTTTAATATATCTTTAGGTGCTATATTCGGTAAATTTTTATTAAAATTGAATATATCTTGCCAAAGGTGCAAACTAAAATTACCCCATAACTGATGGGGCTAATTGGTTTCAGCCCCGTTTGTAATTTTTCGCAAGAATTTGATCAAGTATTTGTAAAATCCTTTTAATTCATGCAAAATTTAAATTCTTTTTATAAATATATTTTTATGTTTTGCCAAGAAAGCGGACTTAAAATAACTCTACGACCGATGGGGCTAATTTGAAACAGCCCCCTTTTAACTTTTTAACGTAATTTGATGAAAGTGAAATCCATTTACTTTATTTAAAATAGTAATTTTTTCTTAAATATTTTGTAACTGTTGTCTGTAACATTTTATTAAAATTAATGTTTTGGCATGGGGCAAACTTAAATTTGCCCAACAAGTGATGGGGCTAGTTTCCTGCAGCACTCTTGCTTCAAATTGAAATTCTTTTCTTTAATATTTATATTTGCTGAATAAAAAATTTTTAAATAAAATATTTGTAAATGCTACTATATTCGGTACAATTTTATTAAAATTAGATATATTTTGCCAAGCGGACAAACTTAAAATAGCCCCACGGTTGTTGGGGATAATTGCGTGCTGCTCCCTTATTATTATTCAACATAATTTGTTCCAGTATTCGGTAAATACTCATAATTTATTTAAAATTGAAATTCTTTGGTTTAAAATTTTGGTCAGTGCTAGATTCGGCTAAAATTAGATATATTTTGTCAAGGGGGAAAACTTAAAATAGCCGCATAATTGCTGGGGTTAATTGCATGCTACCCCCTTATTATTTTGCGACATAATTAAATTTGTTGTAGTGTTCGCCAAATACCTATAATTTATTTAAAATTGCAATTCGTAAATAAATTAATAAAATCCCGTGTACCAGTTCGAAGATTAAGCCCACGACTACGGCATATTATTATGCAACCCTCAAATTATTCATCCGTCTTAAAAATATAAATAATTAAAAAAACGAAAAAAATTTATTTACTGTATTATATTTATAGAAAAGTTTAAATTTTTAAAAAGGTATAAAGTTTTAAGACCCTTAGGGGGGCGTGTTATGTCGGTTATCAGGGGCCCTAAATTTAAATTTTATTAGTTATTACCTTGCTTATTAGCTTCAAGGTAGATTCACCTACAGCCATTCATTTGAAATGACATTGAACACTAACAGATAAGGCTAATTATTATTATTGTAGTTTTGCATTAGCACTTAGCTTACCTTACTAATATATAAGTTAAATAATTGTTTAGGAGAAGTGAGGAAGACATTTGAAAAATAAATCATTCGTTAAAGTTTGGTAAGTAACTGTGATAATAAACTTATTTTTTAAAACAAATTTTGTAATTTTCTACTATGCAATTTTCCTTTGACTCCCTCTCCCGAACCCCTGATTTCGAAATTTCAATTCAAAAAATAGTTCATTGCCATCTCATTAAATAATTATATATTTTTTCACTAGTTAATCTTTGAATAAAAGTTAATTTTTGAATTCAATTATCAGTCCAGGTTTAACCGACAAGATACTATAAATCGAAAAATGCTTGATCAAAAATATTTGTAGGTAAGTGAAAAAAAATAAAAGTTTGCTAAACTTGAAAATTATTAAACTTATTAGTAACAAACAATTTTACACAGGCCCGTAGCCAAGGGACGCGTGCCCCCACGGAAAGGTTAAAAAAAATTCTTTTTGAAAGTAAAAAATAAAATAGGTGTAGGTATTTTCATGTTGGAAAATTTTTACAAGTGCCCTTCTCCTCCCGAAATGAAATTCTGGCTACGGGCCTGATTTCACAAGTTCATAAATCATAAATCAGTTTATTGTAAATATTCTTCTTATCTGATTTTAAGTAAACTGTGTTTTAAAAAATGCACTGCACAGATAACTAAGTTATCTAATTTTGTTTGGATAAAAATCGATACCTAATAAACTAAAAGATGATAATAATCGAGATTATGTAGTAGGCTTTCTGTACTTTTTAACAGCCCTGTATAACTGACCTAATTCCAACATCCAAAGACTTTAGCTAATTCTCACCCTTATTATGGTTCGTATGGGGTAGGTCGGGTAATTTTTAAATGGTAGGGATATTCAGGTATAAAATTCTGAATTTTAGTCCTTAAGCTATCAGTTTTGTTTACTTCTTGGCATTTGCGATTAGCCATAAGTTTTTGTTTTCAAACTTTTTTGCTTTGTGCAAGTTGTGATAAACGATCGAAAATAATTTTTTCAATCGGTGAAAAACATCGCAAATTATTGATCGGTAAGTAAACGCTTATTTTATTTAATATTAGATCCTGAAATATAATTTATAAAATCAAAGTCCGTGACTTTTGACGCTTGATAATATGATCATTACGCTGATTCATGCTAGGTGGCGGTAGTTATCGAGCCAGTTTTGTTTTATACAGATTTTTGTAATTTTATTCCGAAAATAAAGGTTCTTTCATAATAAATTTTATTAATGGTCGAGTTTGAACAATAAGTGGCAGTCAGCTGATTATTAAATTGCGTTTTCGGATAAAATGACCATTGTTATCGAATAAAAATGACGAAATTTTAAAAAATAGTACGTAATAATTGTCATGGTGTTGAAATACAAAATTTCGTGTCAATACTGTGAAAAATGTCGAGTAACAACTATGGAGAACGCACTGTTATTATTGTAAATTATTTTGTAAATCGTATGTCTAGTAATAATTTATGTAATAAATACAGTTAAGGGTGCTTACAATAAGTGACCTGAGCTGAATTGTCAAATTTTTGAAAATCTTATGAAGAGGTAAATATGAGTTTCTTTGTTTTGATTGTCATTATGATGTAAACACGTAATTTAACAAATCCATGGCGTCTTTTTTGTATTAAGATTTAACAAATGAATTTAAATTGCGTTTCGTTTACTAAGTTGGCGCCAATTTCATTTTTGCGTTCTAAGGTTTTCTGTGTCCTTCACACAGTTTTATTAACATTTGAACACATTTAATCGTCGAGCTGATAAAGTAAAGTTATCAATCAGTCAAAACACTCGTGTCTAGTATTATTAGTTCCTGTATACATCTAATAATATTTTTTTTTATATTTTAGGTACAAAATTTATCATCCTTCCACGTCGTTGTTGATCGATAAACTCGCAAGATGTTGCTCGTTTTCAAAGTCGACACTGGCACAAATTTCTATTTTGATGTTGGCTTAGCTGCTGGAAAGTTTGTATTTTTTTTTACTATATTTTACTTGTCTATATAAATCTGATGTTTAATTTAATTCTGTAATCGTTACGACAAGCCATCATTGCCTTAGTAGTTAGAGCAATCAACTGCCGACACTAAAGTACTTGATTTGAACCTAGGGAGAGACTAACCTGCCTACGTTTCTGAGGGCATGCAAAGCCATCTGTCCTCCTGGGTCGATCATTGCCACTAATAACAATAAAACACAGTCACATTCATCAATCCGACTTAAACGGGAGTGGGATCTAAATTCTAAAAAAGGTCTCTGTGCAGTAATTTTAATGCAAGTGAGAATCTTTTTCATTTTTAAAACTGGTAAATTGAATAAAATAGTAAATACACTGTGAAACCTGAAATAAAAATGTATTACACTTTGGAGTTTCCGACCTACCTTAAATCCTTAAATCTCAAGAAGCTGTGATAATATGATATCATCGAAATCTATGATAACATCTTGCCGAAACTGATTACAAAATGCAATTGTAAATTACAAGAAAGATACAGAATTTCTAATTTCATCTTCTCTCGGTTGTACTTTGGTCTAGTTTCATATTTTGTTGGTATATTCTTGGGGGAAAGTTAATTATTGAGGTACTTTCACCTAAGGAAATTGATTGAATTAATACAATCAAACACTTTGACATTCTTCTAAGGTTTGGTGTTGCATGAAGGAGGAAATCTGTCCCTTTTTGTTTTGGAGGTATCTCAAGTAAATCCTAACTTTTTTAAACTTTTTTAACCGTGTATAGTGCCTAATAGGAACAAAACTGACTGCTTTAGGGTATTTGTAACACAATAAGCATTTGTATATTGTAAAAAAAAATTTGACAATATAAATGTATGTGCTTTCAGTACGTGGTGCAATGATGCGAGATACTGCCATGTTTAAACGGAATCTCTAAAATCAGCTAATTTGGTGTCATTTTGAACCCAAATAGGAATATTTTGAAATATTAATTTCCAACAAAATAGCGGCTTCACCAAAAACGCATAAAAGGAAATTCGATTTTTTAAAATCGTCACCTTGTTGTGTACTCCCTTAACTCATTGCTGCACGAGATTTAAAATAGTTTTCAAACCCCAAGTTATAATTTTGTATTGCAATCAGATTAAATAATCACACATTGAAAATTTTCAAAAAAAAGCAATGACTGCATACTTAAACTGTTACGAAGTTTCCATTCGTCTGGAATACCTGGTAAAGTCGATGAATTTAAAAATGTGTAAATTTTGTCACGGAAAAGTTAGGAAAAGTTTGATTTTTATTCACATTTCAAACTAATACAAAGAAAATATGAAAATTGAGGTTTTGATTTATTCAAATAATTCTTTTTTTAACCCTCTGTGTAAATTGTGTTTTTTTGCTAACATGGTAAACTCCATATGAACTGTTCCTTAAAAGACCCGTAGTTCACACATAGCGTTAATTTGTATGAAGCTGTTTTCTGTATTATAATTAATTATAATATTAGAATGTATTTTGTTTAGTCGATCTATTTTTAATTTTTAAAATTCACCCAACATTGAAAAATCAGCAAAATCGACAATTTTATTTCTGGAAAAACTGGAAAAGGGAACCTTGTGTTAAAATATTTAACATAGTAGTTTATATTTTATATTAGTGTCTAAATTGAGAAGACGAATTTTTAAAATGATACAATTTATGCATTACGTGCAGTAATAGTCACAAACTTGGTGGTAATTTCAACATCAAATATTGAAATCAATATAAAAATGCAAGTATTGAACATATCAGATTCTTAAATTTAAAAAATATACACTTACTGGTGAATACTGTCATTATAGCAATTATTAAATTTTTTTGAATTTTACTTAAAACGTCTTAACTAAGAGGAAATCATCTCTTACACACATTAAAGGTAAAGCACTTCTATTTACTAATGTGGGGAGCTGGAGGCAATAGCAGATTTACAGGGAGGAGGCTATGGGGGCTCTTATGGCTTAAACATAAAAAAAGAAATTATTTGAGCCTAAAATTCCAAATATTTTATAATTTTGTTTTGAATTTGAAAATGTACTTCGAACGGTTTTAATTTTTCTAATTAACACTCGCTAAAGGCAGATTTTACAATTTTTTTTAGCTTAGTGTAGCAAGCATAATATGGACCTTGATAGTATTTCTAACTAAAATCAACCCAAAAATAATTTTAACCCTAATTATTGAGTATTCAAAAAAATGGCAAACAGTTCCAAGGTACAAGATGCTCATGTACCCCGGAACATACCTCTTGTAACTTAAAATAAAGGGAAAATTATGAAACAAAAGAAGAACAATGATTTTAAATTAAGATTCGCGCAACATAGCGTTTGTTTAATTAAAAATTAACAAAAATACATTAATATTATTGAAAATCGCTGCAAGACAACTTTTTCTCAGGATATGTGTTATTTTCTGCCTTTAAAGCATTTTTTAAGGCAGTCGAATCTACTGGAGTCCTCTTTTTACCAAGCTTGCTTCGTGACATTGTTTCCTGAAGATCTGGAAAAAAACATGTATCTGAGATGAACGTTTCAAGATACAAGAGGGTGCTACGGCGAACAAAAATTGAGCTCTACCTTACAGGTTATCTTAAAAGCTAAAAATAACACCTGACTTCTACTCATCATACACCATGGAATGTCGTAAAACTCACTTTTTATTCTCTAATCCACAGTAAGCAGTAATATTTAGACCCAAAGTAGATGAAAGATATTTACTTTTGTACCTTACAAACTATCTTCGCACTGGAAAAACACATTGTAAAAGTATGAAACTGTAATACAGTAATTGGCTCGGCTTAACGAAATAGTAAATCCTGCTGGTTAACCGCTAGATAACTGTACTAATATAAAATTGAGATCGTTTCTAGGTACAACAGTCTCCCCTATTCTCATTTTGCGTTTGAAATGATACTTTTTTAATTTCTTTTGTGCCCTGATAGAGGTAAATTTTAAAACAGGTTAACCTATCTTTCAGATATTATTGAAAAATATTCATTTATTGTAAAATTTAAACGGTTAATCCTTTATGCTTGGTATTGTCAACTTTTAACAAACCGTCAAGTCCACCTCACACGACGCTGGTTTTGCTGATGGATTGCTTGCTTGTTTCACTGCTAGTTTTCCAATGGCTGGGTATTGTGATGGTTTCTCAGCAGGTTGACTTCACACGGACTTTATGGTTTTAATGTGCACAAATCAAATGTACAAACACGCTTGTCATGAGACAACAGACGATCAGCTGTTAGCATCCTCGTATCGTGGTAACCCAGTAGCACTCAATAGCACAATTCAGATTTTCAAATAGCACAGTAGGTCAAAAATTAATTAGTATAATAATTGAAAAGGTTTTTCATAAATACGCAAGTTTTGCGTATGACAAAAAAATTTGTTGCCTCTTTTTCGAGGAATTATTCCATTATACTAAACATTGCCTCGGATGATCTCTAACCACCAGCTACTTGCATTAAACGAGATTTATAGTATATATCTTGAAATCGTTTTTTCTTGAAAACCAATATGACATCAAATACGTGTTTTTTTTGCTTTGCTTTTATTTTGGTGGGACACCACCTCAAGCTCACCTTGTAAGCAAGAACTTATTTTTCTTGTCGTTTGAACTATTAAATATGTACGGGCATTGCACATACTTCATATGCATTTTTCAGTATTATTCTTCCACTACGTGTTCTCTCTTTCTTCTGACTATTTTAGTTTCTAGTCATTTTTTTCTAATATAAAAAATATGTACAGACTATTTATCAAACAATGGAACATCTGGAAAGGATGGAAGACCACCGATTTCTAAAACGTGCTATGGGTATTGCCCAAAGGGAAAGAGAGACATAGGACGTCCGAGAAAAGATGGGCTGATTGAGAATCAGAACAAGTCTAAGGCCTACACCGTGAAGCAGACGACAACAACGACTATTTGTCAGATGAAAAATATGTTTCTCACCTACAGAAATATATTTTTAAAAAATATTATCCCGAGGCTTACAAAAACAATTATTGTATATAAGATACTAAGAGCATGGGAGATTTCTGACAATTTGTTCATGCCGTCACAAGTGTTTGTTGCACTAAACTTCCCAAATGTGAAGCGCGCCAAATTTTAGGCCCCAGGGACGTATTCAACCAACTTTTGAATGGGAGGGCAATCCTTAATTGCCAAGTTTTATCTGTGATGATGACCTTTTTCAGAACTTTATTTTGCGCCTTTGTATTTCTGTCCGCGATTTTGCCAACTTGATCAACTTTAAGTTATTTTGTCAACTGCTTAATACATTGGGTGTGGAATATAAATGCGTTCCTTATTTCAACCTTCAATTTGATCCATTCCTATTTTTTCCTTCACTCAATTCTAATTTCACCTTATGAAAAACTTTTCTACTAGTATTTTGTAGATTCAGAAAGCAGATGAGGAGCTTGAAAAAATTCCAGTCAGATAACTTTTGTAAAAATTATTGTTGTTAAAATGATTTGAATTGTTTGCCATATTTTTTGCTTGAAAAGGTTAATGTACTTTGCAAACTGTAGAAATATGTACATAATGTATGCTGTTTAGCAATAAAACGAAACAATGGGCAAATGTACTCTTAAATTGTGATGCAAATATACATATATTTAATTTTGAAAATTATGTATGCCAAAAACCAAATTTGTAAATTAAAGCTTCTGTGTATATAAAAAGCTTGTTTTCTTTGTTTGCTATACACTTTTATTTTAAATTTTGCCCTGTTACTGTCTAGGGTGAGATTGCAAACATTCGCGAGGAGGTGATCGCGCAGAATTAGGAACCATCATGAACGGATTAACGAGAATTCCACTGTCCACAATTTTTACACGAAAAAAAACAAACAAAAGTTGACCCATATTTTTAATAAATTTTGATTAGTTTTCCTTATTGATGTAATAGGTGAATATTTTTCATTTGTTCTTACAAAATTAAAAAAAAATAGTTGTTCCTTCATCCACCAATTTCAGCGTTCCTTTGGGCTATGTTTTATATATATTATTGTGATATACTTTCTAGCGAATTAAGCTGTGCTTGTAGTTTTAATCAAGTTGAGCGTTGATAATATAAATAAACAAACATAATGAAAGTTTAGTGGCCCTGATTATTACCGCAATTTATTTTCATCTTAGACCCGGTTTTTATGTAGGTCTTCTTATTCTTTGTAATTTCAATAATATGAAGTTTTAGAAGTTGTGCTAAAATATTTTCATGTGATTAAAAGCTGTCATTGATCTCTTGAACTTATTTAATTTACAAGAGAAATTTAAGCTAGGGCAGCTAGCTAAACCTCTTGTTTAGTTCTACCAGACATACATTATGTTTATTAACATAGCAACTCGTCTGTTATTGTTCTATCAAGTGTAATCAATCAGAAATTAGCCCATGTTTGAGATAAAACGACGATTTTATTTTTAGTTTTTTATTATTATCTTGAGATCGCTCGGCACATTACTCTATTAAAATTATACTTTTATATCCAAAACATCATTAAAAGGTTCCTGACTTGTATACATTTCTAAATTGAGATTCTCATATAAAAATTAATTAAAATAATATATAAATTTTTAACCTATGCTTTGAAACTATGTATATAATTAAAATTTGAAAATTAAACAATATACATGAAGATAGCAATAGCTGCTCCTTGCTGAAAGCTCATAATGACAAATAATTCTTTTTATGATATAATTCACTTGTTAATTAATTAATTTAATGAAAATCTTACTTTTTAATTGTCATAATAAATATTATGTTGCTATTGAAATTTATGCAACTGCTAAGTTATTTTTAGTTGTTATTAACAGAAATGTTTACATTTTCAGGGTCTTTGCCTGTACAATTTATAAATTATTTTTTTGATAAGGTATATTTTAAGATATTATGTTTACATTATGTGATATTTAGGTACCTACTTTAAATTTTTTGTCTTAATAAATTGAATTAAATTACGAAATCTGCAATGTTGTTTTGGAATGCTTATATCATCGAATAATTAAATAAATTTAAAATATCCTTGGCATTTAAGGAAATGTTTTAATTTTTTAGTATTGGAAACCTGCAGCATGAGTTACAAAGTACCTACAAATTTCCAACTGAAGATCAAATTTTGATCGGAACTGGAGGCATCTCTTACAGCCCGACGATGCTGTTTGCAAGTATTCAACGGTAGACGAAGCAAGCCCTATATACTTGTTGAGCAAACGTGATATTGATAATGCAGATCCTCCCGAAGTTACTATCAACAATATCGATCTGTCTTCTGCTGGTACTTGCCTTATTCTTATTTCAGTTAAGCATTATCCTAACGAATATAATTTTTAGATTTTACTGAGAGATACAAGCAAGCTTTAGATTTACCTGCTTCTTATAATACCATAGTTGAAAGAACTCGTTTAGCAAAGAGTTTTCAAGATGTTGCAGAAAAACTGTATAAAACTTGTGAAAGCTTAGTCCGAGATCAGCATTTCCAACAACTAGGTTGGATGGCCGTTGTTGCTAATATTAAAGATACAGAAAAATGTCATAATCTAAGATTGCAAGAATTTAAAAATAAATTTAATTTATATTTAACTAGACGCGAATCGATCATGAAGGAAATCGAAAGGTATACTCATGTTATTGGTCGTTTTAATATTTATTCAGTTTTATTTTAGTTTTCCTGACGATATAGAACAATTAAAAGAATTACCCGTGCTAGCACCATTAATTGAAGCTGTAGAACAAATGGGTATTTTGTTGAAAAGCTCACCTAGCAGCAGTGGAAGCTCAACAGTAGAAGATTTTAATAAAATACGTACATTATATGATTTTTTGGTTAATGCTGTAGATGGAGAAAATTCTGTATTTGAAATTTATGACTTTTGTTGCCGAGTACTTGCTGAGGTATTAATTTATTATTTGTTTAGTTAAATTGATATTTACGTTTTTATTTATAGAAAAATGAAGATTATATTACACAATTATATAATGATAGTGAAGGGTTTTACAACTTTAGTAACACAGAAGATATGATCGAGTTTAAAGGAATAAGTGAACGACTGTCGGCATTGGACGAACTTCTGAATAAGGCAAAAGGACATGCTGAGCAACAAAAACAATTAACCATGTCATTTATGCAGGTGAGTTGATAATCAAAACTTTTGTCGGCAGGGTTAACTTACTGTAAATTTATTTGTTTTTAGAATCAAAACAGTGCGAGTGGGACACGCGATTCCTCTGTTCTGCAAAACCTTTGTTTATCTCATCGAGAACAGCTCAAAATCATGAAGAAAACTCATGATGAATTACTTGAATTTAGGCATAGATGTGGTAAAGCCAAAGTAGAATTAGGAAGAAAAATACACTACTGCTTGAAGTGGATATCGTACATGCAAAATGGAGCTTCAAATGCAGATTTAAAGTTTATGGATTGCGAGACAGATATTAAAGAAATGGAAAGGAGATTAACGATATTTCAACAAATTCATTCTGCGCCGGAAGTGTATTTGTCGTGCATAAGTGAAGTTATTCGTAGGAGGGCGTTTTCACAAGCATTCCTAGCGGTAAAATAAAATATTAAAAATCATGTTAAGTTATTCTTAATTAATTTAATTTACAGTCTGCGTCTCACCTGGCTTGTTCTTTCTTATCAATTTACAACGATGAAGTAGGACATCGAAAAGAATTTTTAACAAAAGTTCGAGATAGTTTTCTTAAATACTTGTTTCCTGGAATCAAAAGTATGCCCGAAGCATATGGTATAAGACCACCCACTCCTTTTGATAAGGATTTGCCAGTGTTAATAAAGGAAGATATCGAACAGTTAAAAGAGAATTTACCAAAGTTTCAAGACAAAATAATTGTTCCTGATGTAGAATCTATTAATAAATTGTTTTATCAATTTAAATCGTACAAAACTGATAGTAGCGAATTGTCTGAAATGGAGGAAAAAATTGGTCAGGTAGTGCAAGAAGTTTGTTCCCAAAGTAATTTTCGTAAGCCAGAAGGTGATGTCATATCTGCAGCTGTAATTAAAGATTTAGATAGGTAACTTGCTAAATAATTAAACTTTCTATATTTTTTAATATTATATTTGTTGTTGGGCTGTGAATCTGAAACGGACACTGAAGAATTTGAAAAAGTTGGACATGTAGACAAAGAAACAGTTTTGCCTGTTTCTCGAGTGCAAGATGCTTCAACACTAACAGAGGTTGGTGATCGAAATTGTATACCACCTAAAAAACCACCTCGTATTTTCCATAAACCACAACTAACATATCCAACCGCCGAAGTTAACCATATTGTCCGTAACGTAAATTTACCTCCTCAACAACGTGCAATGAGTTTTAGTGGGAGTAACACTGAAAGTTTTGCCAACATAAAAAATACTTCTTTAGAGTCTATAAATGAACTGTCAAGCTTAAAAAATTTGAATTCCAATACAGACAGTTGTTTCAATTCCCATCATCAACAAATGCACTGCTTTGTTTCTCATTCAAAATCACTCTCACCGCATACTCCACAAAGTCCTAGGGATCTACAAGGCGATCAGTTTTCACCCACGTCCCCAATTCAAGGTCACCAACTTAACGAATTTGTAAATGATGAATTTTATATCGATGAAAGTTTGCCTTCAAGTCTCAGTATTGAAACTGGACAAAGCCAAGGAGAGTTTGTACGGCAGCTTGACACTGCTAACAATGTGGTGGCATTATTGCAGGTACTTATTAACTCACAAATGACATCACATACTTAGCAAATTTATGATTTACACACATCACAGGCCATTCAAACTAGGGTTTTGAAGACTTGCTCAGATCTCGACCATTCGATAGAAAAAAAACACAAAAAAAATATGCTACGATCTTTCACTCATAAAGTTACTAAAAACATAAGAGATTCTAAAAATTGTTTATTGAGAAACATCTGAATAGAGTCTTTTTTATAAAAAGTAATGTCCAGTTCAATATTGAGTAATTGGTGTTTTTGTCATTATTGGTTTCTAGAATGTTAAAAGATTAAAAAAATTGCCAGTTTTTACAATTTATGCAAAAATTATTATGTTTTTGAGGGTCTGAGACAGGTTACAAAGATAAGAAAGTTTTATGCATAATTTTTATATTTATTGTCAATGCCAGGGGAACACAGTATGGCACTTTTGAGAGAAATTTGCTGTTTGTGCATTTTTTGATGATTTTAAAAATACAAATGTGGTTACTCTCAAGTTTCATTATACGAACCATGATAAAATCCATGTTGACTTTGTCTTTGAAAATCCAATCAACTACTTTTAAAATTTTCATGTTTTATATTTTAAATTTAAAATTATATATGTTTAAAAACAAAGCTAGGATATTGCAGCGTTTTGAGTGAAAGATTGTGTTCTCTTATATTTTTTCGTCTTGTCTGGACTAGAATTTCATGTGGGAACTCACCTGTTTTTATTTCAATTAAATTTTGATTTCATCTAATCTATCAAATGGTCCAGGTTTGATCGAGTCATCTGAAATTACTAGAATTTCGGAATTGATTGGCCTAATATATTAGTTTGCTATATTATGATTTTCTATTAAGTAGCAATTTTTTGTTGTTAGTTGGTGGCCTTGTTACTTTGTTATCCTTTAGTTTTTGCATCTATAGAATATTTTAAAATTTATTTTAGAGTAATTTTTTTAATTTTAGGATACTATACAGACTTTGCAAAAAGAAAATATGTATTTGAAGTCTTGTCTAGCCAATATGGCTCAAATGATCTCTGGTGATTATAATATTATGAAAAAAGACATGAGTGACATGAGGCTGCTGGTATCCACTGGCAAACAAACTTTGAAACTTCACTGTGATAATTTAATAGAAAATGTACATCAAGAAATTGTCAGTAAGGAACGTGATATTTCAGAAAGGCTGAAATCTGATTATGTTACTAGAATTGAAGGGTATAAGGATAAAATTTTAAGTCACGAAAGTAGGATCGAGTGCTTGGAATCAGAAAACTCTCGTTTAGAATCTTCCCTTAATGAATCTGTTAGAAATGTTCACGATTTAGAATTACAACTTGAAGCACTAAAAAGAGAACAGGAAGAAGAAAGAGCTAATTTTGAAAAGAAAACTGCTGAATTGAAATTGCAAAATGAAAAAGTTATTGAAGAAATTACTTCTAGACTTAATTTTTATCATAAAGCTGAAAAAGATGCCATGAAGACGAGATTCCATTTGATGACTGCTGCTAAAGAAACGCTTTGTGAGGGAGGAGAGAGACTAGAAAGTGTTAAATTGAAAAAACACGAAGAGATAGTTTCACAGGTTATTGAAAATTGTGAGATTGAGAAAGGAGAAGCTATTAAAAAGGCGGTTGAAGACGCACATCTTCTTATGAAATCAGGCCTTTGGGGACAGGAGCTTGATGATTTCCAAAAATTGGCTGCAAGTTCCAGCAGTGACGTTTCGGAAAAACGTGATACAATTAAGGTTCCTAAGAAAGAGTTGAAAGAATCGCATTTATCCAATGATATGGGAGCTTCAGTTTCAACTTTTACAGGTAAATTTAATTTTGTATGAAAAGTTACGTCCCAATGCTTGTTTGTTTTTAGATGAAGTAATGAATATTTGGGAATGTTTGTTATTTTGTATGATCTTTGTTTTGCATGCATTTTGCTTATACTGTGGCATGATGAGGAATTGGAAGTTAGAAATGCATTTCTTTTGTTATTTTATATTCTTAAATATTTTTATGCACAGATATATCATAAATTGGCAATTATACACGAACTTATATGCCATAAATGTCTATAACTCACGGACCTCTTTTTGCCCACGGGCTATAATGAAACGTCAAACAACGATATTATAGGTACATAATAGAAACAGTTGCAAAATGAAAAGTTATCATTGGAAATCGAAAATTTTACTTCTTATTGCAAATTTCTTGTGGGTAATATGTTAACAAAACAATAATTAGAACAATAAATTAACCAAATCAATTAGAAATCGAAAATTGACTTTTTATTGAAAATTCATTGTGAGTAATTTATGTTCACAATACAGTTAGAATAATTAACCATATGAATAATTGGAGGTACAACCACTCGACTGGAATTACACATCAAATTGGAATTATTGCTAGTTGCTACATGATTGAAGATCTTTCTAGTCGATACTTTTTCAACTAACTCAATTTTGTTTGATACTGAATCTTCTATGTACTGCTGTGCAACTGACGTTGACTTCCAGTCTCCTAGTTGTTTTATACCAATCATTCTTTCCCCAGCATTTGCCAACAATGTTGCCGATGCGTGACGAAATGAGTGCTCAGTATATAATTCAGGATTTGGCAATTTCAGATAAACGGCTATTTTTTCGAATTCCATCAAAAATATTTTTCCCGACAACTGACCGGGTACATTTCCCATTCCTGTAAGTCAAGAAGAAGAAGAACAATTTAGTAGAGCAGCATACTTTTTAGAAATTTCTATCAAACTTGGTGATCTAAGGTTATCAACTACATTAAACATTCGATTCCTTGTGGTTTTAGTATCTTGCAAAGTGATCAGTAATGAGGATTGCAGATCCTGAATATCATCGACTTCTAACTGAACAAGCTCTTGTTTACGACATGCTCCAGCTATCCCAAATATTAAAGCTACCTGTTTTAAAAAATCTTGGTTAAACACTTCTAAATTACAATAAATTCATTTACCTGATTCATTAAATATATTTCATCTGGAGTTTGGTATATAAAGGCTTCTATCTCTTCCATGGTCAAAACTTTTGACTTTTGGGCTTGAATCCATCTGATTTTCGCTTTAAAAACCAAATAAGCTTGAGTAACTAACTGCTTAGTTGGTTTTGATAGTGGACTTAAGCATGGAATAATAAGACCACAACGAAGAGGATTTTCTTTCTTTGATAAATACTAAAAATTAACCAGAAGATTTTTTCACCACAGTTTTCGATGAAATCCTTTCGTATGTCACACCATTTAAGGTATTCGTTATGTTTTTCTATATACTTTTTTAAATTTTTCGGGAACCAAGCTACTGTTTTTGCTTTTTCTGCAGCCTCATCAACTTTGTTCATTTTCCACCATTTAAAGAACGCACAATTACCGACACAAATTTAGACAATATGGCTACCGCTGTTTACTCTGGCTACCATAGTTTAATTTATTTTTATAAATTAAAAAATCTTCATCCGTGCATAAAGTTGTGTATGTACAACGGGCGTAACTCGGCTACCACCTTGGGCTAAAAATTACCCCTTACTCTATAAAAGCCTCTTTACGCCCTTAATCGAAAAATAACTATTATATTATTATTGCAGTATTTTATTAGTAGCTTGTTTGCTTTTGCTAGTTTAGTAGTAGCCTGTTTGCTAACAATCAAGGTATCCTGTAAAATATTTTATTCTAATTGAATTTAACTTCCTTTTTGTTCTTTCGTTTGTATTGTTTTTATTTTTAATTCTTTCAAAACGTTTTATAAATTGTTTTTTTGTTATAGCTAAAGAAAAACTCACTAAAAGTTCAATAAATAAGCATATTGAAAAAGCAAGTAATATATCTATAGCTAAAAATTATTCACGAATTTGCTACTTTTCGTGTCATCCTGGTGATTTGGTGGTGGTATTATGGGATTTAAAATATAGCAATTATAGAATAGCACAAGATGAAGGTCATTTATATTTTCTTCATTCTGATTCCTTGGCATCTTTGGGTCTAGAAAACCAAGATAGACTTCAACCAAAGAGTTTTATTCTTGGTGAAGTAATAGACAAGGAATATTGTTTTGCAAAAAAGGTATCGGTAGTTTTTAAATCTTTTTTGTGTTTTGTTATTTATATTATACATTTTAGGTTGAAAATCGTTACCATGTTCCCGTAAGAACAAAATTCTTTCGGGTTCAAGTCAAACCGATATCAAAAAAAACCAGGTCCATCATGTCGCAAAGCGACATTTTAAGTAGGACCTTTAATACCAGCAACTGTTCGTCAGTGCCGACTACCCCATCACGGCAATCTCCAAGTGAAACTGATGGTACTACCCACACCACATCAGTTGATACTACCCGGTAGGTTTAATTTTGAAAACAAAAGTGCAATCTCAATTTTTTTTTATTTATTAACAAAACCGCTACAAATAATTTGTGATACAAACAGAATGTATGAGAAAGAAATATGAAATAAAATTTTTAGTTTGCTCGACCTTCATAAAAATTTTTGGACATGACAACTTTTTTTTTAAGCGAAAATGCATTCATTATATTTAAGTATTATTTTGTGATTTTTTATTATTATGCATATTGATACTTAACGAATATTGTTTCACTTGGTATCTTTTATGATTTTATTGTACATAAATTTATAGTTTTTATAGAAGTGTGTTTCTTAAGCATTTGAGTATGATATAAACTTTGAGCAGAATCTTTCAAAATTAATAAGATTCTGCAGTATTGAATCAGATAATTATAACAATAAATTTTTTAAAAAAGAAGACAATAGTTTATTATTTATACAGAGTGAATAGGGTCAAATGCTCTTTTTTGTATTGAACTGTGTGAAAATGTCCCGAATTTATTTGCATTGTCGGATTTATCTTGCATGTTTTATTTTATAGATATTACTTGTCTAGTTTTTATTTTCCTAATTGTTACCAGTTTTATATTTTCTCTGACTTACCAATAAACACTTTATTATTTTATATTTAAAAGCCACTTGCTTGCATTAATATTTCGTAGTTCTTGCAATCTCTGTACATTTAATAAATTATTTAAATGTAGATGTTTGGAAAATTAAAAAGCAGTAGCTTGTACATGGCCGTGATTAGCAGCAAATTAAATTTTTAAAATTGTAAATAAAAATGTACGTTAAGGGTTTTGTCCAAAATGCATTGTAACTTTGTAAGAAAATAGAATGCCAGCAAATCTCTTCCTTTCTTATAGGCTGCTTCAATCATGTAAATATAATATTAAAAGTAACGAAAAAATTATATTCTGGGAAGCATTGATTAATTTAGAAATTGTTACATCTGACGCTAAACTTTAGAACTAGCTTAGATTGCCTTACAACTATTTCAAATCAAAAGATGTTGCCCTTTAATTATTGAAATTAATATTTTGTCTATTAAACTGTCCTAAAATAAATCTAATTAATTTTTTAATGCTTCTAGACTTGATATTCTATTATTGTAGGATAAGATTTAATAAGTAGGATTGGATATTTACAAGTTAGTGATGAATTTTATAATATAATAGATTAATTTTGAATAAGTTTTCCATTGCACCAAAAAATAATTAAAATGGTAAGGTTCTCTGCCATAATGTGAAGTTTAATTGTGATAATACTTATAGACAAAATAAAAATTAGGTTGTAATAATTTTTGTGTTTATTAATTATAACAATTATTATGATGACTATGCAAGTATTAGTGACCCTACGTATTTAATTATTTATTCTAATAATCAAAACGTACCAATTGCCTTTAATTGTAAGTTTCTCTATGTAAATGTTCATTTTCTTAAATTGTAAAATTATATTACTGTACATTAGAGAAGCAGTGATGTACATAATTGTGTTCAGAGATGAATACATTTAATTATTATTGTAAGAGTGTCGGGTATGTACCATTTTTTATAAAGTGCCATTGTGCAATACATAAATTAAACACTCGATCTTTTATTTAAGAGTTCCTTATCCCCTCAAAGAGCTGCACTCAAATTTAAGCTTTTAATATACACCCAAGTCTTTTTTTACACGCTAGATATGTTTCTCAGATATTCGCGTAAAAAATAGATGTTTCCTATACCTTTTGTCAGGGTAAGTAGGACTACTTTAGTGTCCGAGTTGCTTATTAACTTTTATTAAAAATATCTAACGAACATCAGTTTAGTCTATAAATACTAGGGTTTTTCACGATTTTGTAACCTGCAATGGTATTCAAGATTATTTCTAATATTTTCATGTGAGAGAGTATTTTTGTCTAAGGGCCAGTTGTATAACGGAAGTTAATCTTTAGATCACGCTGATCTGTGATTGGTTGGTTATTAAATTATCAACTAATCCTTGCAAGAATTAACTTCCGTTGTACAACTGGTTCTAAGGTGCACAAGAATAATCCTCTATGTAGAGTGGCATGTTGGAAGATTTATCTGACTACGAATAAGTAATCGCAGGTTCGAATTCCATACGCACTTGTTGGTTGGAGTAAACAGATGTAATCCACCTTGTAAAATGGATTGTGAGGAATTTGTTTTAATTTCAAAATATTACTAGTGCAAATTTAAAATAAAATTAATTTTTTAGAATACAACATGAGTAGTTAAAAATCAACAATAGATGCAATACGCATACTGAAACAAATAATGGAAAGAGTCACAAACACAGTATAGACATATTACATTATGGTTTTTATAGATTTTAATCAAGCGTTTGATAAAATAAATAGAAATCAATTGTTAAGGACAATGCAAGAGATGAAGATACCAAGTAAAATAATAAAATTGACTCGCATGACACTGGATGAAATAACGGCTTGCGTTAGAACAAGAAATGGGGAAGCAAAAGATTTCAAAATAAACAGTGGAGTACACAAGGTGATGCGATGTTGGCAAATTTGTTCAATATAGTATTGGAAAAAATACTAAGGAAAACAAAAGTTAATGACACAATAGTGAACAAGGAGGCACAAATGCTTGCATATGCGAATGATGTGGTAGTAACTGCAAGATCGGTAAGAGGATTAATAGAAACAGTTAAAAGATAGGAAACGCAGCAAGACCAATGGGGTTAAGAATAAACGTGGATAAGACAAAATTTATGAAATGTTAAAAAGATGAGAAGTCAGATCTAAGGATTGGAAAGAAAGTATACGAAGGGGTATAAGATTAATTACTTGGGCATGCAGATAAATAACAGCAAGAGACAATGCGAAGTGGAAGCAAACAGGGAAGTAGAGAGCGTATTACACTAATAGATATCTGCTATGTGACAAGAAATTATCAAGATTAACAAAGATCAAAATTTACAGAACTATGATAAGACCGGTGAACTATCAAAATAACCCCGACATGTGTTTAAGTAACAGGAAAGAGGAAAAGCTGAGAGTCTATGAGAGAAGGATTTTAAGAAAAATATTAGGACCAATAAAAAACGACGAACAGGAAAGCAGACAAATGGTGAAGCCACGAGATTTTGAGACTGATGAACAATGAGAATGTAGTAAAGATCATAAAATCAATTTAGATGAGATGATTCGGGCATATAATGAGGATTGATAAAAACGCTATGATAAGACAGATCACCAGATGGAGACCAATGGAGACTCGTAAACACGGAAGATCCAATCTAAAACGGTACGATCAGGTGTCCGAGGACATTAGGAACATGGAAGTCGGAGATTGGAGAGAGAAATTAAATCAGAAGGAATGGCGAAAAATAGTAATGGAAGCGAAAAGAGATAATAGAATTTAGTTAGAAAATTAATTGTACTAGTTCCGTAATGTAAACGAAATGAGGACTAATCCACCTCAGAAAATAGTTTTGTAAGTCTCACCAGAGACAGCCTAATTCCAATCAGGAATGTATGACCATTATTATGAGTTGTTCAAAGAGGCATAAAAATCGTTTTAATGAAAATTTATAAAAGGAATTTCTATTTATTATATTATAGTAAGGTGAACAACCGTACTTCTTTAATCCATTTTTGTGAACCGTACTACTATTTTTAAAACCTGTACTTAAAATATACTCTTTAATATTCTTTTTTACTCCTAAACATTTTAATCTATAACGATTACTGTCGTTAACTGACCATCTCAAATCATTTTGTGGTGAATCTATAAAATTAGTACAATTTATAAAATGTATGTTACCGTATTCTTGGATTAAATGGACTATAACTGGAATTTTAACAGTTAAATCCAACATGGAGGGGGAAGATTATTCTGACATGTATGTGCTATTAGAAGAAAACTCAGAATTAGCCAAAAAAATTCATACAACAAAAAATATGGTTTCAAGAATTAAAAGTTATATAAAATATTAAAATTACTATTAAGTTTTATATTATTTAAAAAAATATAGTAATATTTCACTTCACTTTTACTTGCTTTTGTTATATGTTTAATGTTTTGTATTGTCTCGTATCTTGACATTCATGCACGCGCTTTCCGTTGATATTTCGGGGAAAATAAATTAAAACTTTTTGTTCTGTTGTTTCATTATTCGATTTTTATTGACTACCTGCTGGAATTCATGACCCTCGCATACCGTAGGAGCTAGCCAATGGGTAAACGTATTTTTTTAAACAAGAAGACTCACCTCGTGGTTTAATATTTTTTCTCTGGACGATCAAATGGCTTATGAAAGGTGAAAAAATGTTATATGGTTTCAAAAAAAATAGCCAAAGAACATCGAAAAAATAAAGCCGAGTTAGGAAAGGTATTGACTGAAGTGTAGAAAAATTAGTAATTAGTTTTTCTAGAGATTTTTTCTAGATCAGTTATGCTGATATCTTCAATTTATCTATATATATAAAATCAATGTCTGTTTGTTTGTTTGTCCTCCATTTTCTCCTGAACCATTTGACCGATTTCAACCAAATTTTGCACAATATCTTATTAGGACTCGGAATAGGTTTCTGTGCAAAATATCTTTAAAATGTGAGAATCATATAATTAGGAAATTCGGTGACGCGCATGAATGGATTAACGAGATTCATATTATGTACTACCTAATACATACACATAATAAGTGTATGTACACATAATAATGTGTATGTATTTTCTGTGAGAACAAATGATTGAAAATGGTAATAAAGTAATACATATATTTTAAACATAACAATAACAATGGCGACGAGATAAATCGGTGTAAATAATTATAAAAAGGAAAAAAATATTGATTACCATGTCTACGATAGGAGTATTGCCAATATTTTATGTACAACAATATTGTACCAATCGATGGATCCTCACAGTGTATCACATTACCAACAAACTTTTGTACAGTCACAGCAACCACAGACGAATTGATTAGCAAAGTTTTCTCAAATATCGCACAGAATTTCGAAAAAACAGCGATGTCAATGCCATCAATTCCAGCATTCAAAACGAAATACCAGATGAAGCGACAACGTATAAGTCCATCGATACTGTTATGAATCAAGAAGAATTTGTCAATTATCCAATTGAATTCTTAAATTCTCTTGATTTGCCAGGTATGCCGCCACACATTTTGACATTGAAAATTGGCGTGCCTATCATTCTTCTCAGGAACATCAATCCCCCACGACTTTGCAACGGCACCAGGCTTTCGGTGAAAAAGATGATGAACAATATTATCGAAGCTACAATTTTAAATGGAAAATTTAAAGGAGAACATGTACTATTGCCACGCATCCCAATGATTCCGACAGACATGCCGTTCGAATTTAAACGTTTGCAATTTCCGGTGCGACTCGCATTTGCGATGACCATCAACAAAGCACAGGGACAATCGTTACAAGTGTGTGGATTACATTTGGAAAATCCATGCTTTTCACATGGACAACTATATGTGGCCTGCTCACGCGTCGGAAAGCCTTCTGATTTATTTGTGTACGCACCAGATGGACGAACAAAAAATATTGTGTATCCAAAGGCCCTTCAATAAACAAAATTTTAACACAAACATTTTCTTGGATACGATTTTTCATGTTGTGATTTATGTATTTAATTAATCTTTTCAATCCTTTGATGTACAATATTTATTTTATACATATATCTTTTATATCTTTTTGTAATGTAATGGTTAAAACCAATAAAATAATACACAAATATATTGTTCAAAATTTAGTTCGTCTCTTAATAACTCCTAGACCGTTTGACCGATTTTAATCAACAAGTCAGTAGGACTTGGGAAGGTTTCTGTGCTATAATATCATTAAAATGTGAAAGGAGGGAGAGAATTGTTTGACTAATGGGAATTAAGACTAAAAATCATTCTGAAACGCTCTAGCAACGGAAAGCAAGATTTTCTGTCGAGGGGAAAACCTCAGGCAAAGCAGGATACTGGGAAAAATCAAAATACTTCACACAAAGGCAAAGTATTTTAATTTTAGGGAGACCCCGGGCGAAGCCAGGTATCTAGCTAGTTACTAATAAAAATAAACTGTACAAACCGGGGGGTCTGGGGGGTGTGGAACACCCTCCAGTGCTTCACTGCTGAAAGGTAAAACATTCAATGTTTACAGATCATGAGTAGGGTTTATTATAGCGTTTTGGTTTTCTTGAGAACAAAAACATATTATACTGAAGGGAATTCATAATCCCCCTCCCTCAATTCTTGGTAACTGCTTTATATTTTTTGTGCTAAAAACTTTCATTATTATTGCTTAATACTGATAACCATAAGTTTGCAAATTTATCTATCACAATTTGAGTATTCCTGGGGGGTGCTCCAGACCCCCCAGTTTCTACAACTTTGGTTTATAATTTGGGCTAATTCGGATATTAGTTACTTGAGTATGACTTGTTAAAGTTAAAATTAATTAGTTTATCTAGAGATTTTTTCTAGATCAGTTATGCTGATATCTTCAATGTATTACTAATAAAAAGTAAACTGCACAAACCGGGGGGTCTGAGGGGTGTGGAACACCCTCCAGTGCCTCATTGCTGAAAGGTAAAACATTTAATGTTTACAGATTACGAGTAGGGTTTATTATAGCGCTTAATTTTCTTGAGAACGATGATATAAATTATACCGGGGGAAATTAATAATCAAATAAATAAAAAAACAAATTGGCAGGAGCTGGATGCGATCCCAGTACCCTTCGCATATGTTTTTATTTTTTTGCAATCTTATGCAATTCCATTAACAACTTACAAAATTTATGTTAATTTTTATGCAGTTCATCAGTAATATATAATTATTGAAATTCAATTTTCTCGAAATTGGCGAAGAAGCGTGCCCTTATACTTGCACCTCTTGAAGTCCAATACAAGACCTACAAGCACAATGAAAATGAATCAATTCAGTGAGGGGAAACTGCCGGTCTCCCCTTGTCAGTTAAACTTAGCTCTAATGCCCGGTTTCACAAACATTTATTAATTTTTTTATTATTGTTGTTTTCAGTTACAACATTCCTTTTGTGAATCTTTTCGTGAAAAAGACGTGAGTATACTTTTGTCAACATACAACTTTGCTACAGTAATTGCTAAACAAAAGTGGATGTGTATACCTTTATACCGTTAAATTTAAATAGTATGAACCAAATTATTAAATATGTTTGTAATTATTCAGAAAATAAAATGATTAATTGCAATTAGTATCTATTAATACCAAGTTCTGAAACTACAAATGAGTTTGGATCAAAGAGTCTCCTACGTCCTAAAAACACTCTTGAAACCGAATTTTTAATAGAATTTGCACTTTCCTCAGTAAAGTAAATCAAATTAGTGACAATATATAAGTCCCGACTGTGACCCGCATGCCAGGTTCTGCTAACTTGCCAATGTCAAGTTATTTTGTGCGATTGTTAGGGTTAACTACGTACAAATTTTAATAAACTGTTTTTTTAACGAAAGTAGAGTCATAATAAAGAAAAAATTTTTAAATAGATAAGATTAAAACCAACTGCTTTTTAACTGATAGAAAAACTACATTATTTTGGACATTAGTTTAAAATAAAAAATCCCCAAATAAAACAAATAAATATCACAATTTATTAATACTAAAAACATACATATAAACAAATATTTATATACATATATAATTATTTTTAAATGACTAAAATTGTAAAACATATTATATTTGACAAAGATCCTTGGAAAGCTTTTGTTTTTTATATTATTTATAAGGCACTTTTGTGGCAAATTATTATTTACAAAATATTTTATAAAGTTTCGTGAGACATAGCAGTGACAGACGTATAATCAGTGGTACCATAGTGCATATTGTTTACAGGTAAGTATGTATTACCTAATCTAAAGTCAATATCATTTACCATTAAGACGTTATCGTTTTGGAAATTTTTGTTTTCGTACATTAGGGTACTGTAATCGATAAATTGCGATTCCATCGCATATTTATCTTGATATTTCGGTTCGGCATTGTATCCTTTGTATAATTGCTTAGGTTCCAAATAACTTTCGAAGTTATTTGTGTTTTCGTCGGAGAAAAGCATTTTTGTTTCTCCCAATATGTCCATTAAATTTGTTTGATTTTTATAATCGCTGTGATAATTATTTTGATTGTAATAGCCGTTGTATTCCGTCTTGTCGTACTTTTGCATCTCATAATTTAAATCGTTATGGTTTGCAATGGGGGTTGTGTTATTATTTTGGTACGGCATTTGGGTTGTATCTGGTGAAGCGGTTAAGTTGAATCGACTGCAGCTACTATTATTGCTATCATCATTCATGATTGTTGATAAGCTTTGGTTCCAATAGTCTTCACTTTTAAATTCTTTATGTATCGTTCCACTGCCTAAATCTAATAGTGTAGGTGGCGATCGTGTTAATAGATCGGTGGAAGTTTGTGAAGAAAATTCGCTTCTGATTGGTTGATCTAATTGGAAAATTTCTTCTGGTTGAAATAAATCGCTTGGTATGTTGGTAAAATCATATTGCGAGTGTTCGTTGCTTCCGGAATCTGCGGTATAGGCATGGGCCGGTTCGTGAGTCCAATAAGGATCCAGTACGTGCGTATTTGGTTGATATGCCGAAGGAGAGTGAGATGTGTACTGTTGATGATTTACGGATTGCATTGAACATATACATTCAAATGGTGGGCAGGAACATGAATATCCTCTATCGAAGTCGGCAATGAGAGGCGGCGGATTAAGACCTCTTGATGTCTGATTTACATCTTTACAGTGTCGCTTTGGTTCTTTCAGTGACATTAACTGTAACAAATAATTTCTGATTAGCTATTGTTTCGAAAATAGAAGTTGAATTTTAGTTTTTAAACCTAGTAAATCTTGAAAAGCTGAATGCAAATTTATTTATAACCTGTTGAATTTCTTATAAAAGGTGCGTATCTCATAACGACCGGTTTGGTTTACAATGATGATTAAGCACCGATATTCATCGATATCTATAGGTTCGGAAACAAATCGATATGCATTTAAACAAATCGACCACACATAACTAATTATAGGTTACACTTAACAATTAAATTGACTCGAAACGATAATTGATATTCTGAATTTACATATGAAAGGTCTGCACTGTGATTATAACATGTTCTAATTATTATTGTTACGTATTTACTCCGATAAAATATTTCCGTATAAAACAGTTGGGTTTGCATATAATTATAAAATTTTTCCTGTAAATTATTGGTAAATGAATTGCTTAAACGGTGCGGCTTTATTGTGTAAAAAATGTTTTCTACAGCATAATAAACAAATTGTTTTATGAGAAATTAAAATCTATCTCTGTGATTAAATTTCTTTCTTCTCACGATCATTGAATGGTGCTTAAAATTCTTGTCAGATGAAAATAAATTTTCAATTTTGTGGTTATAGCTTTTTGTAGTTCCACTTACCGATATTAAAATATTAACTAATTATAATATTTTTACAGATAATTTTATGTGTTGTTTAATGTCGTTATTAAAAATATTTACTATTTTTATTTTACCTTATTGCCTAGTGCAGTTTCTCTGGCCAATAATACTGCTAATCCTCGAACTCTTCTTCCACTACCTAAACTTCTTCGTGCTTCTGAAGTACTTTTAGCTTCTGGCCTAGGATGATCGTGAGCACCCTTTGCTTGAAAAAATATTGCATATTCGGTGTGTCTCCAAAAGTGTGTAACCGGGTATCCACAATGACCCCTACACGCTTGAATTTCCAATCGACCAGAACATTGTCTATTGGGGCACGGTTTTCCTATAAAATTTTAAAATTATAATTGTAATTAAGAATTTCGTTCCAAATAACAAACCTTGTTGTTTTTCTCGCTTTATCACATATCGCTGGTCTTAAATGTACAGTGTCGCCGTTTGGTAACATACATCGTTGAGAACAAACTAAAACGCCCAAACAACTTTTTTTCAGTATGTGCACATTGTGATTGTTAGTATTTCGCATAGCCCATCCAGAGGAATGTCTTTTAGCTTCTTCGGAATTAGGTGTGTAAACTAATCGGCAATGGCCATCTGCCCATTCTAAAAACGAATCGAATTCGCTAATTCGAGGTATCGTGCTGTCATTGATGTCCCAATCAGAAGAAGATGAAGTTGTATATGGTACCCGGCACGTCATGCCCGGGGATGTTGGTGTATGCCTAAAACAAAACAAAATCTAAATTGTATTATAAAAATTTGTGGTATTCAATAATCATAAATTGCAGCAAAGAAGAATATTATATAACATTACAAGTTATTTGTTTGAAAGTTTCGAAAGAAATAAAAAATTTGAAAATAGCACCAATTAAAAAGCTGCAGTTATTGTTGCTTATTGAGCATAGTTTAATAGTTTAAATGTGTAAATTAATAATTATTTAAATGTCAATAATATCTGAGTCGGAGGGATGAGCCAACATATTATGCATTAAACTGTATTACTGGTGAAGAAAGCCATAATTACAAACATTTATTAAATGAGCTGAACTTAGTAGAGGAATCTGAGCGAAGGCTTTATAAACTCAATTTAATTTTTGGTTAGCGGTAATCCCGAGGGGTCAACCGCTAGAGGAAATCGTGTACAATTGACTTCACACTTAACGTAATTCATGATAATTCTGCATACTTCTTCGTACTTCATATAATTCAGCAGTAATTCACGGAATTCCAAAATTTGAGCAATGGAGGGTCCACACCCCCCGGATCAAGTAGTTTATTTTTTATCATTAGTAAACTGAAAATTTTCCGTTGCAGAGGCACCAGAAGGTGTTCCACACCCTCTAGACCCCCGGATTAAGTAGTTTATTTTTTATTTTGTTGCAGAGATCTGCCTCCCAAAGGGTACGGAATTTATAATTAATTGTCAAATTAAGAATTAAACACATTTACTTGACCATAGCTAATTTTAATAAACTTGAGATATGTTTAAATATTTAATTCACTTTTAATAATAATAAATTATCTAAACCGGGGAGTCTGGGGGGTGTGGAACACTCTCCAGTGCCTCTGCAACGGGAGATCTTCGGTTTACTTCTGATAGAAAGTAAACTACTTGGTCTGGGGTTCTGATGTTCTGGAATGTTTTCATTCAAATTTGTGCACTGGAGGGTGTTCCACACCCCAGACCCCCCGGATTGAATAGTTTATTTTTATCAGAAGTAAACTGAAGGTCTCCCGTTGCAAAGGCACTGGAGGGTGTTCCACGCTCCCCAGACCCTCCGGATCGAGTAGTTTATTTTTTATCAGAAGTAAATTGAAGATCTTTCGTTGCAGAGGCACTGAAGGATGTTCCACGTGAAGTACTTCATGTACTTCATGAGATGTGTACAAAAAACTTCGCCAGCGGTTAACCTCTCGGGTAATTCTTTAAATCAAATATATTCAGATTTATACAAAGAAAAAAGTTTCCAATAGATGTTTATATATTTTAGAAACTTTGAAGATTTAGATAAATATGAAGTTCTTCTTCTTCTTTTTTAAGTGCCTTCTCCTTCAGGAGGTTAGCTATTCGGATTCGAGAGACTGCTGCTTTGAATAGTTGAATGGAATCGCACTTGTACCATTTTAAGATTGCGCAACCAAGAGATGCGTCTCCATCCTATACTTCTCCTTCCGATAATTTTTCCCTGCATGATCAGTTGCAGGAGCTAGTATTTTTCCCCCTTAGAATATTACCAAGATAATTAATTGTAAATGCTTATTAACTTGTGAAATTATACGTTGAATAAAATATTTTAAAATGTTACAAGTTGAATGAAATTTGAAATTTTTTTTACAATTTTAATAAAATTTGAATCTAAGACCTTTTTCATTGGGATGTTTTTATTGGGACTTTCATTAAAGTCTAGAACCTAGACTAGGGTCCTAGACTAAAATGTAAGTCGGAAAATTTTCAAATTTCATTAAAATTGTAAAAAAAAATTTCAAATTTTATTCAACTTGTAACCTTTTAAAATATTTTATTCAACATATGACCAAGATATTGGATGAAGTTATAGATGCATTAAAAAAGTTTTTAATTTTCATCATGTTTCCCAAAAATTCTCTTCAGAAAACACAGTTAATCACTGCTATTATTATAAAGTAACACTATCTTATCTGCTAAGTTGGGTTTAGACTTGCTTGACTTGTTAGAATTTGTTTGAAATATTTGAATTGGATTAATTTTTTTAAGTGTTTTATAAGCCCCCGACGTTGGCAATCAACAAAGTTGTTCCCATAGTTCCATAGCAGAAAAGCAATTGTATTTTTGTTGTTATTTTATTAACCAGAAGTACCCAGACGATTTTTATCTTTTTGATGTAAATTCATGAACATGTAAGACTGCGTCCAGTGATTTTTGCTTTTAAGGTTCGTTTACACCATTTATACTTAAATCGTCAAGTGCTGCTTTCCTATTGGTTGGAATAAGATTTAAGGGACACTTAAAAGCTAGCTGCTTCAAATATTACCTACTGTGCGAGACGCACAGAACATATACAATATGTAGGTACATAATGTATATATGCCGCTATGTATCGATCAGAGAATGTTAGTTCTTGCTTATTATTGATTGGTCAGAATGTGCTACCATACATCTATATATTCGTTGTTAGGAAAACTATTTCAATTTTTAATGCAAACCTTTTTTGGTCTACAAGCACCAACAGCCAATTCCAATTTAAAGATAAATAAAAACAGAGAAAAGAAAGTGCAATCATCGGAGTCAATCATAGTGTGTCTTTTAAGATTTGACTAATCATAGTAAAGTTGTATCATTCAAATATACAAATGCATACTATGACTATTAAACTTAATCAACAATAAATACAAAAGGTTTTTTGTAATCTTGCAGCAATATTATTTATTAGTTTTTCTAATTGGTTATTGGAAATTTGAAATTTATTATTTACTTTTTAATGTCAAGTTTATAAGCCATAAGTACATGTATTTTATGTGTAGATATTAAAGTCTGTATATTTTAAACAGAACGAAATGCAATAATCATAAGTCACCTCCTATAAATTTTTTTCAATTTAATTTATTATGAATTAGTTATAAATTAAAAATATAACGACATTTAACTAATTTGGAGAATGAATTTGATGATGAAAGCAATAACATTTGAAATAGCTTTAATTTTTATCTTTGAGTTGTAAATTAACACAGTCGAAATTAAATTGAATTTAAAGAATAGTACTTTTTTGAAAATTCAAACAGATTTTGAGGTTAATTGTTGCATTTAACTAATCTACAGATTTTTTTTCGTTATGAGGTGTTAATTATACACAAACATTTTTTTTTTCAAATAAATTAATAACTGAACTATGGTGGTATATTATGTTATTAAATAATTAAAATTGTTATAAGGCAATGTAATCAATATAGTAACAAATGAGTTTTAGGTGTTATACTTGTTATGTGTTAAGGATATCGAGTATACTTATACCCTAATTAATTGAGGTTTAATATTAATAAATAGAGGCAATTTGACTGCGTAGTTGTAAATTATTTATTGGAAAAATGTAGATATACTCAATTATTTTATAATAACAGTAGTATTTTATAATATAGCAAAATTTTCAAATGATCGGTCCAATTTATTGGAAGAATAAGGTTAACTGAAGTAAAATAACAGAACAAGTTCAATAAATGAATAATTAATAATTCAAGTAATTACTCAACAAAATTCCGGTTTCCAAAACATTTTTTAAGCGTAAAAGCGAATGATTATTTAAAAAATGAGAATATAAGTAAACCAAGCTTTACTAAATAAACACTAATATTTATTTTATAATATTTTAATTGAGCAGAATGAGGTTCATTTTCATATTGAAGCCACCAGTGATTTTAATTATAGGTCACATCAGTAACCCGGAATATCAAAATGCCTACTGCTGCGATTTTTAACCCTTAAATATTTTACAAATTATTTAAAAATACAAAATGTTTAAAAAACTTACAATATAACCATATCTTATAATGTTGGAAAAATTAAAATATGCGTCTTTATTCACACCGTTTAAACACAAAAAAATCCAATATCCTCGTAATAAAATAACCGACAAGTTTTGTACACCTATCTAACATAACGGGTCGTTTGCAACTGAAAAGCGTATCATGGGGAGAAAATTACCCCGGAAAGTTAGCCACACCCTTAGTTCCCCACTATAAAGCTTAAATTAAATTCTCTACCAATAAAATACTAGACAACTATCAACCACACCTTTCTATTTTTGTTTTTAACACCTGATATACCTGTTCCGTATAGGGTTGGCTTATGAACGAAATTAGATTTTCACACTACTTTTCGACCATTGGTAATTCCAACTTTCGGTAGGTGGGTATTTCCTCATCTTTCTTTAATCAAAATTTGCTACCGGAAATTTTACGAAAAATATGCATGTAATTATTGATTATGCTATGCTTAGGTACTTATTTCATAAATTAATCATTATCAGAACTATTTTTGTTATAAGCATCGACAATTAATATGATAATATATATAATTAGTATGTAATTAAATCTTTTCTAATAAAATAATGTTGACCTATACTGAAACATTACTTAAAACTATTTTGTGTTTAAATATTATTATTAAAAATTTAAATTTAAAAAATTAAATTTTTGGTGTTCCACAGAGTCCGTTCTTGTTTTTGTTTTGTAGGTCTGTTAGATTCAATTTCCAGGAATATTAGTTCTAGATTTTTTAAATTTATACTTTTAGTATATATATTTAAAAAAAATAAACAGCAAGTAGAACAACACAAACGAACAGGCCTTAAAGTTAACGACACTGAAAAAATTTATGCGGGTAAATACGTTGATTTTTCACGGTTATATATGCATTAGAAAAATATTCCTCGTAAGCTTTACAACTGCTATAGGTCGTCTAATTCTACAGTATATTTAAATTTTATAGTATTATACAGGGTCATTAATTTCTCATTTTGATAATTTCAAAACCGAAAAAAAATTTCAGTGTAAAATAAATTTTTTTTATATTTTAGATTTTTTGTAATATCTATAGGTTTTAAGTTTTTCTTATTTTCGCCATTTACATAATATAATCAATAATGAAAAATGATATTTTCTTAAATAATAATTTTTTTAAAAATTGAAAAGGCAAACATAATACTATATTATAAAGTTCTGTATTATTTTTAACCCCCAAGAAGTTTATGAAGTTTTACATGTATTTTAAACCGGCATGCGGAATGGTAACTTGTATACTCTTGTTCTTACTTATTAAATATTGATGTATGATAAGAAGTACGAAATTATGAATATTTATTTGTAAGAAGCTTTCCTTGGATAAGACTATATATTATTTATTTATTTATATTTGTCTTAGCAGAACACTGAATAAGTATAATGAAAGAATTACAATCGACTCGCGTTATAACGAATTTCAAGGGACCGAGAAAAAAAATTTAGAAGAAAAAAAAATAGAGTGTAAATTCGTTATCGTTTAATAATATAAACAATACGTATACAGGTTGGTTGTAAAGTATTAAAAGCAAAAATGAAACAATGTGAACTTTTAAATGAAATTAGTTTTTTATTCAATATAATCTCCCTCAACTTCAATACACTTATTCCAATGATCCTGCAATAATTTTATTCCATCTCTGTAATAATTTTCTGGAAGCTCTGCAAAATACTGTTCCACGACTGAAATAGCTTCTTCATTCGATGAAAAACGCTTTCCACGAACAAATTGTTTCAAATTTCTGAAGAGGTAGTAGTCGCTAGGAGCCAAATCTGGCGAATACGGTGGATGTTCAAGCAATTTGTACTTTAGTTCATTGAATTTTGCCATTGTTAAAACACTTTTGTGGACAGGTGCGTTGTCTTGGTGAAAGATGATTTTTATGTTGCAAACCGGGTCTCTTTTCACGAATTTGTTCGTTCAATTGATCCAAAAGGTTACAATAATATTCAGAGTTAATTGTTTTACCTTTTTCAAGATAATCAATCAATAAAATCCTTTTGCATCCCAAAAACTGATGCCATAACCTTTTTGCTGATCGTCCTGACTTCACCTGTTTTGGAGCTGAACAACCAGCCTCAGTCCACTGTAATCGTTCTTGTTTCAATTTAGGATCATGGTGGTAGATCCAAGTCTCATCCATAGTTACAAAACGACGCACAAAATCGATTTTATTCTTATTAAAAGATTCAAATGATGCTGAGAAATTTGCTTTCGTGTGAGTTTTGTTGAATTGTTAACGAATGCGGCACTAACTTTCCAAACAGCTTTTTCATACGTAATTCTTTATGTAAAATATAGAGTACTCGTTCGTCTGAGATGCCTATGGTATTAGCAATTTCACGCTTAGTCAAACTTGGATCTTCACTAACAATATTATGTACTTGTTCAATGATTTCTGGTGTTGTTGCAGTTTTGGTCGTCCACTACGTGGTTCATCTTCAACGCTTGTACGACCACGTTTAAACTCTAAAACCCATCGATGTACAGTTGGAAATGAAGGAGCAGATTCTTTTAACACGCTCACCATTTTGTATGAATTTCTGTTGCTGATAAACCTTCCAAAACAAAGAATTTTATCACTGCACGATACTCAGTTTTTTCCATTGTTAAAAAATACACCGACACGTCGACTTCAAATGGCTTGTAAACAATGAATGAATTGACAGATCGAAATAAAATTTTAGTAGGTTCATATGAAAGATCAAAATGACGTATGAATTTTGATTCCTTTACTGCTTAATAGGTGTCGCTTTCAGTACTTTTCAAGCAACCTGTATACATATGTAAAAATTTAATAAAAACGGAGAAGGATTTCAATTTGCATGTTAGAAAAGTTTGGGGGTTGTTATGGTCGGTGCACTTATCAACAAAGATGATAGTTTTCCTACGTTGTTTTTGCATAGCATGAGGGTTTCAAGCCATTCGTTCTACAGTTCGGTAGTCAACTACGATTTTTTGTTGGTTCTGTATCATCAGGAAGGACTTGATATGTTTAAACACCTGGTTTTGGCAGATTTTCCTATCAATAAAAACCTTAACTTCTCCGAACCAACCATATTTTCCGAAAAAAGTAGTGTGGCTCGCTCCTTACTAAGTTTTGAACAATTTCACCAGTTTTGATAACTTTAACACCAAGTTATGACACTTTTTAAAATTACCAAAAGAGGGACCAAAACTCATTTAAAATTTCGTTATAGCGTGAGAATTTAAATTAACGCGAGTTGACTGTACTTACCTACAGTGTAATTTATGCAGTATAAGTACCAAATCTCTTCTAGATTTTAGAAATCTAGTGAATATTGTAATTAAGGGTAATTTTATGTAATCACAAGGTAACAATACTCTGGGCTGTGCTTATCAGGATATTAATATGGAGCTAAAATAAATTAACCTTTGTATTTTGTGAAATTCTATTCTGAGAATAGTTTGTCATGAGTGACTTATAAGTAAATATCAAAATTCAACAATATTGACTTATTTTGTAATTTACATAAAAATCAGTGTTGTGTTATCTTACTTTCATTATTATTAGTTTACTTAATAATAAATCTGTAAATATAACAAAAACTACAATATTGCCCCCCTAGTAATAACACATTGACAAAGAAACTAGAACATTTGTCTCCATGCATTGTAATACCCAAGAATGTATTAAAATTTTAGAAAATATACGAGTAAGCTTTTTTAAGCTTAAAAGAGTCTCAAAAAGGTATAGAAAAATTAGCAAAATTAAAATTCGATCTTAACAACCACGAGTTAAGAAACAACCTATTTAAGTTTGCGTTAAATAAGAAAAACTTAACTCCAATAGGTTTTTGTCGTTTAAATGAGTAGGTGGGTACAGATACAGCTTAAATCTTCGATGTTAGAGTTTCCTATTAGATTAATGTTGAATTTCTTATGAAATAATTCTACAATAAGTACTTTTCGTCTCAAACGACCATCTTCGGACCCTATGTCTATCACGTGAATAACATATTAAAATTTAGACAAAATCATACGTTAAGCTTTGTAAAATCTAATAGTTTTTGTTATTCATCAAGCATTTCATCGATTCCGTCGTACTTGTTGATTTTAATTACCAATTTGACATTTAACAGAAGCGCGTGTTTACGATTTTACAATGTCAAATAAAAGTAAAAAGTAAAACCTATTAGATTTTACAAGTTTACGAAGTGGCAGGAATACCCTTAATAACACTTTAAAAATAACACTTTAAGTAAAGAAACGCGTCACCTGAATTAATACAAAATTGCAAGTAAAGTGCACTTTATTGTAAAATTACTTTATTGAAATTTTTGTTCATTACATTCTTTTCTCTCTTGATACATACCATTTCGATAAGGAATCGATCTTTATTGATCTTAACTGATTTGATTATCTTGCCGTTTTAAGGCTCAGCATTGTGTCGTTCGACTGATGTATTTAGAAATTGCAGTAGTTTCTGGTTTATTGCATCTTATACTTAAAACATGCTCTTTCATTCCTTTAAGTAGCCGTTGGCTTGTTTGGTCAATATATTCAATATTGCAATTGTGACATTGGAGTTGGTCTAGAGAATCTGACCTTTTTCTTGATGTCTTTCAATTTGACGTACAGTTATCCAATATTATTGGACGATTTTAAGATCGTTTTGATCTTGTAAGGTTTTAAAATTTTTTTAACTTTTTATCTTAGTCCTTGATCGTATTATACAGCTTTATAAAAGTGGAATTGCTCTCTTTATTTTAAGCATTACTGAAGACACTTTATTAATGTAATTATGTTTTTCCCAGTCCGATAAATTTGGTTATTTTTGATCCGTAGGTTATTAGTTGAGCTTTTATTTAAAACTTTATAGGTTGACAATGTTTTTCATTTTATCTAAATAATCTGTTCCTAAAAAGGCTTCTTAAAATTGCCTTATAATTTGAAAAATAGTTTAAAAATTTTTGCATCTTTAGTTTTATTTTATATTACTCAAAAAAGAATAAACCTGAAAGCTTACATTTTATTAAATAATTTTGAGTTCATGTAGTGTGAGAATTTTTGGAAAAAAAAAGCAGTAGTCCATCTAAAATAACACTCTTGCCTAACAGAAGATAAGCTCAAGCTGTCAAGTTGGCAAATATCGAATATTTTCTTTTGTATGAATAATTATTTTAGTCTACTAAAAATATCTTGTTTGCTTCTTTTTTTAAAAATGTTCAATTTGCTGTGAACTACGTACTATGAGACTATTTCTTCTTTTTTTAAGAACTTTGTTAATTTATTGAACATTCAAATATTAAAATTCTTTTTCACCTTAATCATCGCATTCAAACATTGCAACCAACTGCTAGATGCTTTTTTAAAAAGAATTTAAAAGCAACTGTTCATTTTTACCTGTTCCGAAGACTTCATCTTGTGATTATTCCTTGAGTTTACCAATCTAGAAAATATTCAGAATGAACGAACTTTTATTTCCTGTTGCACTTATCTCTTCACCAAGTTGAGATTTCTCGTTTAAGCACGGGCGGGATTAAATCCTTTATTTTACCCTCTTTCTTCGGAAGAAAATAGAAAATTTCAGGAGTAAGCTGTCAACGAAACTAACAAAATTTAAGGTGCCAACGCTTGTGTCAAAAATCATACAATAAAAAAGAATCTTCAGCTTTAATACTTGAGCTAAAGTTCAATTCCCCAAACATTTTTAGGAAAATTAAAATAAAAATCATTTGTTTGAACACTTTTCACGGCTCTGTACTTACACAAATGTACACAAAGTGTTAATTTGACGATGGAACACAATTTTATTGTTTTTAGCAATTTTGTTCTGTCTTCAATAGTTTTCCCGATGATTACGTTGTAAGCTCAAATAGCTTAAAATTCAGTAAATTTTTAATTATTGCTAATCAATGCAAAACTGTGGATTCCACACACTTGATATTTTCATGGCACCAACACTGTCAATACAATAGAAAGTAAAATTCACAAACAAAATTGAAAATCTTTTTCAAAAACGAATTTCTCTATTAATTATATTATCAAACTTCAATTGCTATAGAACGTCACTTTTAATATATCAACGATAATGAAGAGAAGCATTTGTCCTTCATGATTTGTCCATACTTATTATACGCCAATTTTGCAAATTACTGATTCACAATTCGCTATAACTAATAAGTACGTATATATGATTAAATCGAAAAAGGGTGGTACACGTTAGCGAATGTATCAATTAATTAAGATTTCAATTTATATGAACATGTGCCCATAATAAGGACTTCCATTTTTATCATTTGTTTATAAATACCCAGTGGTGGCGATAAGGCTTTCACACCGGTGCAAAAAGGAATCTCAGAAAGAAAGCTGCATTGTAGATATATGTAGTATATAAAACAGTACTTGTTAGATTTTCTAAATGTTTGACTTGCTGAATATTGTCTCCCGAATGAGGTGTTGAAGGCTTCATTTAATGCTTGCTAGAGGGGGGCTCAGATTTTTATCGCCACCACTGTAAATACCTAAGGCTCTTTAAAGTTGTTTAATTTTATCTGCATGTTCTTCTGATATTATTTGAGAATAGTTTGTAATTAAAGTATTTACCGCATCTGCTCTATATCTCAAATGAGTGCTACTTAACAATTTAATAGTTTAGTTTTTCCTATTATATTATGTTATTATTAAATAATTCCAGAAATGTGTAAACGTATCAAGAAAATAAGAAGAATCAAAGCCTTTGTAGCCTTAAGATATATTATAAATATTGAAATAATTGTTGTTCGTTGTTAAATGAAAGACAATCCTACCAACAGATTTAATATCAAATGTTTTTTATTACAAAAGAAAATTTAGAAAATGTTTTGGATTATTGGCTCCAGGAAACCTCCACTTCTCCATCACCTTACTGTGGTTTTCATTAAGTTTCCGTCTTTGCACCTATGTCATGGTTCTCCCTCTTTCTACCTTTGTTACTCATGACAAAAAAAGAGATTTTGTTCAACAAAAAATTTGTTTTGTTGAAAAGAGAATTTGTGATAAAAAAGAGATTTTTGTCATGAGTTCAGTTTGAAAGAAGTTTTTTCATGAGTTTAATATCGGCTCCAAACCATGGCAAATATTTTAAGAAGAAATTTCTACGCAAATTATATCTTGGTGGTCTGCCATTGTCTTCTGAGGGGAAGATGGCCGAAATATAGTTTTTCGTTGATCTTTGATCGAAAAGGCGCGTTAACATGAACGTTAAGAGAACTCAGCCTGCCGTTGGAATTTTTTCCAAAATTAAAGCTAAAGTTTTGATTTTTAGAAACTACTTAATTCAATGATGGCTATAAGCAAATTTTAAGTCGATCGGTATATTTATTACTTTTACAAAAATGCAGTAGTTTGAATTTTTTTGTCGCTTCGCTTCTTGACGATGGTATCGCGACCCATAAAAGTTCTCTTGGTAAAGAGGTGATTTATCATTGGTGTTTTAAAGAAGATGGACGTAATAAAGTGTATAAATTGTAATACAATTTTTTTTTTGAAATCATTTCAAACCAGATGTTAATAAAATTTCCTGAAGGGGCATCACATTATTTCTGCTTTTCGAAAAGAACAAAAATTCTAAAAATATAAATAGTTTTTGAGACATTTCCAGCGGAAGTGTGAGAGGAACTTAAATGCGATCTTCTATCTTTTATACGAAAATACAATATCGGTGGGCAATTAAAATGCGCAAGTTATTTGAATTATAGGAAATATTGATTAGTGAAATTAATATTAAATTAAAATTTTAAACTGGTTAATTAATATCTATATGAATCAACATCTGATGATGATAAAAGCTCATGAAGAAATTTGTTTAATTGTTCACTTTAACGTGTTAATTTTTAATTTGTTCAACTAGGGAAAAAATATACTGAATCAAAACTTTCATTTTTCCTACGTCGGCGTCGCGTCGTATTCGAAAAGAATTTGTGCATTCTGTTATTGATCACATCACTATTATTGATGTATACCTACCTATATGTAGTTATTAGCAAGTTTGAGTACTTCAACAACGAAGCAATCAATTAAAAATAATTAAATGCTAAATTAAAATACTAAATAAAATTGATTAATATGTGTAATTACTTAATGGTTAAGTACGATTAAAAGATAAAGCATTTAATCGACAGTTAGCAGATTTCAGGTTTAAAGTTTTTCGTAAGGTCACATTGTAACATATTTAAATCTTTTTATATTTACAATTTAAACAAAGGCAATTCGAACTTAATATATGATTATAATTTCATGTAATCTATATTTTACAAATTGCAACCTTACATTGTACTTGTTTTTATTGTATGTATGTCCAGCTAAGTGTTTAATCGAAAGCGAATACTAGAACCAGGTGTTGGAATAACCTGCCCATCAAGGTAGAGGTGCGTTTTAGCGCCGCGCCGGTTTCCTGCGTGAAGAGCGCCAAGCACGAGCTAACTACCTAGGTGGTTCTAGTAGTAATGTTTGCCCGCATGGGTTGTAATTTGCTCACGTGCTTATTGATAGTCATTTTCTTGCTTAAAATTTAGATAATATTTTAGCTTTCATAAATTTCATTAGCATAATTTCATTGAATTTTAAGTTTACTTTGCACGTATACATCGTACTATTTCATAACTGTACATTACACATTACAATATAAAACGGTAGTATTGGTACCATATTATGACATAATAATTTGATTTTAAGGGTAAGGTACGAAACGCCTTCTGGAAAAATGTTTCAATTTATAGTTTTGCGTTGTAATCGTTTTAACAAAATTAGCAGCTGAAATACATCTTTCAGTTACGTTGAGCAATTCAATGCCTGGCTGCTTCTTAAAGCTTGCACTATTTACGCTCCTAATTCAACAAATTTCGCATCCTTTGTTCTTTAATTAACTCAAAATATTTACCAACTTCTAATGCAATACCAAATTTTTAGATACAGTGACTACCAATACCAATGAAAAATTTTAAACAGGCGCAGAGGGTTCGTTTAAAAGAACGGCGTGCTGACGAATTTTTAAAATTACCAAGTAACGCATTCCAATTTTTACCATTTTGTTTCACTAACTTTATTTGGTTTTCTACTTTATTTACTAGCAAGTTTTAACTTATTGGGAACTTCTGTTAAGCTTTGGGAAAACTGATGTAACGAAAAGAATCAAACGTTCTTGAGCTTCGTTAGAAGAACAGTTGGAAATTCTCACGCTCCATTCTAAAATTTTCGATTTTTAAAACTTTTACAACATAAAAAAATAAATATATAAAGTTTGCACTTTTTAAACTTTTTATTTATTTATTTGATTTAATTTTTTTTTTCGTTTCTATAGGTAATATTTTGCTTCTCCCAAAAGGCTTCTAGATAGTTAACTACAAAAACCATATGGTTATCGAAATAATTTTAACTAACACCCCTTTGCTTATTTTCTATATGGTGAAGTTATCTAGATGCTGTACATGACACAATAATTATACTCCACTTTATGGGTTAATTGTTTTACTACCACATGCTACGTGCTTTACATAAATGAGCATGCACCCTTTATTAATTGCCATAAGTAAATGGGATGTGCTTTTTGGAAATTATAACAAAACTGCGTTTGTGTTCAGTTATAATGCTTCACACATAAGAGCACAAAATAAAGTTAAATATTAACTACATTGTTGTGTGCAAAATAAAAATTTCATAACCAAACCAACCAAAAATAATACTATTGCTATCGGAGTCCGGAGTTTCCTAATTTGTTGAATTATTCGCACTGTTAATTTCAAAAGCTCACAGTTTAATTGACACACAAAGATCGGGTTTGAGAGGCAGCACCTGACGATATCAGTCTTCCATGCAATATCTTCCAATTACTATAGTATTTATGAATCACTTTAGCATGTTTATCAGATTACACAAATAGAATAGATATATATAAATTTATTGTGTTGGTAATTAACAGATACCTTTGAATACCCCACTATTCCAAATTTAATGAAAGTTTATCTACACTAAGTTATATAAATTTTCCAGTGTGTGTATTTACAACATCAAGATTATCACATTAGTAAGCTACCACAAAACAAAGTGACTTTAGGACAAATTTTGTAGTTTTGGGGTACGCAAAATTTAGAAAGAAAAAATTAACGCAGTTTTTGTGTTTTTGGTTTCTAAACTATTTTTAGAAATAAAATTTCAACGTTTTTCTGGGGGTGACTGCTACTATTTGACAAAAATATATAATGTCAACACTGCGAGTGCCGAAATTCTGTTTTTTAAACTTAATATAGGTTTAAATCGCGTTTTTTCTCGAACCCAACCTTCCGTTGCACCCCTCTCAATATGATTTTTGTGCTTTTTTTAAAAAGTATCACAATTTTAAAGGAATTTTTTTGATCATCTAGTTTGGATGTACGTCAAAAGTGCCCCAAAAATTAAAATTCAATGTGCAATAAACAACTTTGTTTATCTTCAATAAACTGGAAAAACTGAAAAATATATAAAAATCGTCGCATTTTATGTTTACTTGCTCGTTTCCGCATCCTTCAATGATTTGCCATGTAATTCTTGTGAGGATGATTTATTACTATAATTTCTGAAAAAAAAACTCATATATTTTCTACCTATAATATTTTAGATCCAAAATTTAAAATTAAGGAATGAACATGTTTTCAGCCGCCACCAGAGGGTATTTTGAACATCCCTTATCGAAAATAAAAGATAAATAAACAGGTTCAAAGGAAGTACATAGCGATCTCCTAATTTTGGATCCAAAATTAAATAGGGGGAAGCTACAGACATCCACCTGGTAACAACAATAATTAGATAAATATTCAATCGTGGATCAATAATATTTTGGATACCTCTGGACCATAATACATAAAATGATGGTTATGCACGAGCAAATGTATATAACGGGAAGGGTCTCTAGATTAGGAAAAAATCCTATAAGGGGATTTAAAAATAAAGTAAAAGTAATTGGTTATTCTCAATGTGCACAAAATTTCACATTGGTAACTTTAAATGCAATATTCTCATGGATTACAGATCTCACCAATATAAAAATCACAGTAAATCTTCTTAAATTATTATTTAGTTGCACCTGCAGCCGTTCTTGATCAGTGCAGAAATGTTTATTGCTCCAGACTAAATAAATAAATAAATAACATAACCACAATGTCTTAGGAGTTGCGCCTTTGATCATGCCATACAGTCTCTATTGCATCTTCTTTGAATTGAATAATTTAATCCTAAAAGGAGAAAATTCATTTAAAATACTAATCCTACTGAATAATACTTTATTTTTCATACATTGCAAGATATTTAATTAAAATATTAAGAAATTGCAGTTTTTATTGTCCTTGAATATTAACCTTCAATTTATTTATTTATTTAACAAATAAATTTGATAAACTTTAAGTAAGCAATCATCACTGTATAAAAAAGTTCTACTTATCATATTACAAAATCAAAATTATTAAAAATTGAATGACGTTTTTATTTGTACATCAACTTATTGGCATCCCGTTGATTCGAAGCGTGGTTAGATTGAGGGTAAGTAAACTAACCCCTAATTAGTGTGGGAACAACTTAAATAGACTCACCGCAAATCTAATGTCGTATATTTAATGCATTAACTAATTGGGAGTATATCAATAAGTAACCTATTTTTTTTATATTCTTGGTTTTTTAATTTTTAATTAAAATATGGGTAAAATTCACCAGTTAAATAAAAGAAGAAGAGATTTCATCAAAATGTAACCGATTGAATACAAAAGTTAAATGTAGTAAATTATTAGGACCGAGGGTGAGTTAATAGTTATTAAAACTTAACTCGTCGAGGTCAGATTCGTTAAAATAATCAATACCCCTTATCTGTAAGCTACATAAAACTGTAGTATTAAAACCTGGAAGAAAATTCTACAAAATCATTTTAAAGTACATAAATTTTAATTGTTAGCATAATTAAGAGCGGCGGCAACATAAATTTTCATTAAGATTAGTTTGTAAAACAACATTTTTTCGATATTTGAAAATTTTTATAGAATTTTTGCATCAATTAGCGACTCAATCGTTGAATTTTATTTGCGTAATTATTTTGTAATTAAAGTAATTGAATGGAACTTGTTCGGAGACACCAGAGGATAAGTTACGATCGCTGTAATCTGGAACCAAGTAAGTGTAACTACGTCAACGTAAACTTTGTTTACAACAAAGTTTATAATTCTGTTATTAACAGAATTATGTAATTTAACGAATAATTATTTAATTATCTGTCTCGATCAGATAAAATCAACTTTTAGAACTTATTTTAACTAAATAATGGCAGTTCAGTAGTGAATATTCATTTAAATAAATAATGAATAATATGAAGCAGAATAGTAGAGCGTCACGTAGCGTAGCGTATAACTTAACTTGGAATAATTTTTGCCCTCCATCTACAAATAACACTTTTGATAAATAATAAAGACTTTCAGTGATTAGAATTTTTTTTATTTGGGTACAATTTCTAATATAAGCAAGAATAGAATATTGTTTTCTTGCTTTATGCTTATATGCGCTGGGGTAATGTCCCCCGACCAAGATAAATATTTTTAAAACTATTGGATATTTTTATCTTCTCAGGGAGTAACGAAAAAAGTCTGTCTAACCGGAAGTGCTCTCTCCCTGCTATTGCAGCACTGGGCTAGAGGAATTACATATCTTCCTCATCCTCACACTTTATAAAACTATCATAAAGGACGATAAACCGTGAGTGATTCTGCAAAATAGAATTAGCGACTTGGGAGTATTTCACAAATAGTTTACATAATCTTAGGAGTTTGTCAATAGAATAAAAGAAAAATGTAGAGGTGAAATACCCCGCCATTGTATAACTGAATTCCCGTAAAATCTAAAGCAGTATTATAAACTTTTGCTTAATTTTTCAATATTTAATGTTCTTTTTCTGGTACTCGCAGTACTAATGGATATTTAACATGCGCAGATCCTTTCATTCAGATTATTTTTAACATTGGAAATTAAAGATTTTGCGGAATTGAAGCTGATGCGATTGATGTCAATATCTTCTACATATTTTCTTCAGCTCAAATTTGTACAGATCGGGAGGTCTAAAGGTATGGAATACCCTCAAGCCAAGTATAATCGATGCATTATTAAAATTAAACAAGAGGTCGAATGTAGTTACAGAGTGTTTAGTGCATCAACCAAAGCCCACCTCCTGATGTACTCCAGCAAAAATTTGAATCTTTTTCTTCTTCTTCTCAGCCGTCTTTCGCCCACTGCTGGACATAGGCCTCCTAATTTCTTCCAAGCCTCTATCTTTAGCCATTTGGTACCATTGTCTTCCAGTCTTTTGTTTTATGTCATCAAGCCATCTTTTTGTGGTCTACCCACATTTCGTTTTGTTAATCTTGGGCGCCACTGGGAAATGCGAATTGGCCACTCTTTGTATGATTTTCTTGTTACATGTCCCACCCAACTCTAATTGAATAACTAGATATATTTTGACATTAATGTCCAAATTCAGTTCAAAATCAATCTTCTAGATTACAATTAACTGGGGTAAGATCAATAGAACATTAGAAGTAAAAAAACAGGGAGCAAAGTTAATCTGTACTTAATGTTTGTTAAAGTGAAATTGGTTCCAGGAGGACGTTGCTAAACTTCCATTGGACATTAATTAACAGATCTTGGTAATCTAAGATTTAGGCATCTAGGTAAATGCGCTGCCTAAATTACTATAAATATTAATAACAACAATTTTACCAAGCTAAACTAACCAAAAGCTTCCAAATTCAATTATTTAGGAATATCACTTTGGCCATGTGTGTGAGCTGTACAAAAAGCATGGAAATATTGTACTGAAGTAGATTTGAAGGACCTTTGAAAATACCTCAGTATCTCATCTTCATGTCAGTAATATAAACAAGGTATAGGATTGGTTCCAAGACATTCCCTGAGGTACATCACGCTTAACGTGATATAATTCAAAAGTAAGATCTTACTGTTTATATTAGTTTCATTAATATATCTTTAGGCATCTTCCAGGTGTTACATCTTTAGTTGTGATGTTAAATTATCACATTGGCAATGATCAGCTTACGTTGTTAACACCCACGTCATAATACCTTCTCAAGATAGAGAAGTTTTTTTTAGATATTTCCATAATAAATCTACTTTGGCGTACACAACATTTTGGATTTTGAAATTGGTTTAAAATCAACATCATATTATTTTTGTCTTAGGTTAAGTAAAATCCAATTTTTTGATGGTCTAGATTGATTTTCTGTATAGTAGATGATGAATTTTTATCATTGAAAAGTTACCTATTTAGAAAAACTTTCTTGGAAAGTACCTACTCCATTTTTATTACTCTACTCAATATTTAAAAAAGTTATTAGTGATACCCTTATTATAAATAATTGTACCTACGTTCGTAATTTGCTGAAATCAATAAACTTTAATCAATTTAGTATAATAGGGGTGATAATGCACGGCTTGTTATCTTAAAATACTCATTTCTAGAAAGTTTAAAGCAACATTTTCGTCACCACAAACACGTACCTATTACAATTTTTGATATTATTTAATTATTTTAATTTAACGATTTCAAGTTAGGTGAATTTTAATTGAATTTATAAATTAGTATTATTTAAATTATATATTGCTATGATTTACCCTAAATTAAGAGGTGCATCCTTCTAAACCACAATCCAAAAGTTTCCAATATTTACATTTATTTATTTTATTAAATATATTTATTAATATAAAATAAACAATGGGTTTCAACAGCTAGTAACAGCAAGATTCCTTCTGCTGAAGGCTTCTGAAAAAATTCGTTTCATTGTTCAGTTAACTTCTTAATGTTTTTAATATTAATATTTATTTTATTTTATTATTTTAATAATAATCTAAGCTTTACGAAGAAGAAGAACAATCGTTTTCAACATCTCATGAAAGCAAGATTCCCGAGGGGTTAACCGCTGGTGAAGTTTTTTGTACACAACTCATGAAGTACATGACATCTCATGTGAAGTACATGAAGTACTTGTGAAGTACATAAAGTATTTGAGAAGTACATGAAGTACTGGTAAAACACATAAAGTACGTGTAAAGTAGGTAAAATACGTGTTAAGTACATTGAAGTACAAGTGAAATATCATGAAGTTAGTAAATTTTTGGTGAATTACATGAAGTTGAACCTAGCTTATGCGCATGCGCTACGGTCAATGTGTATCATAGCTAACACACGTGTATTCAATAATAATTATTTGATAGCAAATTAACTTACATCAGTAGATTTTCTTAACATTTTTTTATCTTAAACGCTGAATAGACCTTTGGCGCTCATTATTTTATTACTTAAAAGTTTTGATAGTTGCTAGTTTAATAGTAATCAATTAATTAAATTAAACTTAGATTTATTTAGCTAATTTTATAATTTTTTTTAGCTCATTTGTTTGAATATCATGGAGGTTTGGTAGCTCAATAAAAAGCTTTGGTAATTCATTATTTCGTCGTGATTAATTAATTACATTGAAGCGAAAACAACGCGCTTGTTCCGGTTTTACAGAGACGGCTCCAAAATGTAATAATACAATTTAAACTATCTGTACTTGATTTCTTTAACTATAGTTATCTATTAGTTAAAACACATTCAAGTTAAATTGACAAAATTACCAATGAGGTGTTTGATTTGTTTTGGTTTTTGTGTGTTTGGTTATTTGGTTGTGGTCTGATTGGATGGGATTGGATAAGGTGCATATCATCAGCCCCCTTCCATTGCAAATTTTTTATTCAAAAAGTGTAAATCTATTGTACATTCTTTATTTTCGGTTAGACCTTTTTGGTTTTTGAATTATTTAGAAAATTAGTTGGAGTGAAGGGGGCTGGAGACCTGCTAGCTCCACCCTCTCGATTTTTAAAATAATCTTAATAATCGTTTGTGCATGATTGTACATAATTTATTTTTGCTTTACCCTTTTTTGTTGCCCCCCAAAATTGGTAATAATTTTTTTAGAAAACTAAAACGGTAGCGGAGAGTTTTTACTAAATTTTCAAATCTTTAATATGTTTGCCTGCATTGTAATATTTGGGTACTGAAGGGTGTTTCACACCCCCCAAACCCCGGATTAATTAGTTTATTTTTTATCAGAAGTAAACTGTAGATCTCTCCATACTTGGGCACTGGAGGGTGTTCCATACCCCTAGACCCCCGGATTGAGTAGTTTATTTTTTATCAGAAGTAAACTGAAGATCTCTCGTTGCAGAGGTACTGAAGGTGTTTCCCACCAAAAGTACAAATTTTGGAATGAAGATCATTGCGGAACATGCAGAACCCCCCAAACCGTGTAGTTTATTTTTTATCAAAAGTAAACTGAAGATCTCCCATTGAAGAGGCACTGGAGGGTGTTCCACACCCCCCAGACCCCCGGTTTAAATAATTATTTTTATTAAAAGTGAATTAAATACTTAAGCATATCTCAAGTTTATTAAAATTAGCTATGGACAAGTAAATGTGTTTAATTCGTAATCTAACAATTAATTATAAACTGCGCAATTATAAATTCCGTACCCCCGGAGGTAGATCTCTGCAACAATATAAAAAATAATCTACTTAATCCAGGAGTGTCTTGGGGGCGTGGAACACCTTCCAGTGCCTCTGCAACAGGAAATCTTCAGTTTACTTCTGATAAAAATAAACTACTCAATCCGGGGGTCTGGGGTGTGGAACACCCTCCAGTGCACAAATTTTGGAATGAAGAACATTGCAGAACATGCAGAACTCCCAGACTGAGTAGTTTACTTTTTATCAGAAATAAACTAAAGATCTCCCGTTGCAGAGGCACTGGAAGGTGTCTTAGACCCCCCGGTTTTAATAATTTATTTTTATTAAAAGTGAATTAAATATTTAAGCATATCTCAAGTTTATTAAAATTAGCTATGGCCAAGTAAATGTGTTTAATTCGTAATCTGACAATTAATTATAAATTGCGTAATTATAAATTCCGTACTCCCTGGGAGGCAGATCTCTGCAACAAAATAAAAAATAAACTACTTAATCCAGGGGCTGGAGGTGTGGAACACCTTCCAGTGCCTCTGCATCAGGAAATCTTCAGTTTACTTTGATAAAAAATAAACTACTCGATCCAAAGAGTGTGGAGGTGGGGGATGGAACACCTTCCAGTGGTCAAATTTTGGAATCTCGGTAAGTCTCTGAAATACCAATGAAGTACGTGAAATACAACGAAGTATCAATGAATTAGGCGAAGAACCGTGAATTATTGATGAAGTACGGTGAATTACTGGTGAAGTACGTGAAGTCCCGTGAATTATATGAAGTACGAAGACGTATGGAAAATTATGATGCAGGACGTGAAGTTAATTGTACACAATTTCCTCTAGCGGTTGACCTCTCAAAGATTCCATTTGCTGAAAGCTTCTGAAAAATTCGTTTAATTGTTCGGTTAACTTGTTTTTAATAATTTAATTACTTAACATAATTTAGTAAAAAACTGAAAGACCAAAAGAAAATTGCAAAGGAAGTTATTGATGACCGACAAAATCTAGACAAGTATATTATCGATGTATTTCTGAAAGATAGTATCGCTCCTCGATGGATTAATGAAAATTACTTTCCTGTTATATAGTACAAGCTACTACTATATAATTTTAATCATAATGTGATTTTTCTCTTTACATTAATGACCATTAACATATTTTTCAATTGTCCATATTTGGCATATGTGTCTTGTATTTTTGAAGTGGATGGAGTCAGCCATTAAAGATATGTATTTTTTATAACATTTTGATCGCTACTTCAGTCAGCATTTTATAATTTTTAATGTGTAGTACGGCATTTACTATAATTTTCAGAACTTGATTTTGAAATGTCTGCTTCTTTTTGTAATCCAACTGTGCAAGCTTTGGTGACTTTTAACGTCAATCGGTGTCATGTTACTACAATTCAAAAGTAATAAACGTCTTGTGAAAATACACAATTTTCAACTTATTAGTTAGTTTAAGAAGTTAATATTGCTATTTAATTGTTATCTTAAAAGCAATCATACGATAACTAAACTAAATGATGAGTTTTATCTTTTATAAAGCCGCGGAACGAAAGGATGCAATATTTTGCCGTAACAATTTATTTGAACATTTTAATCAAACCGTTTTGTACATATTCAAAAAATTAATAATGATTTATGATTACAACGTGACGTGCGTTTATTATTCAAAATAAACAAATAAGTTTGATAATGCAAATTTCCATTAACCCTCATCAATTGAAATTTTTAGAACTGTCTTAAGATTACAGTTTTTATTTTAAGAATTTGACGTCGCTTATTAAGCCATTACAAACAAATCTTCCTTATTTCATTATACAAATAATAAATTAAAATTAAAATTAATTTAAAACCAGTAATATTTATCATGCGTAATTATATGATTCAGCAATAAATCCAATATTAATAAAACAAATCTATAAAGTTTAATTAATTAATTAATTAAAGTACCAAACAGTTGTGCACGTAGGAGGACATTGCCCTTATCCTTTCAGTAAACTTCTGAAAGAAAACCAGTTGGCTATTTTAACTGACCATGACCGAATCTTACAAATTTGTTGTGGTAGGTTAAGAATAAACAAGTAGGTGACTTTGAATTTTTTACCACGATTTATTTAATACCTACTATTATTTTCTGTTTTACCATTACTTCCCAAATTTTTCCAGTATCCATATTTATCTCGTCATCTCTCGCGTCTCTTCTTAGAATGTTCATTCTGACAGAACAATTAAAATTTCAAATTCGAACAAATAATGTGGTAGTTTATATTATGTGAGGTAACAAATTGCAATAAAAATCTGCACTACTTGCATAGAGAACACCGTCCAGGTGAAACTATACGATTGTGTTGGGGTTATTCTTTGCGTGTGAACGGGTGGTCTAAAAGTTCTTATCTGCAATCGACTCTGTAGGATACCACTTCGGTTACGTCAATTTAGGGGATGCAATTTTATTCGATTTAATGCCATAAAACTTTTTGATGAGAAACGGTACTTTTATGGAAATTTTCAAGAGATTTATTATGACGGTATAAATATCGATAAATTTCAAGATGATAATCTGGTAGGATGAAAATTGTAGCACTTCTATAAAATCGTAAAACGTCAAGCTATTAAATACTAACATTTCTGATAATTAAGATGTAAAATTGCTTAACCGATTAATCGATATTTATGCCAAAAGAATTTTATTAGCTTGTTTATGACCAAGACAACCACTTAACGGGCGTTTTAAGATATTTAAAATTTTGGAACGGAAAAAAGAACATACCAAGATGTAATGTATAATACAGAAAGTGTAAAGTGACAAAGAACAGTTCGTTAAGTATTGTGCATGCATGAACCATGGCTTTTATCTAGCACGATCTTTAAAAGGCAAACATTGAAAAGAATAACTTGTAACACTCTTATAAATAAGATATAATCAATGGAACATAGCAAAATCTTAATAAAGGGTTGCAGCTTGTATTCTTTCGATGTTTTGATTCATGAATGTTACCCTTAACAGCAACGGCTGTAGATAAATATCTTATTAAAGAAAATTCCGAGTCCTAATTTGTACTTAAGATTTTATAATCGAAAAATAATGAATTGATGTTGGATTTACTTAAGCGGTTTTTAAGTAAGTAATAATAAAGAAGCCTTTTAACTAATCCGATTTAAGTAAATATTTTCAAATATGTTAATTTTTTTACAAATCGGTGCCAATGAAATTTTATTACTAAAGAAATATCTGTCATACGAATTTAATATTTCCGAATTTATTGAAATTGAAAATTTAAAATTAAATACTTAAAGCAAAAACAATGTTACAAACTTAAGCTTTAAAGTATCGGATCTAAACTTATAATTTAAACACATGATTTATTTTCAAAAGTTTAGGTGAAATAGTAACATTCAAAACTAATTCCACGTTTCCGTAGTTAAATAAATGAAAAACTATTTACTTCTCGCCGAGTTAAAAATTATTAATTTTACTTGTTAATTAACTTCGTGCTTTGCTTTTAGATCATTTTCATTTGCACCAGATGAACATATTTTTCAGATTCCCTTAGGAAAATAAAATAGCTAGGGATTTTAAATATCTTCTACAACGCACATTTTGGAATTTATCAGTGTGTCAGTGTCCAGCACTGAAATAATTTGGGAGTAACAGAGATTCAAACCTGACCAGGTGATCAACCAAGTGGTTTTATTTTTAGAAAATTTGCAACTGATGGTATGTCTGATAATGGTATAGTACTGAAATTGAAAACAAAAACTAAAGAATCAGATAAACACCTTGCGTTGGCAGTCTGCAGTTGAAAAAAGTCTCCATCACATCATAACGAAATTCTTGACTCCAATATACTTCCTGTAACAATTAAATATTGCCGCAAGATTAATAAATACAGCATAAAGCACAAAAAAATTAATATTATTTAAAAAATTGGCTGGTAAATTAATTGTATCGATGTTATCAATCAAAATCGACAGGGTAGAATTCTGTATATTATAGTAGTATGTAACAATCAAAACTTGTTAATGCCGTACAAGAATTTCTTACATTAAAAACCAGTTCTTATTAAATGCGAGAAAATTTATGGCACATATTAGTATGTCGATATCTTTTAATGTTTCTTTTAATTATCAATATCTTGCATTACTGTTCAGAAACAACTGTTACAATGTATAATATACTTATTGCATTACCGCATTTAAAAAATGATAAAAATGCTGTAGTATCTTATGAATTAATATTTTGAAAAACTAAAAGTAAATTATTTAAAAAAAAGAAAATTATGAGAAAAATAATATAAAAGTCAATTAATAAAATCGATATGTAGGATAATTGTATTTTATTTAATTGAGAAACATTTTTGTAAGCGTATATAAATAAAATAGCGTATAGATTTCTAGTTTTTACGTATAAAATATTTTTTTAATAAATATTTTGTACCTATTAGTACCTACTCTTAATATTATACATACATACTTATGTTTTACTAAAAAAAACTGAAAACTTAAATAATTTTTGGCAGCAGGTTAGATCATAGAATATGGTAAGTTCCAGTGCCGTAACTAGGTACAGCCGCACAAAGCCACATGGTCAAAATTATATTATTTTAATAAATTTAATAAATATATTTAATAAATTTAATAAATAAATTATATAATATTTTTAAAACAAATTACTGCATTTAAAACAGTTTTTCTTTCCTAACCTTAAGGTAGTCCTGAAGAAAAATGTTGAACCAAACGGTGGGTTCTCTAGTTTAAAAAAATACGTTTACCTCTTGCTTTTGCATTGGCCAGCTCCGACGGTATGCGAAGGTCATGAATTCTATCAGGTAATATATGTGAGACGAGTAAAAAAACAACAAAGCTAAAAGTTTTAATTTATTCTTCCCCAAAAAATATGAAACAATACAAAACATAAAACAAGGCAACAAAAAGTGCACCTAGGTCGAAGACCTAGGGTCCATAAGTTCAAAAAACAATTGTCGTCTTCCATTGAAGATGGTTTGGTTTCCTTGAAGGAGAAAACAAACAATTGAAATAAGCTACCCTGCAACAATGAAATTGTACGTCGGCATAGCTATACAGTCGGCATGCCACGGTAAAAGTTAGTATCAAAGGGATTTGATGGTATTTCCCAGATTTCAGGATATTGGCATATGCTTCTATGGCTAGCTCAATTGGAGCAAGAAAAAGAACTTAATTGGCGACTACTTTTCTAGCGTAAAAAAACTTAGAAAGGTAACTGAATTTGCTCTAGGCGCCACGTGATTATAAAACGTTACTCTTCAAAAATACTCTACTACCCAAATCACGAAAACTAGCGTTTAGAAAAGAAGTCACACGATATAAAATAAAAAATTGCAAAAGCTACAAGAGATACACTTGAACTGTAAACAAATGACTTTATTGTAAAATTACAACGGTGACACTAAAGTTTGATTCAAGCAAAAAAATAGGTAAAATATAATCGCGTATGCATTTCTGCAAAAGCTAGATTTCTCTTTGTATAGCTATATTAGGGTTAACAATATGATCTTATAATATTATAGGTACGCATCAAGCATAAACAATTGAACAGTAATAATAATTAAACTCGCAACCAAAATTATAGCGCAATATCCACGCAATATTATCACAAACAGTAAAAGACAGCACAAAACACTTATCTCATTTAACAGACTTTGATGTTGATTGTCCGAAGGTTAAATATTAAATTTCTTTCAAATAAAGTTTCCAAATAATTCAGGCTGATAGGAGAGCTTATTAACAATGTACGGCACTAATAATATTCCAAAATCAAAAAAATGCATAAAACCACCATGGTACTACAAAGCAAAATATACCAAATCTCACATCCACAAAATCGAACAGTTCCAATAAAGAAACTTGGTTATTATTGAGGGTTAACCGCTGGTGAAGTTTTTGTACACATCTCATGAAGTACATGACATCTCATGAAGTACATGAAGTACTTCACGTGGAACATCCTCCAGTGTCTCTACAACGGAAAATCTTCAATTTACTTCTGATAAAAATAAACTACTCGATCCGGGGGTCTGGGGTGTGGAACACCCTCCAGTGCCTCTAACGGAGATCTTCAGTTTACTTCTGATAAAATAAACTATTCAATCCGGGGTCTGGGGTGTGGAACACCCTCCAGTGCACAAATTTTGGAATGAAGAACATTGCAGAACATGCAGAACCCCAGATCAAGTAGTTTACTTTTTATCAGAAGTAAACCAAAGATCTCCTGTTGAAGGCACTGGAGGGTGTTCCACACCCCAGACTCCCCGGTTTAAATAATTTATTTTATTAAAAGTGAATTAAATATTTAAGCATATCTCAAGTTTATTAAAATTAGCTATGATCAAGTAAATGTGTTTAATTCGTAATTTGACAATTAATTATAAATTGAGTAATTATAAATTCCTGAATAGTATGAAGTACGAAGTATGCAGAATTATCATAAATTACGTGAAGTGTGAAGTTAATTATTGTACACGATTTCCTCTAGCGGTTGACCCCTCGGTTATTATTGACCAAGGGAAGGACCTTAAAAGGATTTTCTTTATAAGAAGATATAATTGAAACAAAAACAACTTTACCTCGTAGATGGTGTAATTGAGGGTATAATTCAAATGAAGATAAGTATTACTTGGTTAATGCTGAGTCACAAATTATCCAAATATCCTCGTTGCACAAAATAATCCCAATACGGAGCGGCAAAAATATATACCAAAATTTTCGTACAAACGGCACATCTAGGAATCCTTACAACCAACAATTAACTTGCCAAAAATACCTTCCAAAAATTTTAGTTGTTGATAATGTGTTTTATGGTCTATCGATACCAAGTAATCAAAATGGATAGAGCCGCACTTTAAAATTCGAATAAATAAAAATCCAATTTTCTACCGTGACAGACACCAAAAAGAAATGGCAAACTGGATTTTATCAGTAAATATCATTACACAAGAGAATCGTATTCATCTCGCCAAAAAAATTTCCTTTGTCATTGGGAATTCTTCTAACTTCGGTATATTCCAGGTTCAATGTCAACAAACTCCGATTTTGCAAAAGTGTAGAATTCTAAAATTCAATTTTAATATATAAATAAATATTAATCATATTATAAAACATAATTAAATTAACATAACGACGTGTAGTTTGTACCAGCACAAGGGCAAAAATGCAAATCCTAGATTTAACAAAATTCCAAATTATGTTCAAATTAGATTTTGAAGAGATTTCTAAAATAATTAGCACGTGAACTAAGTTTTAAAAAACATTTTTACTGTTCATTTTTGAAAAATAGACGGATTTTCTAATTTATTAGTCTAGCAATAGTATATTATATTATAATATAAAAAATGCGAAAGTGAAAAGGGCAATAAACCTGCCAATTTTAGTTTGCACTAAGTGCACCCTTTTAAGTTTATTTGTATAAATTCTTTGTCGTGTCGTTTTTTCATATTTTGTCGTATTATTTTTTGGTACATAAATTACAATTGGAGAAAATTTAAAAAATGCATATCAATGTCGTAGTAAATTTGTAAAAGGCTGTCAACAGTAGCATTGGAAGATAATAATGAATTCATGGAAGAGGAAGAGGCCAAAAATAGAAATGAACTGCTCTACAAGATAATGTAAGTACTAACATGGGGCAAGGTAAACTGGACCAAAAAACTACCTGAAAATGGTAAACAAACGGGGCCAAATGCAAATTTTAATAAAATTTTGAACATGGTAAACTGAGCCAAAAACAAAATTTTAAAAAATTAATTTTTTTGTTGGCAAGTAAAAAATATTCCTATTATTTAGTTTTTTTATTGGTACATATTTAAAAATATTTTTTGGAAACTGTGCACTATAAACATAAACCTACCACTATTTCTACAGGAAATTCAACTAAATCAACTCAAAACAAATAATCGGGCTGTAGGTTAGAGTTAGTTTTTGATATTTTTTTAGAGTTGATACCAAATAGGTGGAATCTGCGCAATAGGTAGATATTTTTTTAGAAATAATACCAAAAAACTCACACCCCTTCTTTACCTAAAGTTTGCCTTTGGCCTATTTTACCATTGGCCCAGTTTACCGTCACTCACTAAAATTATTGCATTCTAATATTTTAAGAAACAACGAAACGTCAGAATTGCAGAAAATGCAATTAAAATATGTTGTGTAGTCGTTTTTATAATATAGTACTGAAGGACCTAGTTCTTTCAATTTTAGATTGTGTTTTAGCTTCCCTTCCCCCTTGACTTGTACATTTTATATTTTTGTGCGTATAAACATTTTTCATGAACAATAAATTGTTTTATTATAATAAATTTATGATTTTCTAGAAAAAAACTTGCAGGTAGTACAAAAATCATTTCTTGCACACGAAAAGAGAGTTTCGGTATTGGTAAGGTCTTTTTCAGATCTTATGATAGAGTCTAATGAACAGGACATATCATGATCTAAACCCGTTTTGTAACACCTCCACTTGCAGGAATTGATCGAGCCTTTTAAGAAAGGTGCATGAACTTAAAAAGATTTCGAATCCTTCTGAAGTCATAAAATGGGACAAAGTTTTCTTTGGTAACTATTTTATTTGGATACCCTTGCCTAAACATGGATTCCAGCCATTTCGTCGTTGTCCGCCGGTTGATAGCAAGATTGAAATTGAAAAGAGAACAAAACTATTGGAAATTTTACTTCTTCAGCCATCCATACATTTTCTCAACAGCTATATACTTACGTCCCACCTAATTTTTCCCAAAATAAAAACACAAACCTCTGAATGATTAGCCTTTTGACGCTATTACCTTTCCGTTCTTTGAACACAATAAACGCAAGTTTCATCGCCATTGTGTAACCCTTATTAATTACAATAAAAAGTGCTTTTGTTTAAATGACCAACAACTGCATCCTTTCCCCTATTTGGAAATACAAGATATGTAAACTGCAGATTATATTTTTTAAAATTACAATTATTTCGCTTTGCTCTTAAAATATTATTAGTTTCAAAATAATGGCAGGGTTATTTTCCTTTTGAGAACCTCCTTTCAAACGTGTATGTACTTAGTATTACGCTGAGACGTTGAAGTTTTTTAATAATACTTAATTTTTTTATTCATCTGTAATTTATTTCTGTAAACTTTACGGGAATTTTTAAGTAAACAGTAAATTACTCATAATGTGGTGAATGTAGTATATGTTTTTCGTGCTCTTAATTAATTGCTACATTCTCGGGTGCATTGAAAGTGTGGCAGTGAATACCGCGTATGTAACCAACTGCAATTTGTAAATGCATGGCTTTGCATCAAGGGAAATACAAACCCAGGTGTACAAGGTTTGTGCTTCCCCAGGTAGAGAAGCCTGGTGCGCTTTCACCGTGAAGGCACGAGCTAATGTTTAGTAGATAGTAAGCAGTGCCTACCCGCATCGTAACCACGCGCCAAATTAATGCCTATTTGATAATATACAAGCGCCTTAACAAATTCACGGATTTCTCGACTATTATTTTATATGCATATGAATACACTTTTCATATGTAACCAAAAATCGATATTATGAAAGCATAATAAATCGATAATGTGAATACTTAAATTTTTATATCAAAATAGTTGTAATTTGCATTTCCAAAAATTTTCAAAGCAAAAACCATAGCTAAAATTATTAAATAGGCGTGCGACCATGAATAATCGATAATATTAAATAAAAGAACAACAAACACGCGACCACTCTTTCATAGTTGTCAGAGAATAAGACTGATCACATATTGATAGCCACAAATAGGCAGATGCTTATTGTCAGACTCCCTTGCATATATTGTAAAATTTTTGACAAAATACTAAAGCTAGCAAAATAACAATGAGTCCTAACAAGCTTAACACGCTGATAGACCAGAGACCACTTCCGAAAATGTTCAGTCATTCTTGTAGTGCGGATTAATAAATAACTCGTAAGGATCAAAGCATGAGCCAATACAATCGATTGCATTATTAAAAATTTTTTTCTTTACTTTATTATTATTTAATCGACCTGGTAAATTTTTCATTTTCAATAATTTTACTGCAAAGGTGTTGGTTAAAACCACAAAAATGAAATGTGGTTCCCACTTCATAAATATAACACAATCTAACCACCCTCACAAACAGTCAAAATAACATAACGAATTCTAAACGAGAGAATAATGGACTGATTGAATTAACCTAGGGCTTAACATATGTATTCTGACGTATCAGTCACTGGATATGCTCTCAACAATATGTGTTTATGGATTATAATAGAGGGTTTTAGTCTATAGACGGGGGTGACTAACTTGCTACGTAATATTGTTCAACAAAAGAGCGCAGCATCTTTTTTTTTTGAAAATTATGATTTTATTATTTATGCAACAAATATCTCTGGGGTTTTTCAACATGTTAACGAGTTATTTAAAATCAGACTGATGGATTCTCTGCTAACAGAATATTAATAAGATTTTCCCCAGCAGATATTGTAATTCTTTGGCACGGTCAAGTTTTTCAAATGCCCATTTAATTTATCCTACCTATCATCTAACATTGTAAAACATATGGACAATTTAGATTAATTTTAGATTGTAGGCAGTCTGTTGTATCAAAATTTTGTACACACATACATTTACATATTTAAATTTGGTACCTATGCTATGTATTTATCCTCCCTCGCTCTTTTTTCAAAGTGTAATTGGATAAGTAGTATTATATTATATTTTATCAAAATGTAAAATAAAATAAATTTTTATAAAAGTGCAAACTTTTCCACGTTTTTCATTACGTTAATATTATATACCCGAAAATATACCATAATGTGCCAATTTCTCACCTACCATGTTCGGATACTTAACCAATAGGCTCTACAGACTAACGTAATCACGGGACAAATCTTTTTTTTTTTTGGTGATGGTTGTGGTACTGAGACGAAAGCAGTGAAAAACCGCTTTATTAGTTTTGTTTAATTTAAATTATTATGCAAAATCGTGATGAAAAATAGATGAAGAATGGTATAATAACACTCGGATGTTGTCTTTGAGCGCTTGAATCGCTACTGGAGTATTGGCGTATTTTTTATCTTACCGTAGCTCCAAAAAGATCTAATGGTGTTAAATCGCACGTCATCCACATCCATAACATCAATTTCGAGCCAAAAAAATCTCTCAACATCGTTCGGTTACGGCCATATCTAAAAACCTTCTAGTTTTTACTTATCAAATGTCATGTCACTGCCAGTTTTATACTGACGGTTCAAAAATGGGGAAAAATTTAAAATGAAATTTTTTCTTGAAAGACTGTTTATATAGGTGCGATAGGATTTTACTTTTAGATACATTTAATACGGTATGCCCTACTGATGTAGAAATAACAAGAATATGGTTAAAATCCACATATATCCTACTGCCAAAAAGTTAGATTTCAAATTTTGCGGGATTTCCGCATCAGGATCATGAGTCATTTCCTGAAGCTTTTCTTGAAAATTAGTCACAAAAGAGTTTTTAGGATATGCAAAGAATAACATGTTGGCCACATACAATTTCGTTTCCATAAATGCAATGAGTACAAGAAAGGCCCTGCTTAGCATCCAGGTCCTTTTCAAAGATGCACAGATGTCAATTGTGACATCTTTGCCTGCTTTATTGACTAATTTGTAAAGGAGCAAATCCGGTGGGTCGGTATTCACAATTTACATGAAATCATTGTTAAGTGAATTAGTGCGAACATTTTTGTTGTTTTAATTTATTTATTTATTCTATTTATTTTTTCTACCAAATACATTTTTTGCTAATTTTTGCTTTAGGATCAATTTTGTTTTTCTTACTTAGTATTTCATATTCGTAAAATTACGCAATTGTCAATAAAATTTTCTCATGGAAATGTATTATAAATAGTACAAAAGTTATTGTTTTCAAACTTTTAATATTTGGGGCCAAAAATTCTTTTAATTTTTTTCTAAAATAAGTTCAGAAATTTGTTGCCTATTTCATTGCAAATTAGAATACCTGGAATTGAAAAAATGCAATTTGAATTGACGCAAATGTCGTCAAGTGGCTCAAAAGTTGCTGAAAAGTCTCGCCGAGTGTATTCAAAAAACTCTTTGCTTCATAATTGTTTTTATATTTTATATTTTGTTATAAAAATTATTGAAAACTATGGTCACTTGAAGTAGTTGCCATAACTGAATAAGTTATCCAATGGTAGTAATAGTTTTGAGTAAATCACAAAAAAATGTGAAAATTTTGTTGTAAGTTTGGGAATAAATTGCATTATATAACCGTGGACATATTTACTTTCTGCATACCAAACGTGATCGATGCAAGGTAAAACAATTAAATGCAATTAATTATTTTTCGTATTATTTTAAAATGTTTCAAGTTTAATAAAATTTGAAAAAAATTTGAAACATTTTAAAATATTTTATACAACATATATTTTCAACAAGTAATAATAAACATTTACAATTAATTATTTTTCTGCAATAACTTACAGGACATTGTTCTTATATCTAAAAAGTACATAATTATATACTTCATCTTCACTATCACCAAAGAATATAATAGTCAAAAGTCTATATGCTCTTTGCTATCACCTACTTCTCCTTCATTTCTGTAAAGTTAACTAGTTTCCACCATTTTGATTTTGAACTTATTTTGTATGTTAGAAGCTGTTTTAGCTAATATGACCGCATATTCTTCGGGTGTATAAATTCGGTAATTTTTCGCAAAACTTTTTTGATATGCCCGCCCAAAATCACGGTCGCAAGGCAGAAAATATCCGCGAATTGGCAAATAAAATATTTTTTTATATATTTTTGTATTTTTCGAACTTAAAAAATGCAGAGATGTATTTTATTTTTGTACCAATCTACATATTTATGTAGCTACCTCGAATTAATGCGATTTCATGTATAACTCAAAATCGACTACTCGACTATATTACAGCCAATCCGATTTTGCTTTATTCTGAAGATATCGAAGCTTTTTAAGTGTCATGATCTATTACTGATATCTAAAAATATCATTGATAAACGTACCACCACTCACACTGTTTTTGAAAGAATAGGCAAAGAAAGAAAGTGACTAATAAAAATAAAATTGTGGAAATTGGTATACCTAGGACATATCATGAGAAATAATAAACTATAAGGCAGCCGTCATAAGGAAAAAGACAGTAAGTACATTTTAGATAATTTTGAGTATTAAATCGCAAAAATCGCTTAATTCAAATTTATGCTCAAAAATATAAATTTTTCTAATAGATACAAGCAAAATAGTAATTACGTTTGTAAATGCAACGTAAAAAGGCAGCAAGTACAGAGTTACTGCTTTTTTATTTTATTTTTAAATCATTTTGAAGGTGTCCAAACAAATAAACGGTTTGAATTTATTAAAGTTTTGACATTTTTACAAAAATATAACGTAGGACTATTCAAAATCTGTTCACAAATTACTCGAAATTAAATGTACTGACAGATTTTTACAAAAACTTTGGCGACTTTCCGGCATTAGAGAACAAATTTTTTCTTTTTTAAAAACCTTAATTTCCTGGAAACTCTAAGAATGACTTTTTTAAAACCTTTTTTTATAAGGTTCACCTTTAAAAAATCTATTTCTATGCAATTTCCGTCGAAATCTGTCCAGTACGTAAACGTTAGTTTATTTCTTCTAAATTGCAATTTCACCATATTACTAAATACATATACCGTCAATCCAGTATTATTCTCCAATTGAGCAGGAACTGCCGCTGTATCGTTTTTTCATAGCAGTTTCATCGCTTTCTCTAATTTTTTCACAATTTTGCTTTAATGCTAATGCCATCACTTTAGCCATTCTATCACTTACAATTCTGTCCATGTTTTGATTTATTTTAATTTAATTTAATAATACTTTTTTAACAATTTTCTTAGAAATTCTTTGCTTATATTATAGGTAGAGTTTCATATTAGTTTGGTAACAAATCATTGTGGCTAGGGAATATAGTATTTAATACTGGATTCAATGCAAAAAGGGAGTAAGGCACTTGCAAAGTAACTTACGAGAGTTACAGGTTGGTTCAAAAGTACTGAAAGCGATACCTATTAAGCAGTAGAGGAATCAAAATTCATACGTCATTTTGATATTTGATCTTTCATATGAACCTACTAAAATTTTATTTCCATCTGTCAATTCATTCATTGTTTACAAGCCATTTGAAGTCGACGTGTCGGTGTATTTTTTAACAATGGAAAAAACTGAGTATCGTGCAGTGATAAAATTCTTTGTTTTGGAAGGTTTATCAGCAACAGAAATTCATACAAAAATGGTGAGCGTGTTAAAAGAATCTGCTCCTTCATTTCCAACTGTACATCGATGGGTTTTAGAGTTTAAACGTGGTCGTACAAGCGTTGAAGATGAACCACGTAGTGGACGACCAAAACTGCAACAACACCAGAAATCATTGAACAAGTACATAATATTGTTAGTGAAGATCCAAGTTTGACTAAGCGTGAAATTGCTAATACCATAGGCATCTCAGACGAACGAGTACTCTATATTTTACATAAAGAATTACGTATAAAAAAGCTGTTTGGAAAGTTAGTGCCGCATTCGTTAACAATTCAACAAAACTCACTCGAAAGCAAATTTCTCAGCATCATTTGAATCTTTTTAATAAGAATAAAATCGATTTTGTGCGTCGTTTTGTAACTATGGATGAGACTTGGATCTACCACCATGATCCTAAATTGAAACAAGAACGATTACAGTGGACTGAGGCTGGTTGTTCAGCTCCAAAACAGGTGAAGTCAGGACGATCAGCAAAAAAGGTTATGGCATCAGTTTTTGGGATGCAAAAGGATTTTATTGATTGATTATCTTGAAAAAGGTAAAACAATTAACTCTGAATATTATTGTAACCTTTTGGATCAATTGAACGAACAAATTCGTGAAAAGAGACCCGGTTTGCAACATAAAAAAATCATCTTTCACCAAGACAACGCACCTGTCCACAAAAGTGTTTTAACAATGGCAAAATTCAATGAACTAAAGTACGAATTCTTAAATCCTTTCCTTTGGGTCGGTCTTTTGAAATTTGAAAAAATTCTTGGGGAAACGTTTTCAAATAAAATTTTCACGGGGAACAGTTTTTAAATTTCCAAAAAATCTTTACAGATGGATAAATATTCAGATTTGATAGTTATGATTGAGAATTTTAAAATATTCATTAAAAGTATTTTTTGCTTCATATACACTTCTTTTTTTGTATTATTTTAAAACTTTTTTGTATTTTGTTTTTAATAAAATTTAAAATATTAAAAAATTAAATTCTTCTGTCAATTAAGGGAAAACGGAAATTTGTATTTAAATCATAAAGAAAATTATCCTCAATGCCTTAAAATTATTAATTGATAAATTAATTTTATTTATTAAAAAGGGTTGTCGACTTAAAAAATTTGTTCATTTTAATTTTAAATAAAAATTTTATTTTTTTTAATTAAAATCCTACTTAGTATAATTCTTTAATTTTTTTAAATATGAAACAAATCAAATAAAATTAATTAATTCAATTTCTTTCATGTTAGAAAAAAAAATGTGATTAGTAATTAAACGCTACCCACCTTGTTTTGCTACAAAAAAAATGATTTCATAACAAAATTTAATTTAAACTTTAATGAAAGGAAATTGTTTTAATAAAAGAGATTGTTGCTATGTATTTTTTCAACTTCAAGGGTAAAAAAATAATTGAATTTTTATTTTTAATTCTAAATTTCATTAACTTTTAAGTTTTTTTGGTAAAAAGATTTTTTTTGGTTTAAAAGTTTAAAAGTTTTGATTGCGTTCGTTAGGTTTTATCAATTTTGTTTAATATTTATTAAAAATATCATGTTATAGAGTTCAAAAAAAGTTTGAAGGATTGTAGAATAATTTAGTTTGTTAAAAAAATTTAGTTAACCAAATATCATGAAATTGTTTTAAATGATGATAGAACGATTATTTAAAATGTAAAAATAGTAATCAAAAAATACTAATTAAATTTGATACTATATAAAAATCATAAAATGATTAAAATAATGTTTTTAATTAAAATACACACTTTTTATAACTTTTTAATTTTTAAATTAGCATTAATTTAACTCACTTTAGATTTATTTTTTAGTAAAACTTATATTATCACATAGCCCCGCCCATTTTGAATTTTTTTTTCAATTTCACCTAAAATCATGTATTTTATCACTTTTGTGATGCAGCCGCCACGTATGTGACCTGTTATTTGAATTAAACATTGTAAAGTGTCGATTTAAAAAGTATTTTAGCAAAAATAATTTTTTGGGTGAATTCGACTCTTGACGTAGTTGCGTTTATCAAAACCGCTTGTAACGCCCGGAGAGACGCGGAGCGGAGTGGACTCCATTTCGAAAAAATGTACTTACTGCCTTTTTCCTTATGACGGCAGAAGGGTTACCACAACTAATTTAATAAGAAAGGATGGAAGGAAGAACGAGACCGGGAAAAAGCACAATATCATGATTGAAAATTGTTTCTGGCTACAACAAGGGACAGTTTTAGAGCTGCAAAGTACGAATTGCCACAACATTCAAAACAGACACAAGAAAAGAACAAAGCTACGTTTGAATTTTTTGCCACCTTCAAATATTGGCCTTTTATAAAATGGTCAAATTATTGTCATAGATGCTAATTTAAATTCACGTTATATGGTAATTAATGAAATTATTAAATTTGTAGTATATAATTTTTAGAACTACGCAGAGAGTTCACAAATCGAATAAACAGGGTCGGATTTCACAGGTGCTTACCTGGAATACCTTTAAAATACTAAATAATTTGCTTGATTTGTTCTAATATATTTTTCGTAAACTTGTATTATCGTTATCAGTTCAATAAATTACGATAAGCAAAAAAGTATTTTTAATTTTTATATTTTATTATTCAGTAAATGCTTAGCACAAAAAACTTCCCCTACTTATCTATCAACCTATTTGTCTATGGATCAGTTAATTCGTAAATATTTCCCTTTTTCAAACTTTTTTTTTATAAAATCTTAATAGCAAAACCAACAAATTGCTATGTCCATCAGTAAAAGCTCATTAATAATAAATTCATTATAAACTTTGACTAAACTTTCCGTAGTATAAATTGTTCGTATTCCGTGTTACTCATTTGCCATAAGCTTCAGTTGTCATGTTTCTAATGGAATAAAAAATAGAAGAACATATTATAATGAATGATGTGTTGGCATGTTGGCGAATTTGAAGTGGTTCAAAGTTTGATAAGTCAGAACTTAAGCTCCGCTCGGTGCTTCCGATACACTGACGATGTATTAGCAGCCTCATAGATACAACCCTTTCGGTTTTTTTGCATCGGCCATTCAACCACTACTAAAAGTGAAAAATAAATTACATCAGGAATACTACACTTCTTTCCTTGTAAGTGCTTAAAGCTCCACGTAGTATAATACATATAAAACACATTATTTCTCAATATAATGATCGCATTTCGTTACAAATAACCTATCTAGCAGTCTTTATTCAGACAATACTAATTGGAAAGATAACATAGGTGGAAAAAGTTTGGTGTTTTCGATTAAAGCGTTAAAGAAACTGGCGATAAGAGGTAATTATAGTTGGATTTGGCCGCTTACTGTAATTGTGGATTAATTTTAGCTTTATCACTTCCAGATAAGTAATCCTTTCCTAAACATATCTCTGATGGGGGTCAATTATAAGAAAAAGAGAAAATTAAACGACTTATTCGTACGGAAACGATTGATTTTATTACAATTTTGATATCACTATGTAATAATTTCCATATTAAAATTTGTTCCCACGAATTTAAACCTCTATCGTTTATTTATTACACGTTATACTAAACAGTGGTTTAGTGTTACTTATTGTTTAGGGTACTTGAAAAAACAAAGGCAACTTTTACACTGTGCATTTATTATTTGATACTGGGGAGCATCGTTTTAAAACTAAGGTTCATTGTTGCAGAAATTAAGGGCGATTTTAGCTAAGTTACGGAAGTTATTGGCTCTCCAGGACATTGCATTATGTCGATGTCCTGTGGTGATATTTGCAAGGGTGATTTTTTAAGTTGACCACTCAAACTTTATTATTGTGGTTTTTATGAACAATTGTAATATTTTAATTTATTGTCTAATAAAAATAATTAATTCCTGAATGTGTTGCTAGGTTTGTAAGTTGCGCAAGAGGAAGGACAGTGCGTTTCCGTAAAAAAAGTAATGGTTATCATTTGAAAACTTGCTTCCAGCTGCGTTACAATAAAATTTACAAATGCAATTGTAAAAACCACTTGGCATTGTTCTACTGTCTAACCGCACCGCTCCGTAACGGTTCTTTCAAAATACAAGAATAACCTCTTAAAACTTGTAAGCCCCTTGATCCATAAGTAGCTGTTATTATATCTATATTAACATTGTGACAAATTTATTGTGTATAAGGGAACCAAATCTTACAATGTTATCTTTAGTTCATCGGACTGGACAAAAATCATGTTAAAGTCAGTTTTGCTGTACAATTCCAAAATCGACAAATACGTAGTAGATGTTATCGATTTCGGTATAGGAAGTCAATAATAAAATTTCTAACCGTTACGTTTCAAGCTTTCGAACAGAAGAAATTTGGTGAAGCTGTTAATGATAGTTTGAAAGTACCCAAATATCTTATTACTTCCCATATAGTTAACGTGGGAAGACGACACTGACTTCCGCTTGTTGAACCACTTGTTAAGGGAAGTTGTATTATTGGTAATTAAAGGGATGAAGAAGACAACCAAAATTCTACACAGATTTTATATCCAAAAAATGCAACGTGCGTTGAAAAAATTTGTATAGGTACAAATGACCTAAAGTACTTAATCACATAAATGTTTGCAACAATACCTTAATCAGAATATTTACCAAAATATGTTTTTTCTGAAACTTCTGGTCAATGCTGCTGCCATAACAATGGTAACTATAATATAAAACTAGGGGACCATCCAGTAATTTGAATAAAACATTAGGGTGATTTAAAAAGCGATGGTATCTAAAGTAACGCTTGATTCATAACAATTTGGTAGTTACACATTGCTTCATAGTACTTTTCTATGTGACGAAAATATAAAAAAATGTGGCACGAACCACATGACGCGTGTTTACTTTGTAAGATTCGGAACAGCCCATCTGATCATCCCATAACATTTTTTTGAAATAATGTTTTTAATACGGAAAAATTTAATGCGATGGGTTTTGCCCACCTGCATTTGAACGTAATCATGCAAAAGTGACTTAAACGCGGGTCACGTGACCCTTAGGTTTTCGACGCGTGGCAAGTTTTCAACTTGGTTTTATTAACGATTATCAGAAACATCAGCAAATTGGCAGTCAATCACAAATTTTTTTGTCTAATTCTGCTCTGTAGAACTGACGTACATTACGAAATTTAAATTAATTTTTAAAAATTAATTGCTATTAAGGGGGTGAAATTTTACGGTGTAATTACAGAATGCGTCATCTTTTTAATCGTTCTTTTATCTAAAACATATGCAGTTGAGATCACACATAGATAAAAATTTTAATTTAATTGACTATGCTGTTACCGACGATAGGCGATATTGGAGACATATTGAGACATTTTGAAAGTATTTTAAGGGTAGTACATTTTGATATCTGAGCGAAAATTAAAGAAGATGCTTGATTGGATGTTAATTACTTGTCGACAGCAATGTTTTTGTTAATGACATTGTATTCATCAGAACATATGTTACGATTCAGCAAACACAGCTCCCTGTATTATAATGTACAGGAACGCGCCATCAAGATCCTGCAGCTGACGCACAGTTAAATCAATTTGTTCAAAAAACAGAAGTACGTCTTTTTAGCACAGAGTAGCGACGGTATTATATAAATTGACATCGTGTTTGATATAGCGTACAATTCTCTGTTAAATTAGTTAATTGTACTTTAGTGGGGAACCGTTAATTAATTCACTTTGATCTGATCCCATGTTTGATTCAAAAAGAATGGAAGACCTTAATTAATAATGTACTACGATAGTACAAGAGATATCCTTTTACAATTGTTAACATAACCATATATAACCAATGTTATCAGCAAAATTTATTAAAACTTTAATGTACATAATCTCAAATCAACTCAACACATAAAATTATAAAAATAAAATAATTTAATATAACTGGCATGCAATTTTTATATATTAATTCTGCGATGTTGAGATCGTTTAAAACTGATCAAGTACCTACTAACTTCCAGGTAGTGCACGTAAAACCTGAATTAAGTTTCAATCTGTTAAAATTATTAATTTGCAGAACGATAAATATGTTATTGCCGAAACATAATTTAATTATTTATTACCACGTAATTTTAGGTCTCATAATTAAATTTAAAATACTTAATAAACGTGCGGTTTATCCACTTTTATATTTCCATTCAATATAAAATATGTAAAGCAGCCAAATATGTGATACTGCAAAGACCCAAAAAATTTTGAATCTAATCTTTCTTTATTTCTAGCCTAACTCTTGTTTGCCAAGTTGAATTGAAACTAAATTCCACTTGTTTCAAAATACATTCACGTTTTTCTCCATAATAGCAAAACCCCAACTGTAAGCGTGAGTCGTAAGTCCAGATGATGTAACAGTGAAATGCAGGTTTGTATAGTATCATAATTTATTGCACTAAAGCTCTAATAATATTATGTAAGCGACAGTATCGTTTTTCATAATTATTTATTTTTTAAATAACTTTTATGAATGCATTTTAATAATACTCAAGTTGAATACTTATAATACATACATTTTCCAAATTTTGGAAAAAGAATTAAATTTAAAAGGCTATTATAATTATGTGCGTGAAGTTAGCCGTGCCATTTTTGAAAAATTAAAAAATAAAAGTTGTGCTGAGTTGTGCTCGATTTGTGCTGCTTTGTGCGTAATTTTTTTTTATTATTTATTTTGGCTTTTATGGAGACCACGGATTTTGAGAGTAGAAGTTAGCTGTGCCATTTTAGAAAAATGAAAAAATAAAAGTTGATCTAAATTGTGCTAGATTTATGCTGCCTTGTGCCGTAAATAAAATTAAATTTTGAAAAATTGCAAGTGTAGAAGAATTTTAAAATATAAAATTATGCAAAATTACAAACAAAATTTTGAAAATAATCCATCGATAAAATATTTCTTCAACATCATAAATCGAGTCATATTTCATATGCTTAGTTTTTGATCCAGCTAACGCAGCCTACATTTTGAAAATAAAAAAATTATTAAAATATAATAAATTATCAAAATAAAATCTAACAAGTGTAAAATTACCAAATGGCCGGGCCAACTTCCATCGATAAAGTACATTTTGTCCATAAAAATTTTATTTTTCAAAATGCATTTTTTTATTTACGTCACAAGGCAGCACAAATCGAGCACAACCCGGCACAACTTTAATTTTTTTATTTTTCAAAATTCGCACGGCCAACTTCCATCAATAAAGTACATTTTTGGCAAGTAAATTCATTTTTCAAAATACAATTTTTTATTTACGTCACAAGCCAGCACAAATCGAGCACAATTCAGCACAACTTTAATTTTTTTATTTTTCAAAAATCGCACGGCTAACTTCCATCGAAAAAGTACATTTTTGGCTATAGAAATGCTATTTTTCAAAATTTAATTTTAGTTGCGGCACAAGGCAGCACAAATCGAGCACAATTCAGCACAACTTTTATTTTTTTATTTTTCGGAAATGGCACGGCTAACTTCCATCCTCAAAATCCGCGGTCTCCATTAAAGCCAAAAAAAAATTACGGCACAAAGCAGCACAAATCGAGCACTACTTTTATATTTTAATTTTTCAAAAATGGCACGGTTAACTTCTCGCACATATTATAATTACGTCATGAACATTCAGCACATCTGTGTGATCCCCAAGAAATTTTTTTTCGTTTATTTTCTTAGATACACGTATTTAACGTTTTTTTGTAAATATTTCAGATATCACACTGATTTTAGAATAAAAAGATGTGCCTACTCATAGCTTGTAAAGCTAAAAAATACAATTATTATTAATTTGATGTATTGTACAACCACATAAATATTTATATTTTCTTGTGCAAACAGACTTTCCGCAGCTTCCACTTCATCTTTGCTCCGGCCGCTCCAAGCCGTTTTGACAAACGCTTTACTAGCTAAAAAAAAGCCCACTAGACCGATTCTATTCTGCAAAGTGTAGATGTTGACACGACAGATACAGAAAGCGACTGACTCACTCCACACGATAAATGATATTTTATGTATAATTTTACTGTATTTCAATTTTTATAAATGAATTAAATAAAATTTTTAATATTATAAAAAAAAAAAAAAAAAAAAAAAAAAAAAAAAAAAAAAAAAAAAAAAAAAAAAAAAAAAAAAAAAAAAAAAAAAAAAAAAAAAAAAAAAAAAAAAAAAAAAAAAAAAAAAAAAAAAAAAAAAAAAAAAAAAAAAAAAAAAAAAAAAATAAGTTATACTGACCAATTTATTTAAAATTCAAATTTACATAAAATATATACATACACTGTTATTTGTTATTATTAAATATAGTCAAGTTTATTTTAATGCTACTTCATTGGCAGAATCTAGCAATTTATTAGCAAGTTCGTTAGGATGTGCTTCCAATCTTTGTTCGTATCTATTGTAGTACTTCTTGATCTGCTCGTGGACTGAAACAACCTGTAGGTCCTGTTGGATGACATAATTTGGAACATACCATGGAGCATCAACTATCATTCAAGACTTTGTTTTGGAATCTTTGTATTATCTCTATATTGGATGTACTAGCAGTTCCCCAGAGCTGGATACCATATGACCATATTGGTATTATAATAGATTTGTATAGTAGTGTTTTATTCTCCATGGATAACTGGGAATTTCTGCCGATCAGCCAATACATTTGCCTAAGTTTCAGTCCAAGTTGCTTACGCTTTGTGAAGATGTGCTTTCTCCATGTCAGTCTTCTGTCCAAGTGGATACCAAGGTATTTTGCATCATCAACCTGAGGTAGAATACAGTTGTTTAGCTTTACTGGTGGACACGTTTCTCTCGCATTGTAAATGTAATATGGGTAGATTTTGTTTCATTTGCCTTAATTCTCCATTTGCGGAGCCAGTCTTGGATCCTGTTTAAGTTGTCTTGAGATTTCTAGAGGCAAGCCTAGGATCGTCATGTGATGCCAGTACAGCTGTGTCATCAGCAAATGTTGCTGTTGTTGCTAATCGTGTGGTTGGCAGATCCGCTGTATACAGCAAATACAGCACTGGTCCCAAAACGCTACCCTGAGGTACTCCGAATTGATTGGGTGAAGGTCGGTATATTCCTCCTGATACTTTACCAAAAATGTCTATCGCTTAAGTAAGATTTTAATGCTTGATAGAACTGATATGGAAGACATTTTTTAGCTTGTAGTACAATCCTTCGTGCCACACCTTATCAAAAGCCTGACTAATATCTAGGAAGGCAGCAGAGCAATATCTTTTTCTCCAAGTCATTGCTGATCTTTCTGGTAATTCTATGCACTTGCTCTATAGTACCGTGGTGTCCTCTAAAGCCAAACTGATGATCTGGTATCAGCTCTTTTCTTCCAGTACAGGTTTAAGGCGTTTAAGTATTAGCTTTTCACATGTTTTGCTAGTATTGGCAATAAGCTGATTGGTCGGTAAGATGTTACTTCTTCCAGCTTCTTTCCTGGCTTTGGAAGGAGGATAATTTGGGCCACCTTCCATTGTCTAGAAAGTATTTTAATCGTATGACGGCGTTGTAGATATATGTAAGGAACTTATACATTTAGGTGTTAATTGCTGCAATACTTTGCCTGTAATCAGATCAAATCCAGGCTTTTTTGGGTTGATTTCTTTGTAGATGACTCGTTGAACTTCTTTAACTGTAAATTTTTAATAGGGATATCCATCTGAAATGGTGCTTCTAGGTATTGATAAAAAATAAAAGTTGTGGTGAGTTGTGCTCGATTTGTGCTGCTTTGTGCGTATTTTTTAAATTATTTTGGCTTTTATGGAGACCACGAATTTTGAGGTGAATTATCATTTTCAAAAATAAAATAAAAGTTGTGCTGAATTGCGCTCAATTTGTGCTGCCTTGTGCCGTAAATACAATTAACTTTTGAAAACTGCAAGTGTAGAAGAATTTTAAAATATAAAATTACCCAAAATTACAAACAAAATTTTGAAAATAATCCATCGATAAAATATTTCTTCAACATCATAAATCGAGTCATATTTCATATGCTTAGTTTTTGATCCAGCTAACGCAGCCTACATTTTGAAAATAAAAAATTATTAAAATAAATTATTAAAATAAAATCTAACAAGTAACATCGATAAATACATTTTTGTCCATAAAAATTTTATTTTTCAAAATGCATTTTTTTATTTACGTCACAAGGCAGCACAAATCGAGCACAACCCGGCACAACTTTAATTTTTTTATTTTTCAAAAATCGCACGGCTAACTTCCATCGAAAAAGTACATTTTTGCCATAACAATTTTATTTTCAATATTATTTTTGATTTAGGGCGCAAAATTAGTGTTTTGAATGGCACTTGAGAATGTAAATTTTTTGGCGAGACCGTCAGGTCGAGACAAAAAATTCATTCGAAAGTGCCATTAAACACTTATTTTGCGCCCGAAATACAAACAATATTTTTTATACAACGTCAAAAAATTAATTAATTGAATTGATTTAATTGAAGTAAATTTTGATTATTATTATAAAAATAAAATCAAATTATCGGTTTTTATGATAACATTGTAACTTAGGAAACGCGCAATTGTTTGTTATTAATTCAGTTACAATTTATAATTTTGTAATAATTCCACGCATTACATAATTTACATAATTCACACTTTTCGAAGTGATGGACTATAGCAGTGAAAGCGATACTCCGCCAGAGGTAATAGAAACTGCAAATGCCGCAATTTCAAATCTGTTACCTGCCAAATCAAAAGTGCAGTATGAGAATACGTATATTAAATTTCGCGAATGGTGTGCAACAAAGAATGTGGTAAAGATATCGGAGAAAGTGCTTTTAGCTTATTTAGAAGAAAAGTCTACAAAAATGAAACCGCCCACATTGTGGTCTACTTTTTCAATGCTGAAAGCAACACTGAATGTAAAGGAAAACATCGACGTCCGAAAATTTCCAAAATTGGTGCCTTATCTCAAAAATAAATCAGTTGGTTATAGAGGAAGAAATCAAGAGTTTTAACAGAAGAAGATATTGCTAAATTTATAGTAGAAGCCGACGATGAAACAAATTTATTTAAGAAGGTACTGGTATTTAATTATATTCATTTTATATGAAGCTAAATTTAATGTATTGCAGGTTGTGCTTATTTTGGGCATAAGTGGGGCTTGTCGTCGAGAAGAGTTAGTAAAATTAACAATCGATGACATAGAAGATGTAGGCTCTGTGTTAATTGTGAAAATTCCAGATACAAAACTCATTCTGAACGTACTTTTACCGTATCAAATGGACAACATATTGAGATATATCGGAAGTACAGGGCTTTGCGACCGACTCATACTTCAAGTCATCGATTATTCTTGAAATATAATAACGGCAAGTGTGTTAATCAACATGTTGGAATCAATACAATTGGAGAAATTCCCAGTTTGATCGCTAAATGGCTTGGAAAGGAATTGTTTAAGCAATACACTGGCCATTGTTTTAGGCGAACCTCTGCCACTCTTTTGGCCAATGCGGGAGGTAATATGACATCTATTAAGCGCCACGGAGGGTGGAAAAGTACTGCTGTAGCCGAGAGTTATTTAGAAGACAGTTTGAACAACAAAATTAGCATTTCGAATAAGATTGCAAACTGTCAACCCTCCACTTCTCAAAGGAACGCCACTGACGAAGTTCTTGACAACAAGATCTGCACTTCTGGGGAGAAGAAAACGTGTGTGATGAGGTGTGTGAGAAAACCTACGGCAACCAATCATCTATAAATACTTCTCTGGGACACTCTAGAATTAATATACAAGATTGTTCCAATTGTTCGATTAATTTTTATTTGTAAGATTTTATTAAATTTGATTAAATTTTGAATACAATATTAGATTCCTATTTTCGTATCTGAATCGTCAAGTTTTTTAACGCGTGAAAAATATTTTTTTCACGGTGAAAAATGATTTCCACCACTTTTTGTTATATTAAAAAGATACACTTCGCGTATGATCATAAATGTCGTCTTTTTGACGTTTGTATAAAAATTCATTTTTATACTTTCGTTAAAAAAGTTAGGTTTTAAGATCAAAATTGGTGTTAGAAGTGTCACTTTTTTTATTTTTATACGTTGTCATGACACAGTGAAAAAAGTAATAAACAATGAAAAAAGTAACTTTTTTCATTGCACATAAACACTTTTCCTTGGTTACTTAAAATTAGCCAACTTATTAATATTTAACTTTAAGTACATACCTTTAAAATTAATTTTTAAATTATGCATATAATTTAAGTCTTTTTAATAAAAGTATAAAATAGTGTGTACAATTGTGTTAGATGTCTTTTTTCACTTATGTGGTTTATTTGGCTCGACTTCGTCTCGCCAAATAAATTTCCACATTCGTGAAAAAGTATCACTTCTAACACGAGTTGTACAAATAACTATTTTATTTACGTCACAGCAGCACAAATCGAGCACAACTCGGCACAACTTTTATTTTTTATTTTTCAAAATGGCACGGCATAATATACATTGATGCAACTGGCTCGCTGATAAGAATGGTAAAATTACCAAATGGCCGGGCCAACTTCTATCGATAAATTCATTTTGATCATAAAATTTTATTATTCAAAATACAATTTTTTATTTATGGCACAAAGCAGCACAAATTAAGCGCAACTCGGCACAACTTTAATTTTTGGGTTTTCAAAATGGCACGGCTAACTTCTATCAATAAAGTACATTTTTAGCCATAAATTTTTTTTCAAAATTTAATTTTATTTACGGCACAGGCAGCACAAATTGTGCACAATTCAGCACAATTTTTATTTTTTATTTTTCGAAAATGGCACGGCTAACTTCCACCTTCAAAATCCGATTTCCATAAAAGCCAAAACAAATTTAAAAAAATTACGTCACAAAGCAGCACAATCAAGCACAACTCAGCACAACTTTTATTTTTAATTTTTCAAAAATGGCACGGCTAACTTCACGCACATATTATAATTACGTCATGAGCAATCAGCACATCTGTATGATCACCAAGAAATTTTTTTGTTTATTTTTAGATACACGTATTTAACGTATTTTTGTAAATATTTTAGATATCACACTGATTTTAGGATAAAAGATGTACCTACTCATAGCTTTTAAAGCTAAAAATACAATTATCATTAATTTAATTTATTGTACAACTACATAAATATTTATATTTTCCTGTGCAACCAGACTTCCTCAGCTTCCACTTCAGCTTGCTCCGGCCGCTCCAAGCCATTTTGACAAACGCTTTACTAGCTAAAAATATACCACTAGACCGGTTCTATTCTGCAAAGTGTAGATGTTGACACGACAGATACAGAAAGCGACTGACTCACTCCACACGATAAATGATATTTTATGTATAATTTTTCTGTATTTCAATTTTTATAAATGAATTAAATAAAATTTTTATAATAATTATTGAAATTTTTTATTGTAAGTATAATAAAAATGATTGTAAATGTTTATTAACTTGTGAAATTATACGTTGAATAAAATATTTTGAAAATTACAAGTTTAATAAACTTACATTTTAGTCAACGACTAATTCATTCATTTAGGGATAGTTTAGCTGTTGACATCTTGATAAGACGAAACCACTTCAACGCAACAGGGTCCTAGACTAAAATGTAAGTTAGATAATTTTCAAATTTTATTAAACTTGTAATTTTTAAAATATTTTATTCAACATAGAATAAAAATGGTTACTGACAACAAAAGTTAACTAAGCAATAAAATATGCTAACCAAACAAAATGTTACTACAACTTTATTATTTATACCGACCAAAATAACAAATAATATTGACCAAATTAACAAATTATACTGACCAAATTAACAAATTATACTATTTATTTTAAAAAATACTGACCATTTAATGATAAAAATACTGACTAAACAATTAGTTGTCATATAGAGCTTGAATATTAAATATTTGCAAGTTCTGATAAAATCTACATTGCTTTGATCTTAAAATTGGCCATTTTAAGTTCACCATTTTGTATTTTGATTTTTATTGTCCGAATCTCCTTAATCCATTCAAGACCGTCTAAGATAGTCATAAAACACAATTTTAGTAAAAAATATTCAATAATCTATTTATCCATTTTTTTAATATTATTAACAGAAAATTAAAATGAGAAAATATATATTCAACTTAAAAATCTGTTCGAATAGTACAATATTAATTTGATTTAATACCAACCTTTTAAATCATTCACTCCACCTGTTTTACAACAAAATCAAAAGCTAAAACAGTGCTTTTTAACTTTTTTGAATACGCGACCCCTTTACAAGTAAAACAAATTCTGGCGACCCCCCCTTCCCGTTGTCACTTTTTAGTAAGCTATGACTGGTAATAATAGCGGTCCCGATGCAATATTCTAAAATAGATCTCTTTCGTTTGGTGAAGCCATTTCTCTAGGAAAAGTGTATTTTGAGTTCAGGAGTCGTAACTCTTCCCAAGAGCTGAATTGTTAGTGTTCTTACAAGATATACTAAATCTGAATATGCGAATTATTTTTGTAATCCTACTTGGTTATTAAAGCATTTCTCGCTGATATTTTTAACCACCTAAATATTTTAAGGAAGAGCATCCAAGGAAGAGAAGAAAACGTTTCAACTGCTAAGGATAAAATCAAAGGATTCCTTCGCAAAACTTTGTTTGTGGTTAACGTCATTGCAAAATATAATGTTTAATTCTTTCCCTTACGTTCAAAAGATTGTCCAATAAATTGCAATGGATCAATCGTTGGTAGAAAGTTCTCATATTGCTTGCATGTTATAGAGATTGCATAATTTGAAAGAGAAACTATTAAGTTACTTTATAGAATTAGACTCTGAAGCTGACAGTGAGCGTAGATGGATTCTAAGTCCCTTTTTAGATTTTTCAATACAATTGGCTGATTTTACCACGAAGATGAAAGAAACTTTTATAAATTTCGCTGCTGACGGCATGCTTAAAATGGAATTTAATTCGCAAGACATTGATATTTTCTGGGTGAATAGAAAAGAAAAATATCCAGAGCTGGCAAGGGAAGTCTTGAAATTATTAGTACCATTCGCCACTTTCTACCTATGCGAAAGAACATTTTCTTCAAGAGAAATAGGCTCCAGTTAGAAAATGATTTGATTATTTACGTCTCAAAAATAGAACCACGATTCGAGAAAATATTAAAGAATAAACAGGCACAACCTTCTTATTAAAATTTTATTTTTTTTATTATTATAACAAATTTATAATTTATATTTATTAAAAAAAATTTTTATTTTACCTGGCTAGCGACCGCGACTCCCCCGAACAAAACTTTGCGACTCCTCTGGGGGTCGCGACCCACATGTTGAAAAACATTAGTTTTTTTATTTGGCTGCTGGTCAAAATTAACTAAAATGTGGCTATTAAAAAGACGATTCTGGTCAACGCCTTAATTATTATAATAGTTCATCATGTCTGTAAGAACAAAAGTCTTAAAAAACATTGTTTATATCATAATTTATTGATATCATAAAGAAATATGTATTTCTGCATCTTCATAACGAAATCAAAATGTAAAACCAAAAATTATATTTTCAAAGTAAAAATATAAACAACACAAACAATAAAAACACTTTTGTTTGTTTCATGTTTATTGTTTCATAATTTAATTTTTATATATTATAATTTATTTTCAGACGTAAAATAAGTTTTTTAAGTTAAATAAGAGAGTATTCGAAATTCTCAAATGGATCACTCGTTGACCCGCGGGTCTCAGGTTCCTCTCTTCAGGTCTCTTACCATCGATCATTTCGCCGTCGCCGTTTCACCGAAATATTCCAAGTACGACAATGTCAAAATTATAAAATGTAGTTGATAACAAACTCAACTTTTATTGTTTAGGATTTTTTATTTTTAGTGTTTTACAATTTATTATATTTATTTGGGATTATTTATGTATCACAGTAAATAAATACTAACTTTGTACAGTTTGTAGTTGCTTCCCTGTTCCCAATTACAATACCTCTCGATTATAATATTTATTATAAATAATATACAGAAAATTATTTTTACTATAATCGAGAATAAAATTTACTTACCACCTTTTGCAATCGACTCCGAATTTGTAGAATGCTTTTTTGCTATGTCGAATTTTTGAAAATTTCAAACAATATATTTTTTTTAATTTAGAAGAAAGTTTATTCCCGGCTACCAGCTTCTTATAATAAATATCTAGTTGATCAAAAACCTGTAATAAAATTATTACATAAAGACATAAAAAATAAGGCAATTTCTCCAATAACGATAACGGCGACGACTAAATGGCGACGGCGATACGTCCTATTCGCTGTGAAATCAGCACAGGTTCTATTCAACTAGTAGTAACCTATAATATAGTCACATATTTGCATTGAATTATAAATATACAAGGCACTACACAAATTTAGCAACAATCTTTTTAACTAATCAAAAAAATTGGTTGTGGTATATGATTTTCATTCAAAAAATCATGTGCAAACAATGCATAACGTCCTGTAAATTTGCAGCTGTCAATAAAGCAAGATTACAATTGCATATTGTATGAAAACTACTTGGAATTGTTTCTAGTGTCTAACCACATCACCCTATAACGACCGTTTGTATAAAATTGAGAATAACCCATAAAGTTACCTACTTCACATACACAAGTACCCATTATATATTTTTTTGTTACACATTTATAAGTTACCTATATAAATTTTATGTCGGTTTAGTATTGGAAACCCATTAACTTTGACTGCTACTTTACACAATTTAGCATTGTGCAAGTGTGAAATGTTTATTATCTTAAATCTAACTCAATACGCCACTATTTTTAAACCCGCACGAATAAAATTATTAATTTAAATTATTTGTGATGAATTTTAAGATATTATTGTTAGCGATTTTTATCTTAAGAAATATGAGCAAATTAAATTTCAATTCATTGTGGTGTTATACCTACTACGGGTTACAATCCTAATTACCACTATATTTGAAAGTTTAAGTTGGCAGTTAAAACTTTAAAATATTTCATTGGTTCCAGTTTACATTACTACTTAATACTTAATAAAGACTGATATTTTAGGCCACACAAGAACAAAAATTAAGCAATGAATAGCGCTGACACTTAGACGTTTACACAAAGGGTGACCACACAATCGTTAGTTAACTTAACCCTTTGTAAAAAATTAAATATCAAGTTAAAAGGGGTTAAATTACTTTCATTAGACTAAAAAATGTCTAATTAAAATAAAAGCAAGCAAGAGTAATTATTGTGAACATTTTGTAAAAGCATACTATGTAATTTCGACAAACTTTAAAAATGTGCTCCTAACATTCGCTTTATAGACCTACATAATTCGGTAAACTGCCGTAAATACTGAAAATTGTAGCTGTTCATATTTGCAGATGATCTTAACTTTTTCTCTACTGGAGGAAGTTTTCTTACGTTTAACTAACCATCTATTAAATAATAAAGTAATTAGTGAATTTGATATTTTCAAATTATATTCTATCGTACGTACAACCAAAAAACTTGGTCGATTTTACCTGACTTTATTTTTAGAGAATCTACCGATTTATCTATTCCATTTTTAACGACTCGGCCTACTAGGTTCTTCAATTGTATGGTAGAAATCTGGTTTTAAAATGTACCATGTTAAAAATTTAGAACAAATTAGGAACAAAAATTGAATTATTTTCTGAAAATTAAATATATTTTACCGGATCTTATTAGCAATTTTGGAAATAAAATATTACTTCTTTACCTTCTTGCTTGCTTCTTTACCACTCTCTGTTGATAATCTCCACTGTCAAAGGTTACATCGTAATTTTAGTCGTATTATAGGAAAAAAAAAATTAGGGGATTAACAAAACTCGGTACAGATGTAATCAAATCTTAATTATTTCGGGAACTGATATGTCTACTACTAATTTTTTTGTTTTAGGGTTGTTAAAAGGCCAAAAATAGCCTTTTTGTAAATAATTGGAAAACAACCAATTTTATACAAAATTTGTAGATAATAAACATAAAAATTACCTTTTGATCATATTATTTTGCTTTTTATTCAAGATAAAATTGATGCAGTTATGATTATTTAAGAATTGGTTGTTTTCACCTCTTTGAAAAGTAATTTAAGTTCAAAAATTGATCAATTTATGAATATTTAATTTTACGAATATGTGTTTTATGAAAATAAAGGTTGTTAATTTAAATTGAATTTTGTTAAAAATATTCATAAATCATTTTTTGTAGGTATTGAGGAACCAGCTGAACTTTCGTATAATATTGTTATTAAAAGAATTTTTAACATAAAAAAATCAATGTTTTTAGAAAACATCGGTTTTTCTTTGAATTTAAAGACAATGATCCGAAACATATACTTTTAGTGAGATGTTTATTGTAAAATTAAGTTTATTAAAATATTTATCAAATGAGGTTAACTGCAATGATTTATTTTAATTTTAATTTTTAAAATAGACATTAAAATCCAAAAAATTAAAATTTTAAAAAGCTTTGTTCTTAAAGCATACTAGCGCAGCTTTATGATCAAGAAATTTTTGTTTTCGTCGTTTAGTTTCTTGAATTATTTACTTTTGAAAAAAATTCTATAAATTTGTAAAACTTTCTGTTTTTTATATATCTATAATCTTATAATTATTTTGATTTGTAGAAATGATTTCCAAACTTTTTTATCAGTGAACCCAAATTTTGAAATTTAATTCAATTTTATATTTGTATTTTTGAACGTCGATAAAATAATTAACAAAATTATATAATTAATGGTTAATTAATAGGGCTGCTGTACTGCTGTCATCAGCAGTAACGATTAACCAATAACCATTGCTGAAAGTTTACGAATAATTTCGTTTTAAAAATTTTAATTTAATACAAAATAAACTCTATGTTACAATACTCCTTAGACTCCTATGTTATAAAATTATGTACTCGAATATAAATTATTTAATCAAAAAAAACCATAATTTTGAAAAATCATAACCTGATCAATTTTTATTCTTCAAATAAATTTTTTAAAAGCAAATTGTAGGTAATTCATCAGCTTTAACTTTTGCACAAACAATTTTTTTATAAAGGGGTCCCCACAGTTTTTAGCCTTTAGATTGTTATTTTTTTATTGAATCATAAAGTACATAGGATAGGGTTATTTATGGACATAACACATCGGACAGCATTTTGCATAAATGTGACTGAATTTCATTGATGCGACGTTTAATTTCCTCCTGTAATGCACGATTGACTTCAAATAATCCCATAAAATAAATCTAAATCATACGATCTAGGGGCCAATTCTAATTACCAAAACGAGAAAGTATACGACCAGGAAATGTCTCATGCAGTAATTGACTTGTTTCACGGGCTGTATGGTATGTGGCACCGTCTTGATGAAACCACATATTGGCCACATCAATATCATCCAATTTCGGCAGAAAGAACTGTGTTATCATGTCGCGATATCGAGCACCAGTAACAGTCACTGCTTGACCAGCTTCATTTTTAAAAAGAATATGGTCCAATGATGCCTCCAGCCAAAAATCGGCGTCAAACAGTGACACGTTGTGAATGCATTTGTTTTTCGATAATCACATGTGAGTTCTCCGAACCCCAAACATGGCAATTTTGGCGATTAACAAAGCCATCAAGGTGAAAATGTGCTTCATCGCTTAGGATGATTTTGCTCAAAAATCAGCATTCATTGTTCAATAATGAAAACACGTTGTGTATAATATTGTGTAACGCTCCATTTTACCGAAGGGTTAACCGCTGGTGAAGTTTTTGTACACATCTAATGAAGTACATGAAGTACTGGGTAGAACACCTTCAGTGCACAAATTTTGGAATGAAGAACATTGCAGAACATGCAGAACCCCAGACCAAGTAGTTTACTTTTTATCAGAAGTAAACTGAAGATCTCCGTTGCAGAAGCACTGGAGGGTGTTCCACACCCCAAACCCCGTTTAAATAATTTATTTTTATTAAAAGTGAATTAAATATTTAAGCATATCTCAAGTTTATTAAAATTAGCTATAGCCAAGTAAATGTGTTTAATTCGTAATCTGACAATTAATTATAAACTACCTAATTATAAATTCCGTACTCCTGGGAGGTAGATCTCTGCAACAGGAGATCTTTAGTTTACTTGATAAAAATAAACTACTTGATCCGGGGTTGGGGAGTGAAACACCCTCTAGTGCCTCTGCAACGGGAGATCTTTAGTTTACTTCTGATAAAAATAATTTACTCAATCCGGGGTCTGGGGTGTGGAACACCCTCCAGTGCTCAAATTTGTATTTCTGTAAGTCTCAGAAATTGAAAGTCTCTGATACTGAAAGTATCGATGAATTACTGCTGAATTATATGAAGGACAAAGAAGTATGGAGAATTATGATGAAGTACGTGAAGTGTGAAGTTAATTGTACCGATTTCCTCTAGCGGTTGACCCTTGATTTTTACTAACCCTAAACTTTCAGCTGTCAGATTATTTTTTTTCAAGGTTGCCAACAATTTACTGCACAAAAGCGAAAAATTCAAACATTGCGTTAATTTTGTGACACCCTTTATTTGCTATAGATTTTGAATTATTTTCCAAAAATTGCTTTGTGCCATGTTTTACCCCGCCTGAGGAGGTTCTGTCCAAACGTAGTGAGCTACACTTTTTTTACGTAATGCTGAATCACCAATAAACATGTGTAGTACAAAGTTTCAGGACTGTAGAAACTTTTTTCTTTTTCGAGCTATTAATTTTCACAAAACTAATTAGTTAACTTTTAAAGCTACAAAAAATATCTCTATCTGTTCCAAGTATTATTGGTTCTCTTATTTTTTTCCTTATATTTCTTATTTTATAATTTCTATAAGATATGAATCCAGAGTAATAATTTTTTACTTACAAAAGAAAATCGTTTAAGCTAACAAGTTTAACAAAATTTGTGAAGCTCAAAGTTTGTTTTAAAAATTTTAAAATAAAATACAAAATTACATCCAATTCGATCTGGGATACCACAAGGTAGTGTCCAAGCGCCAATCTTGAATTTTCGTAATGCTTCAGACTTACCGACAATACCAATGGAATTTTGCTTCTGCACTTCTGTAAATAAGTTAATATGCAGTATTACAAATCTACTTAGCTAACCATATCGATTCCAAGCAACTAATTTTCCACATAGGATATTTTAGCTATACCAACTACCATGCTTGTCAAATGTAGGTTGGTAAAGGAGCTAAAATAAGATATGCTCCGCTTTGGAACCAGGTGTACGGCAACAGCATTATTGGTTACATCTAAATTAATTTACAGTGATTAGCCTGACAAGTAAACGAAAGGAATATTAAAACTCATTCATAATAAAAAGATTTCAAATTGAAAGTACATATTATAGGAAAAAATAGCTACTAAATTATTTATTTTGTTTTATAATAAAAAAATGAACTAAATTCAAGAAATAAATATTAAATTAAATTTTTTAAATAATAGGTAATGAACAATTAAACAAATTTTTTTCATGAGCTTTCAGCAATGGATTATTGCTGTCAATGAATATTTTAAGAACATCAGATTAATATAATCACATGAAATCCGCATAATTACGGATTTGATACACCAAGTTTGAAATTCATTCAATTTATTGTTGAAAGCTCATGAAAAACTCATTTATTTCAACTAACCTGTTAATTTTATTAATTTTTTTATCATAAAAAAATTTAACCTATTTTAAATATTAGATTAAAAAGTAATAATGAACATTGATTAATATAATACATAGTATACAATGCAATGTATAGTATACATGTTGCAAATAATCTAATGAAAATTGAATGTTATTACATTAAATGTGTTTAAAATGTAATTATTACAAAACACTTAAATTAATTAAAAAGACGGTCTAGGAGACCGCACAAGTGTGCTTAAAGGACTCTTAAGGCACTTATTACTAACATAATAATATAGTAAGTACTCCTTTGTTTGTGGTTTTAAATAATATAACTAATATGCAGGTTACTTTGTAGCCAATGTTCGTTATAAATTAAAATACATAATTATTGTTGTGCAGAGCATTTGCATGTCTTATGTTATTGACAGACAACCTTTAATATTAACACAATATACGTTTGTGTTAAAACTCACTTTCAAATTCATCGTAAAAAATTATTTATTGCCCTTAAAATTTATTGAGTTAATAAGCATTTTTGCAAAATGTTTAAAATTATCGCACCAAAGGCAACTTTAATATTAATTTTTATTAATAATTATTGAACCTCTCAACTTTCTAAATTAATAATGCAAATGCAAACCAATAATAATTTTAGAAATTAACAACGAGGAACACATTCGATAATTTATTTTATGTTGACTGTTGAGGTATTACAAAAAAACGTGGTAGAATTAATAACTAAATAATTTGGTCTTTACCTTTTTAGGTCTCTTTGCTTTTGCTTCTCGTGTTAGCACACCATAAAAAACAAACCTACCCTAAATTCTCACTATTAGCAAGTCATTAAGGTGAAACACAAGCTCATCATTTAGACACGTGTTAACTAATAGCTATGGTACACGTTAAACAGATTCACACGGTAAAAATATTTTCGGGATTACTTGGATTATTAATACTACCTATTAAGGGGGCAGGTAAATTGAAACTTCTCGTAATATAAAACCCACTTTTAAGTCATTAAAATCGGTTAAATAGAATATGTGATACCGGCGGTAATAAATTTTCTTATTTCGAGGTTTTTTAAATATTTTTCTTATAACCCCAAGTTAATTAGTTTGTATTTGTAAGTTTAATACAATGCTATTTAATTTGGGCCACTCTGTACAACTCCTTTTGCTCCGGCTTGTTCATTAATTTTATTATTTCCTATAGATATCTTTTTTGTTATTACTCTTCTGATGTGTTATAATTTAAATCCTTTTAAATATTTATTTACGAGTACATACAACTTGGCACATAAAAAATATGCTAATTAAATCAATAATATATGCAGATTCCGTATTACAAAAGAACAAAATGTAATTTACGTCAATCACGCTCTACTTTAAATGGATATTTGCTATAAATAAAATTCGTTCAATTATCACATGAACTAACACGGTGCATAATTTGTGTAATTTACGACGATAGTATATTTTTACATTAAATAAAATTGTATTTGCATATCATAAACTATTAGCTTATCATTGAATAAAATTCTTTTTTAAATGTAAAAATTTATTGAGCCATAAAGTCGATCTACAAAAGAAAGGATACGCCGGCCGGTCTTAAAAGTAACTTTTACTCTTATGATAATTTGGACTCCCCTTGGTGGTGTTTACGATTTACTTCGCACTATTCTTAATGTTTAAATTTAAGGGATGCGGTTATAAAATTATTTTTGTTGATAAGTATAGTAAGTTTAATGGTTCTAATGTGACAGTTTGATTGCTCTTCTTCAACATACTACCTCTTAAGAACCAAAGTTTTACATATTGCCAACGCGACTTGTCATTTAATTGAAAAATTTAAATAAAGGTTTATAAAGCTGAACGTGACACATGATGAAAATTTAAGATATAGTTTGCAATCTCTTTTACATTTTAATCAACACAAGCATTTTTAATAAACTTCAGATTTTCAATTGAGTTGCTAATTTAATTCTATGCAGTGCATGTCAGTTAATTAAACAAGTCTGTTAAATGAAACTCCTTTCCCAGATGAAATAATAAACACCTTACAGCAACAGGTGTTTTTAGCCATTTTTTCAGTGTTATAAATATTCGCAATAAATACCGAAAAGGACAATTATTTTCATTTGCGGACGCTGTTAGATGATAATAATTTTTTCTAGCTAAGGACCTCTACATTTTTTCTCTGGACATCTACTGCAACCATAACTTTTCCTGGCTAACTGTAAAATTTTAAACTATTTTTTTCCTTTGTCGATTAAACCCGCTTAACTAATGCAAAAATAATATAAATATTATTTTTAATAGTATTAAATATAAATATTACTTTATTTTAAAAATCATTGCTTTCCGTTTATAAAGGCAACTTAAGGGATAACATTAAAACAAAATGTTAATTGTACATTATGTTATTAATTTAAAAATTTTAATCTTATGATAATATTTTAATTCATAATATTACAAAAAATTTAAATCGGTAGCCTTAATTACCGTTTGTCGAAAAAAAATTAAATTCATATAATAAAGTTCAAAAGAAACAATCTAAAACTTTATCTTATTATTAAAAATAAAAACGTTCTTCATATGATTGCTAAAATATATCAGAAATTATGTGTTTTTTTAATCCCTTAATTTTAGCAACTAATGAACTTTCTGCCTTGCTCTGTGCCTGCTTTGCTCTGTACCACTACAGCTATCAAAAATGTGCAAAAATCAAAAAAGGGTACGCAGAGAATGCATAAATCCCTCCTTCGTCAAAGTGTAAAAAACTTAAAAATTTGTACAACACAAATTAAAAATACATTAAAAAAATGCACATTTTTTATCATATTGAAATCGTCAAATCCCAATCATAGAACTTTCTTTTGTATGATTGAAATAATATAAAATTAATTAAATAGCGGCAGCAATAATTTAATATTAGCAGGTTTCGAATAAAATTTGCGTATGATTAACGCAAATTTTAATTTCAATTGTAATTTCAAAATTACAAATTATAACTTTAAAAGTCTATTAAAACTCCGCGTATAAACAAAATAATGTGTTGGCTGGAAATCAAAATACGATTTCCCAAATTTTAGATTGAAATCATGCAAAAATCGTCCGTTGTAAAAAATTCCAAGAAAACATTTTTATTTCACTGATTTGTTTTGGATTTTGAATTTAAAATTAAATTACACCGCGCAGCAATGCCACATTCTTATTTCTTTTGAATAATGTTTCTTTTATAAATTTATGTTCGGTTATTACATACTTTTAAATAACTTCTGAAGAGCAAGATTAATTCTCTTAATAAAATATTTTATAATAAAACTTCTGTAGAGAGAAAATAATAAAATATTTTTTTCCTATTACAATAAAATTCAACAAATATGGAGACATTATAAATATCATCAAAAGCTGTACTATAAATTATGGATTTTTATCAATACATCTTGAACTGATGCGTACACTCACCAGTAAATGCCTCAATCACGGATTATTTGTCTAGCAAAAATATTATCTCCAATTATAGCCAGAAGAGCAGTAAAGTAAAACTTTGACTGTTAATTATTTTATTGCTCTGGTGAAAGTAAAAATATTCCAACTTGCATTTCTAATTTAAGACACCGCTGTACAATGTTGTTTCGCCTTATCAAGAACTCATCAGTTAAACTATCCCTAAATGAATGAAATTACTATCCCTAAATGAATGAAATTGGATTAATATCCATTCAAGGTATAATTTCACAAGTTAATAAACTATTTTATTAAAGTAAAATTTAAAAAATTAACCTGTTAACTCAAGAATACAACGAAATGAATTATTTATATTCTATTATTGTTTTTATATAATTTCTTAACGTTTTTCTTGATTTTTTAAAAAATAACATTAGTACTTGTAGCAATTTTATGTAGTGCAACCATATCCCTATAATTTAAAACAAATTTTTATAGTGATTTGGTTGTAGTATTCAAAATATATACAGATTTAATCAAAGTTATCTCAAACATTTTGTTATCAATCAAAATATTTACTGTAGCCAAAATCCATAACGGTCTTCAGCATTTTAGATCAAAACTGCCAGACCAATTTACAAAAAAAATTGAAAATTACTCGAAATTATTTTTAGATCACTCTTTTACTTGGCCAAAAAAAATTGAAACAAAAGAAGGGGTTTAGAGTCCAGTCGGTTTGTTTGTTGTTATCAATCAAAAATTTACTGTAGGCAAAATCCATAACGGTCATCAGCATATTTGATCATAACTGCCAGACCAATTTACAAAAAAAATTGAAAATTACTCAAATTATTTTTTAGATCACTCTTTAACTTGGTCAAAAAAAATTGAAACAAAAGAGGAGGTTTAGAGTCCAGATGGTTTGTTTGTTGTTATCAATCAAAAATTTACTCTAGGCAAAATCCATAACGGTCATCAGCATTTTTGATCAAAACTGCCAGACCAATTTATAAAAATTTAAAATTACTTGAAATTATTTTCAAATCACTCTTTAACTTGGTAAAAAAATTGAAACAAAGAGGAGTTCAGTCGTTTGTTTGTTGTTATCAATCAAAAAATTTACTGTAGCAAAATCCATAACAGTTCTCAGTATTTTGATCAAACTGCCAGACCAATTTACAAAAAAAATTGAAAATTACTAGAAATTATTTTTTAGACCACTCTTTAACTTGGTCAAAAAAATTGAAACAAAAGAGGGGTTTAGAATTCAGTCGGTTTGTTTGTTGTTATCAATGAAAAATTTACTGTAGGCAAAATCCATAATAGTCATCAGCATATTTGATCATAACTGCCAGACGAATTTACAAAAAAAATTGAAAATTACTTGAAATTATTTTTAGATCACTCTTTAACTTGGTAAAAAAATTGAAACAAAAGAGGAGGGGTTTAGAGTTCAGTCGGTTTGTTTGTTGTTATCAATCAAAATATTTACTGTAGCCAAAATCTTTAACAATCCTCAGCATTTTGATCAAAACTGCCAGACCAATTTTCAAAAAAATTGAAAATTACTCGAAATTATTTTTTAGATCACTCTTTAACTTGGTCAAAAAAAATTGAAACGAAAGAGGAGGGGTTTAGAGTCCAGTCGGTTTGTTTGTTGTTATCAATCAAAAAATTTACTATAGGCAAAATCCATTACGGTCATCAGCACATTTGATCACAACTGCCGGACCAATTTACAAAAAAAATTGAAAATTACTAGAAATTATTTTTTAGATCACTCTTTAACTTGGTCAAAAAAAATTGAAACAAAAGAAGAGGTTTAGAGTCCAGTCGGTTTGCTTGTTTTATCGATCAAAAATTTACTGTAGGCAAAATCCATAACGGTCTTCAGCATTTTTGATCAAAACTGCCAGACCAATTTACAAAAAAATTGAAAATTACTCGAAATTATTTTTAGATCACTCTTTAACTTGGTAAAAAAAATTGAAAAAAAAGAGGAGGGGTTTAGAGTCCAGTCGCGTTGTTTGTTGTTATCAATAAAAAAATTTACTGTAGGCAAAATCCATAACGGTCATCAGCATTTTTGATCATAACTGCCAGACCAATTTACAAAAAAAATTGAAAATTACTCGAAATTATTTTTAGATCACTCTTTAACTCGGTCAAAAAAAATTAAAACAAAAGAGGAGGGGCTTAGAGTCCAGTCGGTTTGTTTGTTGTTATCAATCAAAATATTTACTGTAGCCAAAATCCATAACGGTCCTCAGCATTTTTGATCAAAACTGCCAGACCAATTTACAAAAAATGAAAATTACTCGAAATTATTTTTTAGATCACTCTTTAACTTGGTCAAAAAAAATTGAAACAAAAGAGGAGGGGTTTAGAGTTCAGTCGGTTTGTTTGTTGTTATCAATCAAAAATTTACTGTAGCCAAAATCCATAACGCTCCTCGGCATTTTTGATCAAAATTGCCAGACCAATTTCCAAAAAATTGAAAATTACTCGAAATTATTTTTATATCACTCTTTAACTTGGTCAAAAAAATTGAAACAAAAAGGAGGGTTTAGAGTCCAGTCAGTTTGTTTGTTGTTATCAATTAAAAATTTACTGTAGCCAAAATCCATTACAGTTCTCAGTATTTTTGATCAAAACTGCCATACCAATTTACAAAAAAATGAAAATTACTCGAAATTATTTTTAGATAACTCTATTATTTGATCATAACTGCCAGACCAATTTAAAAAATTGAAAATTACTTGAAATTATTTTTAGATCACTCTTTAACTTGGTTATAAAAATTGAAACAAAGAGGAGGAGTTTATAGGCCAGTCGCGTTGTTTGTTGTTATCAATCAAAAATTTACTGTAGGCAAAATCCATAACGGTATCAGCATATTTAATCAAAACTGCCAGACCAATTTGCAAAAATATTGAAAATTACTCAAAATTATTTTTTAGATCACTCTTTAACTTGGTCAAAAAATTGAAACAAAAGAAGAGGGGGGTTTAGAGTCCAGTCGGTTTGTTTGTTGTTATCAATAAAAAAATTTACTGTAGGCAAAATCCATAACGGTCCTCAGCATTTTTGATCAAAACTGCCAGATCAATTTACAAAAAAAATTGAAAATTACTCGAAATTATTTTTTAGATCACTCTTTAACTTGGTCAAAAAAAATTGAAACAAAAGAAGAGGGGTGTAGAGTTCAGTCGGTTTGTTTGTTGTTATCAATAAAAAAATTTACTGTAGGCAAAATCCATAACGGTCCTCAGCATTTTTGATCAAAACTGCCAGATCAATTTCCAAAAAAAATTGAAAATTACTCGAAATTAGTTTTTAGATCACTCTTTTACTTGGCTAAAAAATTGAAACAAAAGAAGAGGGGTTCAGAGTCCAGTCGGTTTGGCGTGGAATATCAATTAGACATTATTCCAAATATTTTTACTTTTTTGTATAATTATTTCAAACTTCTACCTATGCCCACTAAGTGTATTCGAATCAGACGATATTGGGTAATATGTCTTGAAATTTAAATTAGAAACCTGCTAGTGCGATAAGAAAATGTCTACACCTGAATATTTTACTGGGTGTTCAGAAATCACAGAACGTATTTCAAGAGTACATCCACATAAACGAATGTCTTTTTTGTCTTCAAAGACATGAATCATTTAATAAATTCTGAAGAATGCGTGACATTCATTTGTTTTTGCTATGACAACTCGTAATTACTTCTTTATTTAATTTATTATTATTAAATAACATAAAGTAACTACTAACTACATACTTACATTGCTTATGTATGATTCTTATTTATTAGGACCGGTATAAATTAAATTTTTTATATTTAAGAAAGAGCAGCCATCACCCTTGATGCTAGCAAGCTTATTTAATTAGCTAGATATAAATGTAAAATTAATTTTTTATAGATCACATCAAAAAATAATGTTGATGTTCGGATTGAAGAAATTTTGAATTCCCCATGCCGGATTGCCAGGATAGATAAAAGAATCTGCCGTATCGTCTAGTCCCTTTCTTAGATGTCGTCCTGAATTAATGAAAACTTCATTGATGCGACTACGATTACTTTTACCAATTTTATACGGTTTTTTTGTTACGCATTAAACAATTCGTTTCTAACATTAATCCCCACAGGAAGGCTTTTATTGTTATAAACAAATATAAATTCTGTCGCTTCCAGAAACCACCAAAGATCGAAACAGGTGTGTTGTTGAAATTTTTAGATATGTTGTAGCCATTAAAATATTGCTTTCATTGGGTATAGACAAACATAATTGAAAATGGAAGAAATATTGAATTTTACTTTTTTTGTATATTTATTGCGTACCGGTGTTTCACGTACATTCAGTAGGTACACCTTTGCCACAATTGCACTGTAGATACCAGTTAATTATGTACGTGCGACGCACATGTGGGTACAGGTGATAGTACTTTTTACTATCTTTATCAAATTTACTATTAGAAATTCAACGGTAATTTGTTAATAATATAAATGAATATGTCATTCACCGCATTATTATAAATTTAAACGATAAATTTTGTTTACAGTTCGGTTACCAAGAGTTAGAAAAAGGATAACATTACGTTTTGGGTTTATTCAGGGAAAAACATTTTTGCTTTAAATAATACTTAACGGATAAAAGGATCTGACTTTCCAACATATTATTATAAAATATTTATTGACAGAACCGCTGTAGGCGCTAATTTCTCTGACAGCGCGAAGCAAATAGATATAATTAGTACCCCAGCCTGTACCATTTTATAATAAAAAAATCTTATTTTCCGGTGTCGGTTTTAAAATGAATTTCAATAAAATTATATTTTATTGGAAATTTTGAATTATTTTATAATCTGTCATTTGTACCCCACAAGACTTTCGGAAATTTGCTACTAAAGAAAGAAAATATTAAATGTTGTGCTTGATAAAATTTTTAAATGTGGTAATTTAACAGCAGTCAAGGCAATTTTACTTAATTTATATAATTTTATAAATTTTAAAAACTGGTTTATAATATCTTCGATTATAATAGACCTACCTGTATTAATTAATTTTGTTTATTTTATTTCTTAGGTTTGGAAAACTCAAGTCAACTGAAAAAAGTTATTAATAATTTCCGTTTGATAAACGGATGTATTAAACCCACATATTTACAGTTAATTCACTTCTTTCATATTAAATAATTCAAGTTATAGCAAAAAATAATTTTTTAATTAATGTGAGGTGGTTGTAAAAATCAAGATCTGTTATCGAAGCATTATTATATAGATCAGCATGATTTTAAAAAATAGCAAATTGGATTATTATGCTATCTATAGAACACCTGCACTAGGTCTATAGGTTAGTGGCAGTTCTTCCTGTCCGATAACTTGTAACTATAGCATCACTACTCAGTCTAGACGCAATTACAGGATGCAGCTTCGCAGTACTCACAACCAGTTTTTGCAACAACGGATAGACATGCCTATTAAAATCTCTCACAAATGATTAATTAGAGTTTCACTTTTAAATAGCAGCTATGCGCACATTGAATGATATAATGTATTGCGCTTCAACCATTGTAAATGCTGTTATTTAAAAAATTAGCACTTCTGCAGCAGCTTACAAAACACATATTATATTATGCAATATTTTTTATTTTATTCTATTTTACCAAGGAATTTTCAAAACTTGTTATTTAGAGAAGCCTTCAATTTAGTGCAATTATTTTATGGAGAATGTTTCCTGCGACTCGGGTAAATTACAAAACATTTATTTTAACTTCAGCATGGTCTTGGAAGAAAAACGGAATGGAATATGCGCAACAACATTATAATCGGTGTGCATCCATTTCCACCAGGGAATGCTAGACAAAGCAAATACTGATTGGATTAACCAAGGGTGTTTCATACTATTATTTACACATTGCTATGTAAATAACTTTACAATAGTGAGCTTTGTAATGTATTTACATGATACAGCATAATATTTCGAAATTAAGAGATTGAAAAATATCAATCTGAGTAAATAAAGTGAAACTTTTGATGGAAATATTATTGCAAAAAAGTTATTATTATAGTAGAAGCAAAACTTTTTTTATTTTTCGATTATAAAATATGGACAATAAAATCGAAATTGCTAATTTACAGCCAAATTGTCTACAAAGCTCATTGCCGGTTAACAGCTTTTATTAGTAAGATTATCTAAGAACCACGTGTGTGATAATATGCGAGGGTTGATAATACTAAACATTAAGACCCTTCATTTTGTGACTCACTCAATTAAACTTAAGTGGAAATTACAAACATAAAATTAAAAATGTAAACCATTATTACTCGTAAGTAAACTCCATAAATAGGTGTTTAAAAAGTGACTTCTTAAATTTTCATTTATTATTGATTTATTCATATTAGAAAAAAATATATATTATCAGCAATTCGTTCAATTACATGCAACTTTGAAGGGCAAAAATCCTTAAAGGGTTGCGTGTCAGTAGAGCAATTTATCACCTACGTTTGATTAGTTTCGTAGCATATGCCGAATTTCAATTTATTACATTGTTCAATTCTTTTTATTGTTTTTCCTTCATTTTCTGCTGGTTTTCAAATGGGATAAAAAGAAACGGAGGGTGCCTTGGTGGACAGTTAAACCAGCTAAATTAAAAATTATTTAAATGTGTTGATCAGTCGTTACGCTCAGTGAATTTGATGCTACTAGTTTAAGTGGCTAGACTTTTCATAAGTGCATCTATTTATTTAAATTAGTGAATTATTGGGGTGAATAAATTTTACTGCCCCAAATTGTATACTGTTACACCCAAACAAAATCGACATAGCTTTTAAATTGTATTTTATAAATTGATTCCTTTTAAATTATTACAAATTACCATTAATACAGGGATCAATCAATCCTTCCATTGTGTCATAACATCGATTCAACACACAAAAATATGTGAAATATATTAAAATTATTAAAAAAAGCAATATGTATTATTGAACTGCAGCTTCGCTGTTTTCTTAGAAAAATTACCTGTAGCTTAGAAACTGCTTCTCAAATACCCACGAAGTAGTGCAAGCTAATTTATTTTAACAATACTAATGCGAAAATAAAGAAAATTAAACAGTTGCGCCACTAGCGACGCCAATTTTTTTAGTTCCCGGTGGGCCACCTTAAGACAATTGAAAACCTTTCTCATTTAAAATTCTAAGAAAATAGGCTTTCCTTTTATATTCTTCTCATTTATTTATACTAAATTATATTATTATTATTAAATGCACTACTTCTATTATAAACTGTAAAAATTAATATTAAATTAAAATTTTAAGGGACAACAAAATCCATTGCTGAAGAGTTCGTGGAAAAAATTGAATTAATGGTTTGGTTAACCTTTTAATTTTAAGCCGAAAGAATAAAGTATTGCACAGAAATGAAAAAAGAATTGACCATAATAAATTATGAGTAATGTATTACAACAAACAATAGATAAGGAAGCGACAAAGATAGATAAGTGTATAAAAAAAAGTAGCAGAAAGACAATGCATGGTACAGCAAGGAAAATATTAAGAATGGTTTGACCCAGAATGCAGAGAAGAGGTAAAGAGGTAGACGAAGGTACGAATAACAACATAGGAAATGTCACAGAATATGTAGAGAAAAGAAAAGGAAATATAATGTAAACAAAATGGACAAAATTGAAGAAAAATTTTCAATCAAAGAAATATTAAAGTTTTACCAGGGAATAAAAAGAACAAAACTGGGTTACCAGGCAAAAACGGTGTTCTGTAAAGATATAAATAGGAATTCCTATTTCAACTATTTCTAAGAGTTATTGAATAAATAACAAAATGAGACCACAACAGAGCTACAGGAAGAACATAATGAAGAAACGGAAGGCAGCAATAGCGATATGCCCAAAAAGAAGAAATATACCTAATAATAAAGAATATAAAAAACAACAGAAGTCCAAGAGAAGATGGAATACAATTGGAGATGGTTAAGTATAGTAAGGAAAAACTACTTGAAGTGATAGTTCACCTGATACAAGAAATATAGATAAAGAAGAAGATGGAGCCGGGCACTGATATGTCCAATATACAAGAAAGGTGGAAAAATCAACATTATCGCAACTATAGAGGTATCGCGCTGCTGAATGTAATGTAGTATACTAGCGGGATGCATTAATAATAGATTGACAAAACAGCCAGAATCAGTCATGGGAGAGTATCATAGTGGTTTTAGAAGGAATAGATCAGTGACAAATCAAATATTTACAATGAGCGAGATGCAGAGGACAAGTCAGACAACAGCAATGAACAAAAGACAAAGCATATGGTGCGGGAGGATGGAAGCATGATGGAGAATAACTTTTTGATGCTGCAGTTAAACGAAAATTTGAAGAAATAGAAGAATTTACATATCTTGGAACTAGGATAACAAAAATCCCAGGAAGTAATAATGAAATTAAAGCTAAAACAACGGCAGCTCACTTCCATTGAAATCAATATTGTTCAACAAGAATCTGTCGAGATCAGCAAAAATAAAAGTGTACAGAACAATAATAAGGATATTGAGAAGGAAAGACTAAGAAATGTTGAATGCTTGTAAAAGAAAGATTTTGAGAAAAATTTACGGAGGAAAGTTAATAGATGGAATTTGGATGAGAAGAACCGATCATGAAATTTATTACTTATACGGACAATCCCACATTGTTGGAGTGATAAAGACGCAATAACTTAGATGGTTAGGACATTTGAAAAGAATGGATGTAAAAACTCCCCATATGATATGGAAGGCTAAGGTTGGAGCACTGGGAAGAAAAAGAAGAAAACCGATAAACCAATGGCAGAAAGGGGTGAAAGAAAACTTGATAGAGATGAACATCAAAAGATGGAAGGTTTTGGCAAAGAATAAGAAGCAATAAGCTAGAATAGCCAACCAAATCATGAGCCTTCTATGCTCATAGTGCTGACATATTATAGAAATTATATATATTATTAACCTTTGAAATTAATATTTGATTCAAATTTTTTTTAAATTATAAGGTTAAATAAACAATAAAACGAAACATTATTTGTGAGCTTTCAGCAATGGTTACTGCTGTCATCAGACATTTTTTCAACAATTGCTGAAAGCTCACAAATAATGTTTCGTTTTATTGTTCATTTAACCTTATAATTTTAAAAAAATTTGAATCTGACATTATAAAGTATAATATATTTATTTATTGATTATTAAATTAATATAATTAAACTTTTTTGCTATAGACAGTGAGAACAGCTTCCTTACCTTTTAGTTAGAATATACACCTTTAATTTTTTTTAAATGAGCATAAGGCATATTATTTTGCAATGAAATTTTTTTAAACAAGTTGTTTGATGTTTACGCAAATCCTGTGGACAGGTAAATGTCATGATTATAGGTTTTATTTAGTATTGATATTCATTATTTCTTCTTATTATTGCCGCGAACAAATTAACTGCATCCGTTTAATAAACTGGTTTAATATAAATTTCTTTTTCTAAATTATATAATTATTATATATATGCAATTAATAGTGGGTATAATAAGTTTTAAGCAGTAAAATGGTTGGTATTGTTAATTGGAAAAACAGGAAATTGAGACATTAACTAAATAAACCTTCGTGCGCAAAATATTTAGTTTATATTATTATTAGATTACAATTTTTAAAATGAATAGGTTAAATATACAATGAAACGAAATTATTCGAGAACTTTCAGCAATAGTTACTGCTATCATCAGACGATTAATATTATTATTATTAGTCAATTTATCAATCAAAATCAAAATCCCTCATAGTACCTAAAAGTATTGAGGTAGTTTATTTCTCTTTCGAAAGCTTACTTTATTTCATTTTTTTCCTCTCTCGTTCAGTATCTTGCATCTTCAGTATGTTTGTTTCTATTTGTTTTTCTTCCTGTTATCCTTGATTGCCGCACATTACTCACCAACATATTATTTTCCATTTTATTCAGATGTGCAGGCTATTTCAATATTTTATTTTTACAAAGACAGTATTTCGTAATTCCTCGTTTCTTATTCTTTTCATTCTCGTAACACCATTCACTTTTCTCAAATATTTCATTTCATTTGTTTGTATTTTGCTTTTCATTCTTTAAGGTAGTGTAAAGGTCGAGGGGTAAACCGCTGGTGAAGTTTTTGTACACATCTCATGAAGTACATGAAATCTCATGTGAAGTACATAAAGTACTTGTGAAATACATGAAGTACTTGTGAAGTACATGAAGTACTGATAAAGTACGTGTATAGTAGATGAAATACGTGTTAAGTATATTGAAGTACAAGTAAAGTATCATGAAGTTAGTAAATTTTTGGTGAATTACATGAAATTGAACCTAGCTTATAAGCATGCGCTACGATCAATGTGTATCATAGGTAAGACACGTGTATTTAATAATAATTATTTGATAGCAAATTAAGTTACATCAGTAGATTTTCTTAACATTTTTTAATTTTAAACGTTGAATAGACCTTTGGCGGTTATTATTTTACTAATTAAAAGTTTTGGTAGTTGCTAGTTTAATAGTAATCAATTAACTAAATTAAACTTAGATTTTTTAGTTAATTTTGTAATTTTTTTTAGCTCATTTATTTGAATATCATGGAGGTTTGGTAGCTCAATAAAATTCTTTGGTAATTTATTGTTTCGTCATGATTAATTAATTACATTGAAGCGAAAATGAAAAAAGTTTTACAGAGACGGCTCCAGAAGTGATAATACAATTTAAACTATATTTTTATGCTTTCATCTTCTATCTTTCTTCAACTATAGTAATCTATCAGTTAAAATACATTAAAGTTAAATTAACAAAATTACCAATCAGGTGTTTGATTTGTTTTTGTTTTGTTGTGTGTTTGTTTATTTTGTTGTGATCTGATTGAATGAGTTTGAGTAAGGTGCATGTTCTCAGTCCCATTCCATTGCAAATTTTTAATTTAAAAAAGTCTAAATCTATTGTCCTCTCTTTATTTTTAGTAGAACCTTTTTGTTTTTGAATTATTTAGAGAATTAGTTGGGGAAGGGGGGGCTGAAAACCTGCTAACCCCCCCCCCCCTCCCAATTTTAAAAATTTTCTACTAAATTTTCAAACCTTTAATATGTTTGCTGGCATTGTAATATTTGGGTACTGAAGGGTGTTTCACACCCCCCAGACCCTCCGGATCGAGTTTATTTTTTATTAGAAAATGTTGCAGAGGCACTGGAGGGTGTTTCACACCACCCGGATTAAGTAGTTTATTTTATATCAAAAGTAAACTGAAGATCTCCTCTTGCAGAGGCCAAGTAAATGTGTTTAATTTGTAATCTGACAATTAATCATAAACTGCATAATAATAAATTCCGTACCCACTGGGGGGTAGATTTCTGCAACGGGAGATCTTCAGTTTACTTATGATAAAAATTAAACTAGTCAATCCGGGGGGTCTGGGGTGTGGAACACCCTCCAGTGCACAAATTTTAGAATATTGCAGAACATGCAGACCCCCCCCCCCTCCACCAGACCCCCGGATCGAGTAGTTTATTTTTTATCAGAAGTAAACTGAAGATCTCCCGTTTCAGAAGCACTGCAGGGTGTCTCCCAGATTTTCAGATTGAGTAGTTTATTTTTATCAGAAGTAAACTAAAGATCTCCCGTTCAAAAGCACTGGAGAGTGTTCCACACCCCAGACCCCTCGGTTTAAGTAATTTATTTTATTAAAAGTGAATTAAATATTTAAGCATATCTTAAGTTTATTAAAATTTTGCAAATTTTAAATTATTGTAAATGCAATAAGTAAATAATTTTTAACAGTGGTCAACCCTCGGATACGTGTATTTAATAATAATTATTTGATAGCAAATTAACTTACATCAGTGGATTTTCTTAACATTTTTAATTTTAAACGTTGAATAGACCTTTGGCGGTTATTATTTTACTAATTAAAAGTTTTGGTAGTTGCTAGTTTAATAGTAATCAATTAATTAAATTAAACTTAGATTTTTAGTTAATTTTGTAATTTTTTAGCTCATTTATTTGAATATCATGGAGGTTTGGTAGCTCAATAAAACTTTGGTAATTCATTGTTTCGTCATGATTAATTAATTACATTGAAGCGAAAATGAAAAAGTTTTACAGAGACGGCTCCAGAAGTGATAATACAATTTAAACTATCTTCTTATGCTTCCCATCTTCTATCTTTCTTCAACTATAGTTATCTATCAGTTAAAATACATTAAAGTTAAATTAACAAAATTACCAATCAGGTGTTTGATTTGTTTTGTTTTGTTGTGTGTTTGGTTATTTTGTTGTGATCTGATTGGATGAGTTTGAGTAAGGTGCATGTTCTCAGTCCCATTCCATTGCAAATTTTAATTTAAAAAGTCTAAATCTATTGTCCTGTCTTTATTTTTAGTAAAACCCTTTTTTGTTTTGAATTATTTAGAGAATTAATTGGGAAGGGGGCTGAAAACTTGCTACCCCTCCCAATTTTAAAAATTTTCTACTAAATTTTCAAACCTTTAATATGTTTGCTGGCATTGTAATATTTGGGTACTGAAGGGTGTTTCACACCCCAGACCCTCCGGATTGAGTTTATTTTTATTAGAAAATGTTGCAGAGGCACTGGAGGGTGTTTCACACCACCCGAATTAAGTAGTTAATTTTATATCAAAAGTAAACTGAAGATCTCCTCTTGCAGAGGCCAAGTAAATGTGTTTAATTTGTAATCTGACAATTAATCATAAACTGCATAATTATAAATTCCGTACCCACTGGGGGGTAGATTTCTGCAACGGGAGATCTTCAGTTTACTTATGATAAAAATTAAACTAGTCAATCCGGGGGGTCTGGGGGGTGTGGAACACCCTCCAGTGCACAAATTTTAGAATATTGCAGAACATGCAGACCCCTCCACCAGACCCCCGGATCGAGTAGTTTATTTTTTATCAGAAGTAAACTGAAGATCTCCCGTTTCAGAAGCACTGCAGGGTGTCCCCCCCCAGATTTTCCAGATTGAGTAGTTTATTTTTTATCAGAAGTAAACTAAAGATCTCCCGTTCCAAAAGCACTGGAGAGTGTTCCACACCCCCCAGACCCCTCGGTTTAAGTAATTTATTTTTATTAAAAGTGAATTTAATATTTAAGCATATCTTAAGTTTATTAAAATTAGCTATGGCCAAGTAAATATGTTTAATTCGTAATCTAACTAAATGATTGATTGGATAGCTACAATTTAATGTTAAATTTATTGATTTATTGTGTATTGAGATTTTTCATTTTTTGTTATTATTGCAAAGCGTATTTTTTTCCCTTTTTTTGTATATCTTATTTTCCTCCGTTTTTTGTAATCACATTCATTTAATCTGGTTTCTCTTTGGACTCTATCACCGCTTCACACTCCTCATCAAACCATTCTTTTCTTGTATTGTTATCTATTCGTCAACTTGTCTTTTCGCTATTTTTCTTTATACTATCTTTTATACTGCCCCATTCCTTATCTACGTTGTTACTTTGTTCTTTATTCATCGCCTCATCCTGCAACATTTCTGCATATTTCTCTGTATTTTTGGCCAGTTAATTTTTCTATTGCAAATATATTGCTTTTCCCTTTTCCTGTTTTGTATTTTTGTGGGTCTTACCTATTTTAATTTCCAGAATATGATCGATTTGGCTTACACTGTTGCTTCCTAGTCTCATCCAAGTTTCTTTATGTTTGGCTTTGTGCTTGAAATCTGTGGTCACTATTTTAAAATTACATAACGTCGCACAGTGGGGCAAAGTCTCCAAAACCTGGTCAAAATTCAAAAATGAAATTGCACGTACACCTTCACATTATTTTTGTATATACTGTGCAAAATGCATCAACCAGTGGGATTTTAACTCCACCGCGATCATCATAGGGAACAAAGTCGAATACAATCATTTCGTGAGATTAAAATTAAAGTTATTATTTTTACGTTTAAAGCTTTTTCAGCAGCCTTTTGGGCTAGAACTACTATAACACTATAACTTTCTCTCATGGAACACTTGGTTCCAGGATGTACGGTAAGTTTACTTACAGAAAGATAATGGGGCTTTAAATAGATTTTAGTTATGAATCCTGTGGAATCCTGTATTGGCGTTAGAAATTTTGGAAAGAGCACTTGTTGTAGATGGCATAGCGATTTTTTCTTTTGCTAGTTTTGCTAAAACGCCTGATATTCAAGTTTTAAAATTTATTACCAGGGCTGGCCTAATCCTCTTTAATTAATCCGATGAAGTATAGTATAGTATAGTATCTGATGAAGTATAGTATAATGAAGTATCTTAAAAGTTACAATGTTGCTGTAATAAAACTATTATTATGTTTTGTTTTCGATTACTGTAAGCTTTTCAGCTTCCACAGATGGGAGGTTCATGTCCCGCCATCTGTTGAGGCTATAAAATGGTTGACTATAACAACATACTCTTTGTAACAAGTACCTTGGTGCCTCTAATTTTTTAAACAATTTTTCCATAAACCTAAACCTATTTGCTGTTTATAAGGTGTCTTTGGGTAATATCGCCCGGGTTGAAATATCGGCCATTTCAAAATTGACGCCAAGCTTCACTTTATAAATTAGCTAATGACAGTAGTAGTTTGCTATACCGCTCGGTAAACGACTAATACATTTGCTAATTCCAAATCTGCATTGTCTACTGAGATATCAGTGTGGAATTACATGAGTAAACTTTTTATAAGTTTAACGTGTTAGATCTTAAGGTTTTCAAGGTGTAAATTTGTTTGTATAAGGTAAGTTAATCGAATGTAAGTTATTCATGAATGTTGGATTAGATTACGTATTGATTCCACCTGTCTTTATGTGATATACAGTGAAAATATAACCTCTAAAACTAAAACAAGCAAGGACTGAAATATCGCCCACCTTGGTTTTTTACCCGTTTGGCAAAAAACCATGACAATGTCCACAATTCAAAATGGATTTAGATCTACTGGCATTTATCCGTTCGACCCAGACGTTATTCCTGAGTTTGCCTACGCACCTTCTATGCTGACAAACCGAGAAGATGAGTTTTCTTATGAAGATAATCTTCCTCTAAGTTCTTTAATAAACAGAACCAATCAAGTTCAGACAGCTCATCTATCTGGTTTAAAACCTGATTTCACCAGCTCAAAGGATTCTCTTCCATATCAGAATGATGCTCCAACGCCTGGCTGCTCCAAGTGGATTGATTATCCTGAACAACACGACAAGATTTCAAAACTCGATATCCCAAAGCCAAAATTGATTCTCTTCAGCCCCGAGGTAACATAAAAACCCTTAAAAAATTCCAGAACAGCAAGATAAATATCTTGAACATTACAGTGATTAAATCAAAGAATGAACTTCTTTCCCAAGCTGGCTATGCACCATTTGTAATGAAGATGTCCAGAGTGATATGAGACAATGCTCAAAATGCAAGTCCTGGGTACACGAGGATTGTGTCGGCCTTACGGAAGAAGATTTAGAAGAATTCCAGTGTCCAGATTGTTTACCATAGATTTTCTATGATGGGCGATATTCCAGTCCTAGTGGGCGGTATTTCGGTGACGGTCGGAAATATCGGCCATTTTCCCTTTTTTTTTTAAAGTGTCACTTTTGTTACAAAAGAAAGGTTTATTTTAAGTTTGTTTCAATATTATTGAATAAATATAGTTGTTGTACAAAAGTTGCTTTTAATTTTCAGTTTAACCCTATTTGTTTTCTTTTATCAGCAATTATACGTTAAGCGGGCGGTATTACCCAAACACACCTTATACCAAGTTTCAGAATTTTGCCAGCATTTCGGAATTTTGCCCCACTGTGCGTCGCCAGGTTACACACCTTTCCTACGTTTTCGTTTGTTCTTCTGTGTATTGTAATATTATGTATTCCAGCTACGTCTCTAACATAATGCTTTGTTCCAATTTGGGGATTAAAATCTCCTAACAATATTAGGTCATCTCTTTTTGGGATTTTTTGCTAAAGTTTTTCAATTTTCTCGTATATTTCATTTTTTTCTTCCTTATCAGCATCCTCCGTCACTGTGTTTTTTTTTATATTTATTTTCTCATTTTTTTTCCATCTGACTTCTTGTATTACTGCCAGGGTTATTCTGTAAAAATGTGCAAGCGCAAAAAACAGAAGTGGATTGAAGAAATAATGACTGACATAGACAAATATTAGAAACCTCAAAGCATTTTACAAAAATATTAAAGAACAGAAAACTAGCTACAACGCCAAAGCGAGAGGAATGATGAACAAAGAAAGGCAAATGAAGTAAGAAAAGGAGGAAATCAAAATATTTGCAGAAAACTACAAACAGAGAAAACACAATAGACGATAAAACAACAACTTCAAACGAGGAAGAGGCAGTATTAGAAGAACCAACGGATGAAGAATTTTGTAAAACTCTATGAAAAATTTAAAAACACCAGTATTAGATGGCATCAACACTAAGCTAATAAAGATGGGGAATGAAATAACGTTAAAAAGATTGTATGAACTGATGATGGTAATATGGTCCGAAGATATAATGCTAAAAGAAGAACATTCCAATACACAAAAAAAAGGCATGACGAAGTGCAAAAATTACAGAGGAATATCACTATTAAATAACTGCTAGAAAACCTTATCAAAAATGATACATGCAAGATTACAAAAATATGTAAACAACTGGTTGAGAGATTACCAACAAGGATTTCAACCTGGCCAGTAACAATAAAAAACGGAACAACTGAAAATTTCACCATAAATGCGGGTGTTCGACGGACTGATGCGTTATTGGCAATATTATTCAACATGGTACTGGAAGGAATTGTAAGAAGACCTGAATGCAGTAAAACGATTAATAATAAAGAAGTACAGATGGTAGCTTATGGCGATAACATCGTAGTAATAGCGAGATCACACAACGCATTAGTCGAAACGATGATAAGGATGAAAACAGAAAAAAAAGCAGGACTACAAAAAATAAATAACTCAAAAACTAAATTTATGAAGTGTTATAGAGGTAGAATAAGACGTCCAATGACATTCGAGTACCGGAGCGCACTTTTGAAGAAGTAAAAACATTCATATACCTGAGCTTACAGATCAGCAAGATTAACGAGAGAGAAGGCATAATTAAAGATATGATAATGGCTAGAAACAAAGCGTTTTACTGCAATATAAAGCGCTAATTATAACTAAAAAGTTTTAAAAAAGACAAAGATAAAAATCTACAAGATCCTGATAAGACTCGTAGTAACATATGGAAGTGAGATTAGTTACTTGCCTGACGAAGAACGAAGAAGAGAAACTACGGGTCTTTTAGAGAAAGAAAACTAGGCTTAGTGGAAGTTGGAGTGAATCAATACCGACAAAGAATAAATGAAAAAATGCAACCTGAATTGAAAAATGGAAGCATTGTGAAGCATATTAAGTCGATGAGATTGAGCTGGTTTGAGCATGTGCAAATCAAGTGTGCGATGAGGCGGAGACCAGAGGCAGAGAAACCGAGAGGAAGGCCAAGACTGAGATGGAAAGATGAGATAATGAATGATCTGAAAGTGATGAAGATCAAGAACCAGAAGACTACCGCCCTAGATAGAGGCTAAAACACAGAGAGGACTATAAAAACAAGAATATATAACAAAATCGAAGGATAATAGGAACTATTCCACCTTAAAAAATAGATTGCAAAACGTCCAACGTAAATTCACAGTAAAATGCGGTTTAAGCAGTACAATGGTTAATATTATTGATTGAACATACAGGAAATTAAGATATTAACATAAAAACACCTTCGTGTACGAAATATTTAGTTCATATTATCATTAGTATGAATTTTTTTAAAGTTTTTTTGTTGCATTAGTAACTGTAGGTTATTAGCACCTTTGGTGTGATAATAAGTTGTGGAAATGTAATTATCATTTATAATACCACAAGTAGTCAAAGTTATGTCGATTATTTTTGAGGTGGTACACGAATATTTATTGCGCTTGTGTACAAATAGCACGAGTGCGTTAGCACGAGTGCTATTCACAAGCGCAATGAACATGAGTGATACCACCTCAAAATAGTCTATAAACTTTGACTACGAATGGTATTCGAGAGACTATTCAATTCACAAATTTCATTTTCCAAAAAATTATAATTTAAAAAATTGAGCTACACATGATTTCATTTCTATTACAACCAGTAAACAAACTTTTGTCATTCGCAAAGTTTTGTATTTATATATAAAATTATCACTTGCACCACTAGTGCAATTGTCGATCTAATTCCACTAGTGCAATTGTCACTATAATTCATTTCGGTTGGCTCTGACATTGCAAATGTTGCTTTTTGATTAGTCCACTTTTAACAGATGACATGTGAATTGAATAGTCATTACTACTAAATCAATGTATAAAATATAATTTTTTTATCTCTCCTAATGTTAAATCATGAATATTAATTGCTTTATAAATACTTATCTTAACAAATTACTTAGCCAAAAGAATAGTTTGTTTATCCCGGATTTACCTGTTTGCCCCTTCCACCGAAATAGGAGCTGAAATGGAGAGAAATTATGGTGAAGCAGAAGAAACCTATAGTCAGAAAACAAAATTGAAAGAAACGAATAGAGTTATCAAAAAAACATTAATAATAACCAATTGTTCTGGAATTCCATCATTGGGAGCGATGAATCCAAATTTAACTTGCTTGGAAATGATGGTACAACTTATCTTTGAACAAACAATTAACTTCTAAATACATCACAAAGACCGTGAAACAGGTGGAAGCAGTGTTATGATGTTGTTTTTCATCCTGTGGTGTAAGCTCCATAGTTAGAATTAAAAACAAAATGAATTACGAAATGCATAAAAACTCAACTGCTTCAGAAACCTGATTATCCCAAGTACACATAGCATCTGGTGCGGAAGTTGCTTTTGTTATTGTTTTAACTTCTGCATTCTATATAATTATTTTGAATTAATTATTGTTTTCTATATAATTTGTAATATTATTTTTGTCAATTTTACTGATTTTTAATAAAAAAAAACCCGGGGTGTACTCGTTATCTGTCCAGAACTGCATATTGCAATAACCTTTTACTTCTATTGGTAGCTGATGAAGTTCTTTATATTTTGCTTTTATATTATTTTTAATTTTCGTAGTTGAACTAATTGATAATATTTGTTGGGGACCAGGATTACATCGTCCTCCAATGAAATCATCCTTCAATCAATTTACAGTAGCGTGCAATCGAATTAGGGCCACTCACAATTTTTTAGTTTTTTTAATGCAATTTGTTATATTTGATAAATTTTGAATTTATACTAAGTAATAACTATTAAAAAACAATTAAAAACTCACTTTTTAAAAGCAGGTATCAAATTTCACCCTAACAGTTATAAAACGGCTTAAATATCAAAACTCGAGGTATATGGGTATTTAACGTCGGGTAGTTTTGTCCGTTGTTGGTCATTGTTTAAGGGACTGGCGAATATAACTGTGCTGTATTTTGGTTAAATCTACCCTACAAGTGTTGTGAAGAAGTTGATTTTTGTGTATTTTGACTTTGAGTAATATTTTTATTCAACCACGTGTTAATTTAAAATTTCAAGTTTTAAAAATTAATTTTACGTAATGGGTAAAAATAAGGACCTTAAATAGGATAAAAAAGTTAAGATTGAGGGTCTTTTGAGATCTGAAAATCACAGGAATCGTGAAATTGCCAAAATGGAACGAATTTTGCGTCAATCAGTCAATCGGATTGCAAAATCAATTAAGGAAAATATTCCTACAACGTCAACCAGGCGATCAAATTGTAGGGGTAGAATAAAAACTACCACTCCAGAAGATTGGTTAATAGTTCGAAGGACATTAGAAAATCGAAAATGGACTGTGAAAAAAATTAATCGAGTCCTACACCAAGATGAAATTTCAATTTCTGAACGTGTGCTTAAATCGCGAATCTCCGAAGCTGGAATAAAAGTCGACAACCAGCAAAGAAGCCAAAATTGACTTCAAAAATGAAAATTGCTCGACTTAAATGGGCCAGAGAGCACAAAAATTTTACTGGAGCAGATTGGTCAAAGGTATTTACCCATAAAATTTATAATTATTCATAATTAATTAATTACTAAAAATTAATATTTTTTATAGGTTATTTTCAGCGACGAGACACGGCTTGGGTGTGTAACTGAAAAAGGTGCAATATGTGAAGAGAAGATCATCTGAACGTTTAAAAGAGTGCTGCATTGTAAAACAATCAAGGACCCACGGGCAGTGATGATTTGGTCGGCCATTACTGCTGAAGCACTTGGACCACTTCATTTTGTTACCAAAACCATGAACCAAATTCAGTATAAAGAAGTGGTTGAAACGGTTTTGGTACCTTATATGGGTACTTTAGGTAGTTACCGTAAAAGCTACACTGTCATGCAGGATGGAGCACCCTGTCATAAGGCTAAAACACTCATGGACACATTCAAACGGTTGGATATCAATGTGTTGCCTTGGGCAAGTAATTTTCCGACCAAAATCCCATAGAAAATGTTTGAAAAACATTCAAGTTGTTAGTTTACAAACGAAACAACTCCACAATAGCAACTTTAAAAGAAAATATTCGCTTAGTATGGAAAACAGATGAGCATTTAAAAAAAAGTAGCTTAAGCTTGTATTAGGAGTATGCCGAAAAGGGTGGCTGCAGTAATTAAAGCTAGGGTGGTACCACGAAATATTAATCAAAAGGTGTTAAAATAATAGAAATAAAGATTTGTTCGAAATATAGTTGTATTCTTGCATTAAATTATAGGTAAATTTAAAAAAATCAATTTTTAATGGGTGGCCCTAATTCGATTGCACGGTACTGTATACCCGTCGCTCGAATCCACTTCGACCTTCCGGAGCTCAACTATTCCCCAGATTTTTATTACTACACGAATCTCTTGCTGGAGTTTTAATTCTCCAGAAAATAAAACCTAAATTAAAATAGCATACAAATTCTCTTCGACTGGTTCTTAATTTTTCCAAGAATTGCAGCATTAGGATCCAATACAAAAATCATCTGATCTAAAATTTGTTTTAGATTTGTGCCAAAATTCGTTTAATTTTACTGGTTTAACAAGTGGAGAGAGTCCGACAAATACAGGCAATACTACATACTATTTTTAGTTATTCTTCAAACGTCAATAAATAATATAAAGTACAGATTTTTACGTATGAAAAGTTAAAATAATTCCACCGAGTTGAAGTACATAATGCAAAAAGTGGTCCATTGTTATGCAACAGATACCAACTTCCTGGCTCTTAATATTTAACGTTAAACATTTCCATCCGTATTTTTAGTCACGTTTTCATTAAAATTTAATATTGCCTCGTTGTGCCATTATGTTTTCGTGCATAGGTACCAACCAAAGCTTTGAAAGTTTTTACAGGATAATAATTAAGTTTAGATAAACTGATGAAATTGATAGATTTTCGGGAAAGAAAGCAAGTTCAGACGTGAAGATGTGGTAAATTTGATATATTTTATCTTAAAATGTGAATTAAAATGTGAAAATGTTGTAAATTGCATAATATCCATTCGCAAATTGTCAAAAGCATACTGATAAATTTAGTGACAATAATGAAGTTTTAAGTTTTCCTTTTCTACAAAATCCACCATCAATTTGAGCCATTATTTAAAATAGAGCAAAAGTTACAACAAAAGCTTAGAACAGATAATTTAAAATTTGCATTTTTCCTTTGTTAGTTTATTAAAAGGTGCTCTTTGTAATTGGATACTTTTGAACGTTTATCTTATGCATATTTTTAATTATCATATTAAATCTTTACAGCATCAAATTTCAAATAAATGTTATTTATTTATTGTTAGCTGCCGTTTAAGCCATTTTGTGAAACAATAGTGTGTTATGATTTATTTGTTAAGGGTTTATGCAAACAACGCACGCGACTTTTGAAGTGTGTTGGTCATTTGCGGTCAGGATTCAACATTAACCCTTATAAGGGTTGCACATTATGTTAATTTATTTACGACAGATATAAATTAACGTATTATTTTAATAATGAGTCCAATAATTATTGTATGTGAACGGTTTTGCTTTCTCATTTTTTTTTAAATTTTTAAATTATTTTTTTCAATTTAAAATTTTTTTTAAAAGTTAACAGGTTAACTAAACAATAAAAAGACTTTATTATTTCTGAGCTTTCAGCAATAAGTACTGCTGTCAAATTAAACGTCTGATGATAGCAATACTATTACTGAAAGCTCACAAATAATAACTTCGTTTTATTGTTCAGTTAACTGGTTAATTTTTAAAATTTTAATGTAATGTAAAAATAATATCTGCCAGTTTAACTACGATAAACAAAAGTTTGGGATATTTTTATTTATTTGCGGAATGTACCAAAGAGGTAGCTTAGATGAACTAAAATATTTACAATTATTTATTTGACATAATCCTGAATTTCTACACAGATGAATTACTGCTTGTAAATTTTAAAAAAGCGAATTCAAGGAAGAAAGAGAAGAAGAAAGTATTTCTAAGTTGAAAAAATAAATAAGAATTACGCAAAAACTTTTTTTCTCTGTTTGATTTTTACATAATATAAAAAAAGAAAAAATAACATAGAAAAAGGATAACACCAAAAGCTTTCTCTCGGAAGCCAGTAGCAATCCACCGAGGTAATTAACCAAGAGACCCCTTTATTATGCTCGCAATCAAGTAATGACTTAGAAAAGGACATCAGAAATACATAAATAATAAAAACGACAGGAAAAACTGCAGATTTTCGGTGGAAGATAATAGTTAAAGACTATGAATGCCAATAGATGGAAGAAATATGAAAAGCCAACGGCTGCCAAAAAGTGCCATAAAATTATTATTCAAATGGAAAAAAATGTGGAATATCCAAAAAATGGATAAACTGATTAGAAATCGGAATGTGCTTGGTATATATCGTGAAATAGATGACGACGACTACAAATCTACCCAAAATTTGTAATTATTATTACTAATATAAAATAAAATTACTGGTACTTGTACGTAAAAATTTGACACTGCAATGATAAATCATCTACAATCAAAAATTAAAATCGCTCACGCAGCATTTAGTTATATTACAATTGTCTTCGGCAATAAATACTACATTGGGGTACTTGACAATTTTAACTTTCACACGCTCAAATCTCGATATCCAATTGTCATATTGTTGAATAAAAAAAGCTAATGAGGGTACATCTATTAAAGCGACACTAGTAAACTTTTCTTTTTACATATGTTTGGACGTAGGGTGGGTTTTTAAGGGGGTGGGTTAATTTTGTAACATTGTGACGCTAGATTGATAAATGTGACGTTAATTTAAAGGGCGGAAGAGTTTTACATTTGTATTCAAGTTCAGCGTATAATATTCATCCAGATCAATTTTTTCCACAATCCTCTGGTACGAATTCTTTATTTGGGAATGAGTTTTGATGTCTTCATCTCATTTTTATAATGTGAATAACCTCACTTGCACTATTTATTTTATAACGAATAGTAACTTTTAATTAGAAATATAATTTAAAAGATAATGTATTGTAATTAAAAGATATCCTGAAATATCTCGAATAACAATATTCATTCAATTTTCATTTTTTAATTACTTATTTAAAGAATTCTCATGTAAAACTAATTTAAAAATAATAAACCTTGAAAGCTAACTATTAGGTACATAATAATTATTATCGTAAAATTCTTAGTTACCATTTCACCAACTATTAAATTTTATTATTTCTAGAACTTAAGTTTTTTCAATTACCCTCGATTAAATAATAATTAAGACATTTAAAAATGTGGTTGGAGAAATAAAATTTATAGAATAGTACTTTCACACATTAAATCACAGTTTTGGTTGAATTCACCTTCTAAAAAAAATTAGCAAGGGTTCATCAATCAAAATATGGTAACTGTAACTTTTCTATTGTGTAATTACCGATGCGTGGGGTTATTTTAACCGGGGGTTTGACTAAACGCCTCTTGCTGGTTGGTAAACAATTGTATTTTTATTATACAATTTTTTAACTTACTTTGGCAAAGTTGTTCGTTTATAATGCCGTTCTGTTACACTTCAATTGATGATTTATAAACACTTACAAATTAATTGCTTGATATAAAATCAGCCTACAACTGTGGGAATATAATATAATTTTTGTATTTAAAGTGGACTTTGTAATTATGTCAATTAAAAGATAGTAAAATTTATATCTAAAAGTTAGTAATTGTAACAAAATTTATTAACATTTAAACTTTATGTACCAATAAAATAAATTGTATTTATTTCTTTTCAATAAATTCTTATTGCCTAACCACTGTATTATGACCGTGTTAAGTTTTAAAGTAAATTATGAGGATGTTTCATCTAAAAATGATGTTTTATATAAATTAATGATGTTGTTTCGAAAGAGAATAATAACGTGTAAGATTTTGAAAATATTTGTATAATCTGTGCTTGTTTGCTTTATGGACACTTCAAGTGGATATTCTTACGTTAAAAAGGAAAAATAAATATAAATTCATGCATGCACGTCAAAGGCTTTCGTAAAGGGGCAAGCGATCTATACAAACTGCTATTAGATGATAATAGGTGTGTTGATCATGGAATTACTGGATAATAGGATATCCGATACTCGATAAAAAGCAATGTTCCATAGACAGCAGCTTTATGTGGTTTGAGGGGATGTACAAAATAAAAAAATAAATGTTAATACAGCACAATAGAGTCGAAACCGAACACCACGCATTGTGAATGTGTGTCTAATTTGTTTTTATTACTTATTGGGTTTATTACATAGAATACTTTTTCAGATATTAAATAAAAAAAATTGATACGTTTGCTGTTTATAACATCTGCAAAAATTATACTAAATTTTGTGTTTCATATCCTTGCAATACGATTTCAATAAAGACCATTCAGGAACTTCTCAATTCAGGTGTAAATACTACAATGGTGGTACATATATTGGATTATACTGAAGCTGTTTCATGTTTAACTTAACAATCGAGGTTAATCAATGATGTTGTATTTGGATACATATTTTAAATGGCAGTTGATGTTAGTAGATAGAAAAAAATTACTTTATTGGAAACACTGAACGAAAGAGAGATATTACGCAGAGAAACCAGTAGGTGCAACTAATTACCTTACTTCAAGTCGTCATTTCTAATAGTACCTTGGCACGAAAATTTTTCATCTACTGTTTCCAGCACCAACAGCTAAAATTGCTTTGGGATTTCCTTTCCATTCTGTACATTTGGACACTAGGGTCTTTATCGACATGTGGCAAAATTCGGTTAGAAGAACGTTTCCAATTCTTAGCTTATGACCAAGCAATTCCACATGTTCTTTTACGTTTATTTATTGAAATTTTCAATTGGAAAATAGAATGAAACATAATTATTGTCGTATAAAATATTTTAAAAAGGTTTCAAGTTTAATGAAATTTGAAAAAAATTATTTTTTACAATTCTAATGAAATATGAAAATTTTCCAATTCACATTAAAGTTTAGTTTCATTCATTTAGGGATAGTTTAGCTGATGATATCTTGAAAAGACGAAACCACTTTACGCAAAGAGGTCCTAAACTTTAATGTGAGTTGGAAATCGGAATGTGCTTGGTATATATCGTAAAATGACGACGACGACTACAAATCTACCCAAAATTTGTAATTATTATTACTAATATAAAATAAAATTACTGGTACTTGTACGTAAAAATTTGACACTGCAATGATAAATCATCTACAATCAAAAATTAAAATCGCTCACGCAGCATTTAGTTATATTACAATTGTCTTCGGCAATAAATACTACATTGGGGTACTTGACAATTTTAACTTTCACACGCTCAAATCTCGATATCCAATTGTCATATTGTTGAATAAAAAAAGCTAATGAGGGTACATCTATTAAAGCGACACTAGTAAACTTTTCTTTTTACATATGTTTGGACGTAGGGTGGGTTTTTAAGGGGGTGGGTTAATTTTGTAACATTGTGACGCTAGATTGATAAATGTGACGTTAATTTAAAGGGCGGAAGAGTTTTACATTTGTATTCAAGTTCAGCGTATAATATTCATCGAGATCAATTTTTTCCACAATCCTCTGGTACGAATTCTTTATTCGGGAATGAGTTTTGATGTCTTCATCCCATTTTTATAATGTGAATAACCTCACTTGCACTATTTATTTTATAACGAATAGTAACTTTTAATTAGAAATATAATTTAAAAGATAATGTATTGTAATTAAAAGATATCCTGAAATATCTCGAATAACAATATTCATTCAATTTTCATTTTTTTAATTACTTATTTAAAGAATTCTCATGTAAAACTAATTTAAAAATAATAAACCTTGAAAGCTAACTATTAGGTACATAATAATTATTATCGTAAAATTCTTAGTTATCATTTTACCAACTATTAAATTTTATTATTTCTAGAACTTAAGTTTTTTCAATTACCCTCGATTAAATAATAATTAAGACATTTAAAAATGTGGTTGGAGAAATAAAATTTATAGAATAGTACTTTCACACATTAAATCACAGTTTTGGTTGAATTCACCTTCTAAAAAAAATTAGCAAGGGTTCATCAATCAAAATATGGTAACTGTAACTTTTCTATTGTGTAATTACCGATGCGTGGGGTTATTTTAACCGGGGGTTTGACTAAACGCCTCTTGCTGGTTGGTAAACAATTGTATTTTTATTATACAATTTTTTAACTTACTTTGGCAAAGTTGTTCGTTTATAGTGCCGTTCTGTTACACTTCAATTGATGATTTATAAACACTTACAAATTAATTGCTTGATATAAAATCGGCCTACAACTGTGGGAATATAATATAATTTTTGTATTTAAAGTGGACTTTGTAATTATGTCAATTAAAAGATAGTAAAATTTATATCTAAAAGTTAGTAATTGTAACAAAATTTATTAACATTTAAACTTTATGTACCAATAAAATAAATTGTATTTATTTCTTTTCAATAAATTCTTATTGCCTAACCACTGTATTATGACCGTGTTAACTTTTAAAGTAAATTATGAGGATGTTTCATCTAAAAATGATGTTTTATATAAATTAATGATGTTGTTTCGAAAGAGACTAATAAAGTGTAAGATTTTTGAAAATATTTGTATAATCTTGTGGTTGTTTGCTTTATGGACACTTCAAGTGGATATTCTTACGTTAAAAAGGAAAAATAAATATAAATTCGTGCATGCACGTCAAAGGCTTTCGTAAAGGGGCAAGCGATCTATACAAACTGCTATTAGATGATAATAGGTGTGTTGATCATGGAATTACTGGATAATAGGATATCCGATACTCGATAAAAAGCAATGTTCCATAGACAGCAGCTTTATGTGGTTTGAGGGGATGTACAAAATAAAAAAATAAATGTTAATACAGCACAATAGAGTCGAAACCGAACACCACGCATTGTGAATGTGTGTCTAATTTGTTTTTATTACTTATTGGGTTTATTACATAGAATACTTTTTCAGATATTAAATAAAAAAAATTGATACGTTTGCTGTTTATAACATCTGCAAAAATTATACTAAATTTTGTGTTTCATATCCTTGCAATACGATTTCAATAAAGACCATTCAGGAACTTCTCAATTCAGGTGTAAATACTACAATGGTGGTACATATATTGGATTATACTGAAGCTGTTTCATGTTTAACTTAACAATCGAGGTTAATCAATGATGTTGTATTTGGATACATATTTCAAATGGCAGTTGATGTTAGTAGATAGAAAAAAATTACTTTATTGGAAACACTGAACGAAAGAGAGATATTACGCAGAGAAACCAGTAGGTGCAACTAATTACCTTGCTTCAAGTCGTCATTTCTAATAGTACCTTGGCACGAAAATTTTTCATCTACTGTTTCCAGCACCAACAGCTAAAATTGCTTTGGGATTTCCTTTCCATTCTGTACATTTGGACATTAGGGTCCTTATCGACATGTGGCAAAATTCGGTTAGAAGAACGTTTCCAATTCTTAGCTTATGACCAAGCAATTCCACATGTTCTTTTACGTTTATTTATTGAAATTTTCAATTGGAAAATAGAATGAAACATAATTATTGTCGTATAAAATATTTTAAAAAGGTTTCAAGTTTAATGAAATTTGAAAACAATTTTTTTTTACAATTCTAATGAAATATGAAAATTTTCCAACTCACATTAAAGTTTAGTTTCATTCATTTATGGATAGTTTAGCTGATGATATCTTGAAAAGATGAAACCACTTTACGCAAAGAGGTCCTAAACTTTAATGTGAGTTGGAAAATTTTCATATTTCATTAAAATTGTAAAAAAAATAATAAAATTTTTTTCAAATTTCATTAAACCTGAAACCTTTTAAAATATTCAAACAAAAGCAAGTAATAATAAACATTCAACAGTAATATCACTAGTGATCATGATATTGCCGGCAATTTTGACGAATCGATCACGACTGCTTGTTGCGATGAAAAGAAGCACGAGTGCGCAGCACGAGGCTTCTTTCTCGTAACAACAAGCAGGAGTGGTCATTCGGCAAAATTACCAGAAATCATGATCACGATGATATTATTTTGACAATTTATCGAACAATAATTTTAATTTAAATAAAATTAATTTTTAAATTAAAATCAACAAGCATAGGTAAGTACGTTGCTAAGATATTGTTGATAGATATTATTTAGTCGACTGCTATTATTTTCTTGTTGCCACGGCGATGGCAAGAGTGCACCACATAATATTCGCTGAAAGAATATCAGATAGCTTTTGATTGGTCCATGTGACTAAAACGATGCAAACACATTGGATGATATAATGTGGTAAATTGTCATAATTATTGTCTTTCCCATGATACTTTTTACTTTCCTCAAGTATTTACTTCTACTTCTACGTTGGATGAAGCTAATCCAAAATAAAAAAAAGGAAAGAACTGACCAAAAACTGTTTTACGGATATTATGGCTAATTGACGACAAGTTTCACTAACTAAAGATGACTTAAAACAATTACGTGTTTTTGTTGTCTTTTAAAATACTAGTTAAACAGGATACATAACAAGGATTTCATTACAAAAACAACAAAAATGTAAAAAAGTCGATTCTTATTATTATTTATTATATTCAATTCAACAGAATAATTATTGAAACTGTGAATTCATACATCTCACTGTTGGTTGTAAAATTCTGTATAAATAAGCAACGTAAATTCCTAAATTCCATCGCACTTACGTTATGTTTCTCTTTGATATAACAAATTGATACCAAAAGAATTTGACTTTTCGTGTTGATTTTAAATTTTAACAAAAATCAAAACGACGACGATTAGTTGTTGGTTTGTTACCGTTAACTCCCTATGTGTGCTCAAAATACAATAGAAATGAGCAACCCCTTTGCACCTTTTAAAACGTCCTCGTCCCTTACGTTATATTCAGATGTCAAATCTGACAAAATTATAAGCAGATTGCATCTCGTAAAATAATAAAGTGATAATATTTTCACAGTTAGACGCACGTTCGTCAAGGTGGTCGTATAAAATATTTTAATAAATTATTGCAGATTCAGATTTAATCTGCAGGTGTATATTGTGACCTATTATTTTTACTACCGAACTTGTGCTTCCAGTTATTTTTCGCTGAATACACGCAATCGATTTGACACACAACCGGTAATATTGTAGTATCATAAAATTTAATTTTAATTTAGTGATTAAATACATTTTTTAGTTTATTTATAATTTTACTTGGAAAAAATTGTGGGGGGATTAAAACATTGCAATAATGTACAAAGCAAATAAATGTTTCTAATATAGCATGCAGTTTAAAAAACATTAATATTAGTAATTCTTTGGGATGTGTTCGAAACATTACTTTATAAGGAATTTCGCAATTTTTCAAGATGATTTTTGGGATTTAAAAAAAGAGTCGGACCCCAGAAGAAAAACTAAGGAGCTGCCATGTTTTTCTCTACGTGCTACATGTTTACAAATACTGTAGTAGCAATTAATTATTACATCCTAAAATTGTTTACTTGCAATAAATGCACGATTTCATCCCGATAACATCGGCATCTGCAGAAAATTCTTTTGGCAAAGTAAGAATTTTTTACACACAATATTGTAACCACATGAAATACAATAACTACTAATTTCAACTTAAAAAAATTAAACCCTTTTTTTTGTTACTCTACGAGTAGAATTTTCTATGTTTGACACATATGTAGCTTGAATATGCTACCTGGCACGCCGCCGCCGATCCTAAAAATTTACGATCTGGATTTGTGTTAAAAAAGTTTGAAATTAATGGGTTTACCGTTACCCATAGCACTGAAATCTTGGGATATACATTATTAATGCGTTGGTGACCTTTTCTCCTATATCTGTGGCAGTGGCGTAACAATGCAGTCACGGGTCTGTATTCCAGAGTTAAACTGCAGTTAGCCCCCCGGCGCCGGGAATCATAAAATAATGTCGGCATTTTTTAAAATGCTTTATTAAATACCGGACACATTTTAGTAGTAGTAAAAAATACATTTCTTGTTCTTGCAATTTCATTTTTTATTAAAATGACTGATAAAGCAAATAATAATTTTTGTTCGTCCATAGTCCTTCCCAAAACTTTTTAATTATTTTTAAATTATTATCATTGATTGCTCTAAGTGAAAATAATGAAAACGAAACAGTGGCTTAAATACCTTTCTAATATTTTACGTATACACTGCAGTCGAAAATTTTGAGATCACTAATAAATTGATCTGAAAATCTGAATTGAAAATAATAAACTTCATGCGACTTTTTCTAAAAAAAAGGCTTTTGTGGGTTGGTTCCTTTCTGCAATATGAAGAAAATTCATTTTGACAACAAAGGTCTTCCATCATAAAAAACAAAATTTTTTTTTATATTATAAATATTAACATGATAAAAATTAAAAACGGACTTTAAATAATTTAAATTATATATAATTTTTATAATTTAAATAATTAACCTTAAAACAATATATTTATACGTCATTTACTTCAATTTCAAAGTCTCATGGTGTTCTGTTAAAACCGTATATGTCATCTTCTAAAGTTTCATCACCAGGAAGATTTTTGTAGAAGGATTTGCAATCATTTGGTATTAAATGCATAACAGATTTTATGCCTTTCAGTTTTGGTAAGGAAATTTTTACACTATTGGTCTACATCCGATTCAATGCATCTTTGAACGGCGCTGATAGACCGATTAGTTTTTTCCTTACGTTTATTTCGGTATAGGCTTTTACATGAAAATTTTGTTTTACAAAAATTAAAAAGGTTTTTTTTTGTCAATAAATATCTCGCGTGTTTTTAGCCAACTTATCTTTTCTTTATTGATATCAAATTTTCTATTATTTATTAGACTTTCAAGTTCAGAAGTACTAGAAAATTCTGTATATTTCATTTGCATAACTTCAAATTTATTTTTCTTTCGACAATTTTTTATAATTTGTACATACTCATCGGGAAGATATAACCTCTGTTGATATTTTAAGGCACACCCAACATCAGTAAAATCGGAATCATTAGGGAGAAAGCTATGGCCTGATACAAGAAAACGAATATAAATTTTTTGCAAGGAAAGATGTGATTGAAGTAGAGCTTTCATCATTAGAGTCATTTTAATGTTTCGGTTTTGACCACCACATGAATCCGACCACAAAATTAGCTCAGCAACATTTGCAGAAAGGTTTTCGTTAATATAAATTACCTTCGCGGATTTGGCGGTGACTTTAGTGGTGAACAAGTGAAGTTTTTGTCGTTTCTCATTCTAAAATATAAATTAAATTTACTATAAGTTTTGTCACTTTCACAAATTTTTATTTATTTTGTTAAAAAAATGTTAATAGTAAAAAAAATGAACTTACAAATCTGCCGCAATATTTAGTAAAATTTCAGAAATTTTTTTCGATATTTCTAAGTTTTGATCATTTTTGATTGATTATCTAATAGAGGTTCTGTGGGCAACAATTTTGTTTGTTTTGCAAATTCTGGCATTTTTTTCCCTATTTTTTCTTACCCTCAAGCGTTGGTGTTATCAGGACCGCTTTGACTATCATTTTGAGAAAACTTTTTGACATTAAAAAATTCAGTGATGGAGCTTTTCCTATGGTTTATGGTCTTGTGGTTTGTTGTGACCAATAAATTCACTTCATCAGATATACTTTGTGGAGCGGTAGAATAAAAATCTTTGCTTGCGAGTTGTAGCTGTAACTGTAACCATGAAACATTTAAATTCCGCAGCAGTGAGAAATGTGAAAAAGTGAAAAATAAGTAAAAATATTATCTTTTATACAGCATTAATGTTAAACAAGTTTCTATTCCTTTAGAGTTTAAATAATGTTTTTCTTTATATAATTTATTATTTCAAATGAGAAAAATGATTATTTCAAGTCTTTTCAAAGCTGACAACCTAAAATCTAAACCAAATATTTAAATTCCTAATAAAAACCCTGATTTCACACTAAAGCTACAATAATAACGACCATTTATTTTTTTGTTAACGGTGGCAAATATCAACCCCAGGGAGCGATGGCTTTACGTGCCCTCTGAAGAACAGAAACAGTCATGGGAAGGGTCGACTGTACCCGGACAGTTGTTTGCGTAAGTACCAGGCCATGGCCATCAACCATAAAATATTAACCTGACAAATCTGTTTTTTAAAGTTCCTGATTTTCAACGTGACGGATATGAAAATAATTTTTTTAATATTTTTAATTTCTTTACTAAGCGCTTTTTGAACAATATGAGTTTGAATTGGAAAAATAATTGGTCACAAATTACTTTAACAGATCAAATAAATAATCAAATTTAATTTATTTTGTTCTGTCAAAGTAATTTGTAGCCAATTATTTCTCCAATGCTAGGTATATTATTTTTGAATTTTTAACAATAATTCAACAGCAAATAAATTAAATATTATTGGCTATTGGGCATCTTTAGTAGCGCAACAAAAAAATTATTCCCATTATTATTTTTCTTATGCGGGTGTAAGGCTGTCTTTCGCTATAATTTCTTACCAAAGCCGAGTTTTAAGAGAATTATTAAAACTTAAAACATATTTAACTATAAAAGTAAGTATTCTTGAGAGTACTCCACTACCTTTCGTAGTGCAATATAAATATTAAGTTATTGTGGCTAAAAGATAGATTTATTTAAAAAGTATAATTATAATTTTATAATATAATGTAAACTGTTGAAAATTATTTATTTGTATTGATACAATCTTGTTATTGTTAAATTTTTAATTTGATAATATTTTGAAAAATATCAAAAATAAATTATAGTAAGGCCATCTGCTATCAGGTTCTAGAACTAAACACTGCATAAAGGAATTTGATCTGAAATAATGCATACAAAGCTTTTAGTGGTCTTTGGCTATGTTTCAAAATTCCCCTATATTTGCGTGTACAATTAAAATTTGACAACAAGAAAACAGTCGAAAATTCTTGTTCAAAATTCTTTTTTTACAAATATCTCAATTTCTGCTGCAGTAAAGTAAAGAAAGAAACCTGATGGAAATTCTCCAAAAGAAAACACGTGGATAGTAATTTTTTCATAATAATATTATATGCCGCCATTTCCACGATAAATACAAATAGTAAAAAGTCATCAAAATGACAAATACGAGTATAATGTATTTTTAATAATTTTCATTCGACTTAGGGTTTTCTTTATTAAAAACTTCAGCGGTCAATAGTAAAGTCCTGTCGTTTCTTCACAACTTTCAAAATTTTAATATAAACGATTCTTTTCTTGAATTGATTTTTTCAAATGGAATTATATTTTTCTCTGAAATTATGGTGCGCCAGTTAAAGAAAAATATCATGTAACGGTCATCGGTATTCCTGTTTTATAAATTTGTGAGCGAAGGAAATCCTATAAAATTGAATTTTTTACTATCAATTTGTGACGTATATAGCTCAACAGCATTAATGTAATAGTCTCTATTGTCTAGTTCAAAAATGGTTGGGAAATAAAAAATATCAGAAAAAATATCAGAAAAAACATCACATCAACTTCCTACAGCTGACTGCCTTAAACATGATATACTGCAATTCTGCAAGAAGGAGTGGACCTTTCTGTATTTTCCGAAAATTAGGGTTTCATTACTCACCAGTTTGAGGTAATTGTCATGGTCAATTTTGTTTAAATGTTGATAGAATTGAAGATGATTCGTTAGGAATAGAGGCGAGGTTCAAGATTTATCCTTCATCATCATACAGATTTTCTTAAGATTGCTTAAGATTAAGATTTTCTTACAGATTTTAATAAGATTACAATAAATAAACATTTTAAAATAATTTAAAATTTTTCTATCGCTTAGTCTAATGAAAATGATTAAAAATGCATTTTTTGTAATTTTTACGAGGGGTTAACCGCTGGTGAAATTTTTTGTACACATCTCATGAAGTACATGACATCTCATGTGAAATATGTGAAGTACTTGTTTTCTTCTTCTTCTCTGCGGGAGATCTTCAGTTTACTTCTTATAAAAAATAAACTGCTTGATCCGGGTGGTCTGGGGGGCGTACAACACCCTCCAATGCCTCTGTAACGGGAGATCTTGAGTTTACTTCTGATAAAAATAAACTACTCAATCCGAGGTGTCTGGGGGATGTGGACACCCTCCAGTGCACAAATTTTGGAATGAAGAACATTGCAGTACCCCCAGACCGAGTAGTTTACTTTTTATCAGAAGTAAACTGAAGATCTACCGTTAAAGAGGCACTGGAGGGTGTTCCACACCCCCCAGACCCCCCGGTTTAAATAATTTATTTTTATTAAAAGTGAATTAAATATTTAAGCATATTCCAAGTTTTTTAAAATTAGCTACGGCCAAGTAAATGTGTTTAATTCATAATCTGACAATTAATCATAATCTGAATAATTATAAATTCCGTACACCCTGGGAGGTAGATCTCTGCAACGGGAGATCTTCAGTTTACATCTGATAAAAAATAAATTACTCGATCTGGGGGTCTGGGGGGGGGGAACACCCTCCAGTGCTCAAATTTTAGAATCTCGGTAAGTCTCTAAAATACCGATGAAGTGCGTGAAATACAATGAAGTATCGATGAATTAGGTGATGTACCGTGAATTATTGATGAAGTACGGTGAATTACTGGTGAAGTACGTAAAGTCCCGTGAGTTACTGCTGAATTATATGAAATACGAAGAAGTATGGAGAATTATCATGAAGTACGTGAAGTGTGAAATTAATTGTACACAATTTCCTTTAGCGGTTGACCCCTCGAATTTTTATGACTTTTTACTCGCGTTTATCATGGAAACGGTGGCTTAAATGAAAAAATAAACAAATTTTGACGTTTATTTTAAAGAATTCCTTTAGCTTTCTTTTTAGTATGACATATTTTTACCTAACTTTAATAGAAATTGAAATTTTTAAAAAAATTTATTTGGGAGCTGAATTTTCTACTGTTTTCTCGTTGTCAAACGTTATGCATACTACACGCAAATATAGGGGAGTTCTGAGGACTTATTTAAAACATTAAAATATGGTCAAAATCACACTAAAACCATTTGGGTGAATTATTCCGTAATTTGCTTCTATTTTGAATAAGTTCACGGTGCACTAAAATTGGAAGGAAGAAAATAATGATTCATTATGTCTAGTGAAAGTACTTCTTCTGGAAATAAATATTTTTAAAATTCAATGACGAATGTTAGCCAAAGGTTTAAATTTAAAAACTTTGTCTAGGGTAAAGAACCTAAGTGAACGTGAGAGTTTTTGTGAATGTCGTACGGAAAATGTAAATGAAAACAAAAATGTTGTTCAAAATGCTGATAGCAGGTTGTTTTTCTCAGAAGACGATTCCTTAGTTTCTAATAATTTTTTTCCTTATCTTTTCTAAATTAAAAATTCCGCACTTATTCTAAACCCAAATTTTAAATTCAATGCTATTTTGATTTCATAATTTGATTTGATAGTAACGCCAACAGCAGAGTGGCAAGTAATTGCAGGTTCGAATTCCATACGCTCCTGCAGGGTGGAGTAAAACAGAGAAGTAATTCACCTCGTAAAACGGATTGTGAGGACTTCAGAATGGAAATGGTTGAATTCCGACAGGAATGGAAAACCAGTGATTGATTGGCACAAATCCAAAAGCTGCAAGCATTCTTATAATCATTGCAAAATCAGCATCTTCGGAATATCGATTTTGCAGGCCATTTTGTTGCGACCGTCTCCATATGCACTGCGTGAAATGGAAAAATCATCCTCGTATTCTAATGTTTGGAAATCTGTTGCGACATGCATTCATTGCAGCTACTTCGTAGTCAAACATAATTGAAAAAGGTTAAAGTCCAGGTTTAAGTTCTTTTAAAGCTTGAAATAAACGATTATACGTCTCTTCAGATTTTCTTGCTAGTAAGACATGCACGGTTGGTATAACGTTGCTATATTTCACACCGTGAATTGTATATAATTGAGCAAACAATTGTTTGTGTTGTGGTAAACGTTTTATCCGCATACCAATGATCGCACTGTGACGTATATTCTAAATTTGCTCGCGTAGAAAATAGCAAAATTTTATCTTCACTGGGTTCACTATCGTGTAACAGAAACAGTTCTCCTGAAGACGTGGTGGTATATTCATCTAGAAATTGTAATTCCTGCAATGACCTAGGATTCTGTGGAGCAGCTTGTTCTACCACGCGTGCACGTTGAACAGTTCTCTTCATTGCAGAAACTTGTGGTAGTTGACCAGCGACAGCAACAGATTAATTTTTTCTGACACTTTTTGTACTTCAACTTCGGCTGCATTGGCAACATGATTGTGGTTAGTGTTTTCTACAACTTCTTCTTCAATAGTATGAACACCCCCAGAGCAATGCGTTTCGTAATATCTTGAACATTTCCATACTACTTTTTCACTCGAGGATATGATGTGCTCCAAATAAAGGAATTCAAATCTGATGCTACTTTTGTTCTGGCAGTGAATCGTTGGCTACAAGTTGTATTTTAATTGTGGTCAATATTCCATTTTAAATACATCTTTTACAAGAACAGAAGCAAAATTAATACATAGCAGCGCCAAAATTTGAATTTGGAAAAATTATAAAAATTAATTAAAAACAAAAATTTTTGAAATAAATTTGGAAATTTTTAGAAATGCAAAAAAGACAAACATAGTCGACCTAAATTATAAATTGAAAAGAAAATATAGTTGAGGTGATAGGCCAATAAAAATCTGACAAGTATTTAGATTAGAAGAAGTTAGATTTTCATTGGCCTATCACCTCAACTATATTTTCTTTTCAAAATGAATGCATTTTTATTAAAATTGCAAGGAAAGTTTTCAAGATTATATTACAATTTCAAAATTAACAAGTTAAATAAGCAATAAAACGAAATTACTCGTGAGCTTTCAGCAGTGGTCATTGCTGTCACCAGACGTTTAATATCGTATATAAAATTCGATACGATTTCTTGATGCATGAAGTTTGAAAAATATTCTTAATAATAGCGAGAAAATCCTATTTAAGCTCCTATACGTTAAATAATTAATAAATTATATTCAGGATGTCGTTTCTTAATGAGAAATTTATGACGCAGAGCTCAATTTATTTGAGCCCGACTTTATTGTTTTAAAAATTATTTCTAGGGATACCAAACTACATATGTAGGCACTTGATCATTATAATATCAGTAAAAGTCCATTTCACAAAGTGTGAAATTTCAAGATAATTATTAACTTTCAGAGCATTAGAATAAACATTGTACGATATTTCAAAATTTTTGTACCGTAAAATTATTATCAATTATTTTTGTGTAAAAATAAACTTTCTTATTTTGATGTAGTGGTTTATTGTAAACATTTCGCTGTTATACAAAACAGAACATTTAACATGTATCCATAGTTCCCTATAATTAATAAAAACTAATAGTTTAATTGGTGTTTTGCACATTATTTTTTACAAATAACATGAATTTTTGCAACAATTATTATTAGGCAACATTTTTAATAAAAACAAGTATTGCATATCTACATTATGTATATAAAAAAAGTAACCTAAACCCTATGCCTATATATAAATTCAATGATAAAATTTTAATTATCACTATAAAATTATTTTAAAACAATGAGAAAATTTTACAAATTTAATTAGTGTTACTGAAACAATTATCGTTTACTGTTTTAGCTAAAAAGCAAGTTGAAAGTTCATAAACACTGTTTCAAAGATATGTCTCAGCAAAACAATGCAATACAAAAATGAGTTTGCCATAAAAACTGCTTAAATTCTTGTGGAAGACATTTCATCATTCGAATAATTAATAAACACACAAATAATTACACTTATTTAATCGATTAAGCAACTATCAAAGTATGTACGTAAATATTTGATTAATGATTTTTAAGATAGAAATAGCAGCAACAGTTGTAGGTATACACCAAAAAAAAGATAAACTTACTGTAATACACAACCTACAAGGTATGTTAAACTTTAAATACGTTAATATCAGGTGCGCACAGAGGGGGTGGGTCAATAATTTCTACTTCACCAATGCTCTTGGAATTTAAAAAACCGCCTTCGGCGCTCTTGCTTCGCATATCCTTGAATAATCCTGTGTGCGCGCCCGAGTAATATGAAATAGAGAAAAATCTTTGATTATTGCAATAACAATAAAAACATTTAATTTTATTTTAAGGCAATCGAAGATAAAAGGGTGCGTATAGAAAAAAATAAACAACACAATGCCAGTAATACCGTTGTTTGTTGTGTTTAAATGTTTGTTTTTTTAACTTTTTTTTTATATTTAAACAACCGATAACAACAAATATTTAGTTCAATTAATAATTGACAACTTTAGGCACATACATATTTTGATGTAATAAAAAATGTGGAAGTTGCACTACAAAAGTTAGATTTAATAGAAGAGGGGAGGGGAGTGTTCCAGGATCATTTTGGAGTGTTTAAAAATTTACATTGTTTTACATTTCAAACGCCGACGACAAAATTTAGAAACTTATAAAGTAGAGTATTTGTTGAGGTACGTGGTCATTAAAAGCAATTTTCAAGTTCCTTTATACTAATTTTTGTAAAAACACGAATAAGGCTTTATTTACATTTACTTTTAAGCTTCAGTAATTAATAAGTGAAGTTTATCACAAAGGCCAAATATATTTGAATTTTATCAGTTTTCACCAAAAGTAAAAAAAACGTACCGTTTTCTCTTAATGTGACCACACACTTCTCAAAAAATACAAAAAAAGGTATTTAAAATTTTTACATTTAGTTACGTTTTCTTCGTCGTTGATTATTATAGAACATAAAATAAAAACTTACGAACTTTCAACTGTATACAAATTTAATGTTTAGATTGTCTTTACCGATCTTGTGAGTGCACAAGTTCTAATATCACTTAAGCAAAAAATTAACATTAGATTATTTAAACATAAATATATTATGATCACGTGTCACAACCTTTCTTGATTAGTTAGTCGAAATAAGATAAATTTAAAGATGTTTGGAATTAGCCCGCATTATCTAATCCATTAACTGAGATTTAAATTTGTAATTGACTTAAGTAATTACAATTTCAATCTTATTTAAATAGATATTCTTGAAGCAATAGATATCTTGAAATACTTTTGCTAGTGAAGATGAGGAAACTTGCCAAGTGTTGAAAATTTAGACTCCAACACTTAATAATGTTAAGTGAGCGAACATCACTTCTTGTAGAGTTATGTAAGTAACACGATTGTAGTACAAACTTAACGAAGTCTTCAAAAACAGAAAGAGTAATTAAAGTTCTACAGCATTAACTATTTGCCTTGTCCACCTATTTTGCACTATATTATTGATTATTGATTTATTTGATTGAATTAAATCGATCCCTGCCGATTATGATTTCACTTAATGCACGTGTTTCATCACACATTTGTTGACTTTATCGGAACCACCGTTGGTCGCCGAAGTTGATGGTGAGTATGATTATGAAGTTTCTCGTATGCTGTGACGTGGTGAAACACGTGCTTTGCTAAGTTTCAGGTGTCAGGAGCAGGTTTGGGTTCTTCCGTGTCTAAACTAAGGCACTCCTGGAAATAGTCCTCCATCGATTTGTATACATGCCCTATTACACCAACAAGATCGTGGCCTTCATCCGCATAACTCTGCAAAAATTTACGCTTAAAATCAAAATTTTTCCCTATAACTACATACCCGGTATCCTTTATTTTTACCTTATATCTGAAGAGAACTCCAGCTTCTGTAAGAGCTCTTGCTAATGATATTCCATGTATATACGGGGTGGTTAAGTCGGCCAAACCATGAATAACGAAAAGAGACTTAGGAGGTATATTTTTTGCTTGTTGCGTAGAATCGGCCTCGACATATCCTTTGTAATTTTCCGCGGGCAATCCCAATACGCGTTCCGTAAACGCAGAATCTAAAAAAAGTCGGATATAATATGGAAAACTTGCCAACTCGCAAATAGCGTACTGTAATAAAGCCAATCCGCAATTGGACTAACTGCAACTCCACATTTAAACACTTTTTGTTGAGAACCGAGCACCATCGAAGTGACATAACCTCCGTAACCCCAACCCCACACTCCTACTCGAGTTTCGTCGAGAAAATTAATAGTTTCCAAAAGATGCTTTAAAACGCTAATTTGATCTTGCACTTCTACTCCGCCAAGGTGACGATAGAGAGCGTGATTGCTTTGGCCCAAAGATCCACGCACATCTAACCGTACGTACACCACGTCACAATGACTCGACATATAAGTTCCCCAATCAATTTGAAATTTTTCCGTTACTGCCTTACTTCCAGGTCTTCCATTACTAAAATAAAGTTACTTGTAAACCTCAAATGTCAAAAGTTGAAAGAAAACTTACACTTCAACAAGAACCGGGTAGGCAGCATCGCGCAGTTCTGGTCTCCAACTAGGCGGAAGTAAAAGCTGAACTTGAGCTTTGCTACCTTGAGACAAAGGCACTATAAATGACCTTTGCTTTGGTAAAGCAAATTTATTAAGTAAAGGTCCTTGTTGGGGTCTGGTGTCATACAAGATTCTTAATAATTTGTTAGTTTTGGTGGAATGTACACCAGCTAATGGAAGACCAGGACCTTCACATAATAGTACGTAATATAATAAACCCAATATACTACTTCTCGGGCTTACCTAAAACAATTTCGTTAGCTTAATTTTTTTTATCAAGTAATTTCATTACCGATGCACCAAAATATGTACAATTTGAATAATAATATCTGCTACTCCAAAGATATTTTCCTAAATCGCAGGTTATACATTCCGGTGCAAGTCTTCTAACATCTTCATCCGTCATTGGATTTTTAATAGCATATAAATGTCTTTGGCCGGGTTTGTTTTCCTGAGTTCCAAGGTAGTACCTAAAAAATAATGAAGAGGTAATAAAAATATTTTACTTTCACATTAATAAATGAAGATATTGTAATCGAGCCTAAGAAAATGTATTTAGTTGTCTGTGTTTACATTAGAGTAAACACGTGCACCAATTGACTTGAAACATTTTTCCAAGCTAGTTGCTAACGAAACTAGAGAACTGATTAAATATTAATTTACAACTAAAATTGGAAATGAACTTTAAGGCAAAGAGAAACGTAAGCTTTTGTGAAAGGAAACATTTTGAAACAATTGAAAGCACCCAAAATTATCTTGACAAATTTGAGTAACATTCTCTGGCAAAAAAACATGTTTTACTGCCGTATTGACTCCCGAAAATGCGGCAGCAGTTATAACTCTTCAATAAGTGATTTTAAAATAGGTTTTGCACCCAAATGGATTTGTATGCACCAAACAGATCGTACGCCAAATTGAGCATTCCGCCCAAAAGGTGTTGCACCGAAAGAATGTAATGCAACGACCTTGCCGAACTAGGCTACGCCAAATCGGTTAGCTGCACCAAAATAGCATCGGGAAAAAATTTCCACCGGTCGAAAATGTATTTTGTTTACAATAATTTCCTAAATAGAGCAGATCATGAACTTAAACTTTGAATTGGGAAACCTCTAATACATTTCTTATATTTTAAGTAATAAAAAGAGCTGGGAAATCCCTCAAGAACATAAACTGAAAGAAACCGGAGAGTTTGTTAATATTATTGCCAAAAAAGCTAAAGAGGTAACGTAAACCTTCTTAATAATTTCTAAATATTTCCTGTTGGCTTCCTCGGGGTCTCGAAATAAACCCCCCGGTCTGTGCAGTTTATTTTGATCAGAAATAAATGGAAGATTTCAGCATATCTGCGTAGCTACTGCTATGGTAACGTGACATTTTTCAATTTTGATGCAAAGATCTTTTATAATTTAACTGTCCACCCACACCAGCTTTTCAGCAAGTGGCAACAAGTGGGAATCAAATTGACGTCATATACAATGCCTATTATGCCTACAATGCCTATACAATGTATGTTTTCTTCGAATGAGTCCAAAATAGGAGTAATAATAATTAGAAAAGCATGTAGCTCGAACAGGAAATACCCTCTAACCAGATAGCTTGCTCTATTTTTTGTTGTTTTACTTCTTAACAGAGGCATCCTGACAATTTAATTATTTGAAGAGCCTTCGCAAATTATCTAGGTGGTTTTTCATCATATTCAGAGGGAAAATGATTGCAATAAAATTGCTATCTTGGCTTAGCAGTCAACACGTTGTACTCTTAAACGTTTTCAGTCAATAAATTCAAAGGCAGATAGTAATCATTGGAATATTGGAATTGAACGACGTCAAAAGTAGTTGCATTGCTAATATTTGGAAGTTGAGCTTCTTTTACTGTACTAATGCAGGCTTACATGAAGACCATGGTAACAAAGATCATTTTTTTACTAAAAATAACTGATTTTTAAAGATAGACTCCATGGATCCCTCCCACATTTGTTTAAAATTGATGTTATACCTAAAAATTTACAAAAATAGCTTTTGAAAATATTAGATCCTTTCTAAGTACAATCAGTTTTAAAAAAGATGTGGAAGCGAGGGCAACTCATGAAACCTATGTTTAATAACAAATAAGTGAAGAATTGAGAAAATCAGAATTTTTCCTGTGAGCAAATTAAATAGAATAACAGAAAAGCGGAAAACTATTGGGCAAATCAATCAAATATCTAAGAAAGTGAAAGTAATTAGAAAGGCTACGATCGCTCAACAAAGGAAATTTTACTTGAGAATGGCGAATAAGAAAACAAAATGTTTACCCACTTCTATTTCCAGAAAAATTTGAAACAACTGAAATTGTGTGTGGACGAAAATCGACGAAATAACTTAAAAATAATTAGAATCAAATCAATGTGGTTACCACTTTGCTGACTAATAACAGAATCGATTTATACCAAGTAATCTTCTCATTTCTGCTATTGGTTATGAATATAATTAATCAATGTTTCTGCATAGAAGGGTTTTTCCACATTGATTGCGTACTAGAACCTTATGGAGGCCAATGAACCGCCTCGTCTCCTAATTTTTATGATAATGAAAACTGGAAAGATTCGAAAATTTAAAATATTAGCGCGAGCCCAAGGACAGATTTAACAATCGAACGGCCCACCAGGAAAATTTCCATTTTTCGATAGGCCTATTCGCTCCTGCTAAGAGGTAAGTTCACATAAAAATATTATAATAAGGTTTTGCAAAAATGGCATAAGTACAGATGAAATCTAGGCATACAATGGCATACAGTAAAAATTCCCAGGTAATTAATTCAAACAGAAAAATCCTGTCTCTTGGAAACTGATTGATTTATACTTTTTTTTGCAACCATCCACCCGTAGACCTCATTTTCACTTGTTATATAGTAAATTTTCGTGACTTGTGCATCATATTTTTTTAATTAATAAATGATAATTGAACGATTAAACAAAATTCACGATGGAACGTTATCCGAATTTGTTCAAGTTATATTTCCATGCGAGCCACTCGGAGTTAAATAGGTTGCATATCCACAGGGGTAAGCTTTTCCGGAAAGTGTTTGAAATATTTAGCGGAAGTTCTGAAGAGAACTCTTATGAGAATAATAGTTCGGGTGAAAAATAAAAAATTGAATGGAAAAGTTATGTGTGCATAGTAGATCGCAATCAAAATAAGAGGATACTTACACTGTGTTATTGATGGAATCCCATGCCAAAATTTCTGTAACTTCCATTCGACCATGACTTAGAACTGCAATACGTTGTTGGGCTAGAGTTACGTGTTTAATATGTGTAAAAGTATCAGTACTACCCTCTTGAACGGGCGCTAATAAGAGAAAGCTATTACCATCCGGGGCAAATATTGGATGTTCTTGAATATCAAGCCAAGCATCTTCTGCAGCACGTTCGGTATATTTCTGTAAAAGAGGAATTTGTTACTGTAGATAAAGTTCAGATATTACCTGAATGTCGTCCTCTTTGCCTATTAAAATGATATCGTATCCGTATAACATCGTTACGATCATTATAATATGAAAAACATAAAAAATAGATAATCTCTGTTGAAAGTCGCATTATTACACCATCGCGAAATGATCATTTATCAACCTCGCTGTGACCGTGATGTGATATGTTCATTAAAGCTTCCACTGGAAGTCCAGGTACACTTATATGGCCATATGAAAAATGATCAAATTAACGTATTTCTATAAATAAAATGAATTTAAATTTAGTTTTTGGCTAAAACTTCATATTTCCACGCTTCGACGTTAATTTAAATCCAAAAATAATGCAGAGAGCATGGTAAACAAGTAAACGTTTCAGGTAATTAACGATCGTTAAAGTTAAAAATTTCCAACAAAAATTATATAAATTAACACAAATATGACTAACCTCTATACATGTCCAATTTGGTGCGTTGCATGCAGATACAATGCTGAGGTTTTGAGCGCGGTTCATCCAAACCGCAGACACTTGTGTGTTACCCTGTCCGATCCATCCAGCCGATGTTAAATAGTAATCCCTGCAATAAATTAATTAGCTAAGTTAAAATTAGCCTACAGAATTCTTAATTCGATTTTAAACTTTAAAATTTTAACAAAGTATACTTACTGCCCCAGCAGTGCCTGAGGAGGAGTAACCTGCCACCTTTGAAGATCAGTTAAATTAGAAATATTTAATATCCATAGTTGCACTGTTGGATTTGGGGTACCGGGCTGAAAATTAAAAAAAAATTAATTTGTTTAATTAGCACTTTAATTAAAATAATTGCCGCGTAGTTACAAGTATAATTCTTAATTATGCAAAAAGATTAACACTACTTACGGTGGGAAACCTCACGGATCGATACGGAGGAAATGTAGGCAAGCTGGAAACCGCACCTCCAACAGCAAGAATAGTTCCCGATGTAAACCAAGGATAAACTAACGTTCTCACATCGCTGTCGTTAAACGTTGCGTACAGCAAATGACTACCATCATACGAAGCCCATAACGTTTCAGGCTTTTTCAATACGTCTTCTGTTGGAAAGAAATGAATTGTATTTTTTAAATCAATCGAGTAATTTTACATACCTTGGTATAACCAATCGGGCAGTCCGTTATAAATTAAGTCAGGTATACCGGTAAACGTAAGTCTTGTGTCTTGTCCAGCCGCAGGCGACTGTCGATAGTAGATGTCGTTATCAAAAATTATAAGTAATGAAGTGGAATTTCCTAACCAGCTAACATGTTGAAGTCTTTGGGGTTGGGCTTTCGATGCGGAAGCTAATCTTACAGGAATGTGATGACTAAAACAATTTATTAAAATCGTTACGATATTTAAATTCCACTTTCCTTATAATAATAAATAATAACAAAATGGTTATAAAATTTTAATTCTACCTTAAAAGTAAATCTTCGTATATCTTTCAATGAGAGGAATTGTAAATCCAAAAATAATTTCTTGTTGAATTGCTAATATATACAGTTCCTTTCAATTTCGACTCGGTTATTACGTTTTAATGAATTTCAAATTACACGCTAATTTCGAATTTAATTTGGATGCGCTTTCATTGCGCGTAGGAAAAAATGAAAATGATAATTCTGTTTGTTTACCATACAATTTAAGTAACGAAAAGTTTTGTTATACAAAAGCTCCCGCGTTTTGCAATTTCTATGCAAATTTTTGTTATATAATAAGATTATGCACATGCATTTTTTGTGTAATTTTCAATATTATGATGACATAGTTTTAGAAAGAATGTTTAAATTTTATGAAACGCAATCAATATTTTCTAATTTAAAATTCACCAATATGTAACATTTTGTCGGTGCGCCGCAGGCTTGAACCGCAATTTGCTTTTCCAAAATATTAAAAATTTAAATTAAATTTTAAAAAATATTATATTAATTGCGCTTATGTCAAATAAAGATAGGCCGTACTACTTTTTTAAAAAACCGAGATAATAATTATATTCTTTATGCCTTTGATAAAGGCTATAACAATAATAATAATTTACTTTTCACTATAATAATAATTTATTTCCTATAACTCCTGATAGGATATCTACATGGTTTTCCTTCAGGCGTTGAAAATATTTTGGTATAAATTCAATACAAGTTGTTGAGTTAAATATTCGGGAATAAACAAACTTATATAATCATAATAATACAGAGATTAGACTAAAAAATAATTTTCTATCACGCATCAGTTTGTAGGCCGAGTAACCTAGATGGGGACTTCACCGTGTGAGAAACGCTGCGGCTTATCAAAGGTAGAGTTGTATTATATTAAATTACATGTCTATACCATAGACTATTAGAAAGAATGGACACAGCTATTTACATACTTTAGTGTAACCATGATCATGTGACTAAAACCGTGTTTTTGTTTTGAAATGCTTGTTATGATCTACAGTACATTACGCCTGTTAATAGGGTTAGGTTGTCCGCATTTCAGAAAATTTATTTTATCTTGAAAAATATAGCTCCGTTATAAATTTATACTGCTGAATATGTTGTGTATAGTGTGTAAAAGTCAAAACTTAACGAAAAGTTGTTATTTTTCGTAGGTAAGTAAATTGTTATAATGTATACTATTTCAGTGGCGCACAATAAATTTTTGGATTTTGAAAACAATTTGTTTAACGTGTCTTTCAAGTAATTTGAGTGCCTCGGTAATATGAAATTATAAAAATTTTATTTTATTATTTAAAATGAATTTTATTCGTTGTTTACATGTTGAAACCTAATTTTAATTTGACATTGAATCCAAGTACCTCGAACCCACACGCACGCCTGTGGCATACAAAACAAAAAGGACTTTGTTTACCTCCGCCTTTCTTATCAATGCCGAACATGGCATCAAAACGTTATGTGTATTCGAAAGAAAATTGCTGTGTCCATTCTTTCTATAGTCTATGGTCTATACCTACATAAAAACAATCTTATCGAATGTTTGTGATTCGTAGTAAAAATTTAAGAACATTTTAATATTGACGAAGAATCTATTAGTTTATTACCTCATTTCCATAAAATATTATCGCTCGGAAGCAATAATAATATAATTAGTTATGATGATTTGAATGCATTAGGTTTTCTGAAATTTATTGTTTTCTTACCCATGTAAATGAAAGCCTATAATTCATTAAAAATCAATCAATTCCCAAAAAGTATATCATAACATAAAATGAATGTTTTACATTTTATGCAGAGGAACCATTTCGATGGAAATCATGCAAATAATTTTGCGTATTTTCAATGAATAGATGACTTTGTCCAACCATTTCCGGTTGAGAATTATTCTATACCAATTAATAAGTAAAACCTTAATCTAGGTATATAATGTATTTCTATACACTGATGATGGCATAACAATAATCTGAACATAAAGGTTTTGTGCATTTTCAGTTTCAAAATTGGCATAATTACAAAGTTTTGGCAATTCAAAATATAATTTATATTCTACACTCCCAAAACCGCAATTTTTTCATTATTTTTACGATTTTATAAGAAATATTTGAATTTTAAGTTTATCAGATTTTGATATTCATTTGTGGATAAAATTATGAAGAAAACAGACTTTACAGAATCTTTAAAACAAATATTATTGGTTTTCATCTTATAGTATACCTTTTACAATATTATTTGAAACAAATTAAAACAGATTTGGTGCAAATAAAAACAAATTTAAAGTAAGTAAAAACAAGTTTAGAACATTTTAAATACATTTGGAACAAAATGAAAACAGAATTGAAAACCTGAAAACAGCTTTTGAGTAAATGAAAACAGATTTAGAATAAATAAAAACAAATTTGGTGCAAATGAAAACAAACTTAATTTAATGAAAACAGATTTAGAGCAAATGAAAACAGAATTAAAAACATGAAAACAGGTTGGAAATAAATGAAAACAGATTTGGAGTTAATGAAAATAAATTTGGTGCAAATGAAAACATTTAATTTAATGAAAACAAATTTGGAACAAATGAAACCAAGTTTGAAACATTTGAAATAAGTGAAAACAAGTTTGAAACATTTGAAATACCTTTGAAACAAATTAAAAACTGAATTGAAACATGAAAACAGATTTGAAGTAAATAAAAAGCGATTTGGAGTAAATGAAAACAAATTTGGTGCAAATGAAAACAAATTTGATGTAATGAAAACAGATTTGAAGCAAATAAAAACAAACTTGAAGGAAGTGAAAACAAGTTTGAAACATTTGAAGTACATTTGGAACAAAATGAAAACAGAATTGATAACATGAAAACAGATTGGGAGTAAATGAAAACAGATTTGGAGTAAATAAAAATAAATTTTATGCAAATGAAAACACATTTAATTTAATAAAGGCAGATTTGGAGCAAATGAAAACAGATTTGGTGCAAAAGAAAAGAACGGTGCAAATGAATGGGATTTGTAGCAAAAGAAAACAGATTTGCAGCAAATGAAAAAAGATTTGAAGTAAGTAAAAACAAGTTTGAAACATTTGAAGTACATTTGGAACAAAATGAAAACAGAATTGAAAACATGAAAACAGATTTAGAGTAAATAAAAACAAATTTGGTGCAAATGAAAACAAACTTAATTTAATGAAAACAGATTTAGAGCAAATGAAAACAGAATTAAAAACATGAAAACAGGTTGGAAATAAATGAAAACAGATTTGGAGTTAATGAAAATAAATTTGGTGCAAATGAAAACATTTAATTTAATGAAAACAAATTTGGAACAAATGAAACCAAGTTTGAAACATTTGAAATAAGTGAAAACAAGTTTGAAACATTTGAAATACCTTTGAAACAAATTAAAAACTGAATTGAAACATGAAAACAGATTTGAAGTAAATAAAAAGCGATTTGGAGTAAATGAAAACAAATTTGGTGCAAATGAAAACAAATTTGATGTAATGAAAACAGATTTGAAGCAAATAAAAACAAACTTGAAAGAAGTGAAAACAAGTTTGAAACATTTGAAGTACATTTGGAACAAAATGAAAACAGAATTGATAACATGAAAACAGATTGGGAGTAAATGAAAACAGATTTGGAGTAAATAAAAATAAATTTTATGCAAATGAAAACACATTTAATTTAATAAAAGCAGATTTGGAGCAAATGAAAACAGATTTGGTGCAAAAGAAAACAACGGTGCAAATGAATGGGATTTGTAGCAAATGAAAACAGATTTGCAGCAAATGAAAAAAGATTTGAAGTAAGTAAAAACAAGTTTGAAACATTTGAAGTACATTTGGAACAAAATGAAAACAGAATTGAAAACATGAAAACAGATTTGGAGTAAATAAAAGAGATTTGTAGTAAATGAAAACAAATTTTGTGCAAATGAAAACAAATTTAATTTAATGAAAACAGATTTGGAGCAAATGAAATCAGAATTGAAAACATGAAAACAGATTTGGAATAAATGAAAACAGATTTGGAGTTAATAAAAACAAATTTGGTGCAAATGAAAACAAATTTGATTCCATGGAAACATATTTGGAGCAAATGAAAACAGAGTTGGTGCACATGAGAAAAATTTGAAATAAGTGAAAATAAGTTTGGAACGTTTGAAACAAAATAAAAACAAAATTGAAAACATGAAGCAGATTTAGAGTAAATAAATACAGATTTCGAGTAAATGAAAACAAATTTGGTGTAAATGAAAACAAATTTAATTCAATGAAAACAGATTTGAAGCAATTGAAAACAAATTTAAAGCAAATGAAAACTGATTTGAAATAAGTGAAACAAGTTTGGAATATTTGAAATACATTTGGAACAAAATGAAAACAGAATTGAAAACGTGAAAACAGATTTGGAGTAAATCGATTTTCTTTGGAAAAAACAAATTTTCTACAATGGAAAATTTATATAAAAAACACATATTTATTTTTATTTTTATGAAATTTCAACAATCTTCCGCCGCAATGATGCACTATAACGTTCCGCACCGTTCCACGTGGTTTGCATATCAAAAAAGATGTCTTTCAAAATGTGCATTCTAAATTCTGAAATGATTGGTTCTTGGTTGTTATTACTTACATAATTCAATAATTCGAGCATTTTGTCTTGCAATTGACGTTTTACTGAAGAAGTAAAAGAACTCCATAGCAATTCGATGGGATTTAATAGGTAGAAGTAAGGAGCCAGATGCACTATTTCGATGTATCCTTCTGGTGTAAGCACACTCTCAAAATTCGAATGCATCGGAGTGTTGTCTATAATAAATGTGGGATGTTGAACTCCTTCAGTAGCACATATTTTGATTAAATGCCGAAATCACATTTTGCAATTCTCCGCTTTGTAAGAACCACGTTGTCAAATGCTAAAATTCGAGTGGAACTCGTTGCTCAAATGCAATGCACATTGCTTCCTTTTGCTATTACTCTCTAATCTTTGTTTTCCTAATGTTCTTTAAAAAGCCTGACTCTGTCATTACGCGAAATTTTATTATATTAATATTTTGATTGACGAGATTTTATTATAATATATGTTTATAAAAAAATTCTGTTTTTATTTGCTCCAAATCTGTTTTTATTTGAACCAAATATGTTTTCATTTGAACCAAATTGTTTTCATTTGCACCAAATATGTTTTTCTTTACTCCAAGCCTGTTTTCATTTGTTTCAAATAATACTGTAAAAGGTATATAGGTAGACATTTTCAATAATAATTAAGGTAAGTAAATAATAAAATATTTTCTCAACTTCTTTATAATTGCCCTTTTCTAAGCTAAGAGCCAGAAAGAAGAAATTTTGTTACATCACGGAATTCATCACTGGTGATATAATAACAAAATTATATACTATGTACTAGCAGTACATAAATATTTAAATATTTTGTTAAATATTTTACAAAACTTTAAATTTTAAAAACTTTAAAGAAACCAACTATTTTTAGATTTTAAAAATCCATTGCTTCGTATAAAATTAAAAAGATGTTAACAATTATTATGCTCCAATTTAATGCCTGCAGCTTCTTCTTAGTTATTATAATGCAGCACAACTCATATACATGACAACATGGCAAGAGACGTTAAAAAATTGTTTATTTATTCAGAATTCACGTTAAACTATAGGTCAATGTGGAATTGAGTCTACAACATCTCGTCGTTGCCATTGCGCCACTAACCAATTTTACACCGCCAAGTACAGTCGTTAATTGTTCAATATTAAAATAATTGATGATATAACTCAACATTTTATTGTTATTTTTCAAGAAAGTTTACTACTCACAGTTATAGCCCGTTAAATTTACTATCCTGGAAACCAAAGTTTTTGTAAAACGTGTGGTTTTTAAGAAAAGCATAATAAATCAAACTTCAAATAATTAAACAGTTTTTTTACTTATTTTAATTCATAACTCGAAAGCCATTGGTTTTGACCAATAAAGCCTTATACCCTAGCAACACTGAGAGTTTAATGATCATTTAGAAAAACTTATTATTGTTTTCATAAAACATCATTTCGGTTATTTGTGTAAAAATCAGTAGAAAACCTAAATCAATCCTTTACAAAAACTTCTTATATTATATAATTTTTACGAGTTTCCTACAGAACAAAATATAAGTGATCGTCAAAATAAGTAGGAATGGAAAAAATTCACTAATTGTCAAGTTCGTTAAACTTGAAATAAATTGTTAATTTAATACTTAAAATGCAATTTAAATTTTTTAAAACCTATATCATGCCCTTTTTAACAAATTGCTTATTTCGTTTTTCATTGCTTAAATTCTGTTGTAGTAATAAAACTTTACCGTTGTGCAGAAATTGTTTGCAATAAACAATAGCATTATTACAAATTAGTGCATTTTGTAATTAGATAAAGTGATTAGCACGGCAAATATTGCACCCTTGATGGAATCAATTTAATAATTAGTATAACTAGTGTAGATTATCAACAAGAAGTAACAAAGTGGGTTGAATGATATTTTCTCAAATTAATAATCGATAATCAATTATTCTAAACCCTCAGAATAGTTTGAAATGGAGATTCTGGTATACTAAATGGCTATACATTTCCATCAAGTTGATTTATGTTCCTTATACAGGGTAGAGCAAAGAAAGTAGAATTTAAACTTTTTGAATGAATTAACAACTAGAAGTTGCGGTTTAAAATTTGTATTCAGAAATTTCCTAATGAATGCACACGTTTTACTATTTTGTTATCATTAAAACAATTCAAAATAAAGAAACTAATACGTACTCTTTGTTGACGTCATAGACGGTGTAATGTGCCGTAAAAGATTGTCTGAATACCTGAAACAAAGAGAAAATGTTATCAGAATAAATGAGTAAACTTTCTGGTTAGTGCTTTTTATTATTATTATTTGTACTACTTTAACATCCGGACGCAAAAACGACGGCTTTAATACCCCTAATTCTAAATACCATTTCGAGTTGTAACTGATTGTAAAAACGTGAATTATTTAAATATTTTTACTAATGTATATTAAATTAATATTTTACTAAAATGTTACGACTCGAAAAGCAATCAATCTTAGCTTTTTTGCACATGTATGTCCTGCAGTAGCTGCAGGATCGCCTTTCACCTGGCACACTGCCAAATTATTTTCAAGAACCAAACGGTTTCCCGAACTGGGTCTTGATTACATTTTTCAATTGTGCAATTTTTCTTTTAACTAAAAACTTTTCGACAAATATCTGCGATGCTTTATTTCATGTTTCAACACAACTATAATTTGCCCAACAGTCGGAAGGATAATAGAAACTTCATGAAAGGAATACAATGCGTGGGATTTTTTAATTATCTACTAAATGGATAAAAGATAAAATCTTCTTCGGCGATTTCGTGATGGTTATACGTAGCTCTAATCGAAAATATTTTATTTGATAGTAAAATTATAAAGACTTTATTTAACATTACTGAAAGCGAGAGAGATGTGTTTTCATTTTCATTCTGCTTGAAGAAACGGTCAAGTATGGATCAATACCTTTTCGAATTTGTTGTTTTTTTGCTATTCTTATTTTGCTATTCAAAATGAATTTTTGGTATTAGAACTTCTATTTTAAAAAATTAATTTGTTTGAAATTTTTTCAAGCAAAGCCATATTTATTAACTTTTGTTATGCAAAGTGTACACTTACCATCGCATAAAGCAAACCCTTCTGTTTAAAGCAAACATAATATGTTAAAATGCACAAAATAAAAAAGTTAAAACATGTGAAAGAATGCCATTATTATTTTCATCAGCTTTGTTTAATTTCTGTAGTACATTAGTACAAAAGGATTTAATTAAATGCGAGGAATGCGAAAAATATATGAAAACGTATTTATTATACATTGGTACTATTATTAGTAATTACAGAAAGAAAATTAAATTAATTTACGTTAATTGTGGCGGAAATTTAGAAAATTAACTTCATTTTATATACTGTTAGTGCTTCAAGTTGTAGTATTATATTGCACCTTTCTGTACGCTGCATTTTATTATGTTCAGATACAAATTTGCTTTGGATTTATTCAATTTGTTGAAACAATTAGTTTTTTCTAGTTTTTAAATAAACTTATAATTGAAATTTGTACAAAGATCACTAAACTTAAAAACTTAACTTGTTAAATGGATAATAATGAAGCTATTAAAATCATTTTCACCATTCGGACCTTTTGATTTATTGCAGAATTAGATCTGTATTTTTCACCTTCACGTCTGGCTTATTACGTTTATTTCAGAATAATGTGTTTTATTTGTCGTGCAAAAAGGAAAATTTTGTTAGGAAGTTGTAAATATGGGCACTTCACACAATTTTAACCAGTTTCCTAAAATAAGTTGATGCATGAGGTATTAGCAAGTCAAGAATGGAGTCTCTGATTGCAATCGCATCGAGACGAGATTTTCATTAAGCAAATCTAAAACTTTCCTTCTTGTCTAAGCGTGGTGTGGTCATTTCCTATATCAAAACTTAAATTTCTACAAGTTATTAGGAATTATTGTTAAGCCATGATAAACTAAAAAAAACAACAAATTCCACCATCTCCAGTTAATTGTAGTGATGTTTTTGCATCAGGTAATTAATTGAATTAAGAGAGAGTTATCATTGTAACTTCTTCATGACCGTCTTTGTGTTTTTAGTAGAAGGCATAAAGACGGCAGTTTTCTTGACTATCACCATGAACAACAAAAACGGGATCACAAGCATATTTCCCAAACCGGTTTTAGCAGCCGTGGGGAATTGATGTTCTCAATCTTCTTCTCAAAATGAATAATGAAATTATGCAAAAATTATTTTCTTTTCAGGTAGCAGCATTTTTTTTGTTCATAATATGACGAAATGTTATTAAAGAAAAATTGTTGAGAATGCGCAATTTTGGCAGTTTTCTATTATTATTTTATTTAAAGCTTTTTTAAAAAATATTTTTTTTACAATAATCAAATATTGAATCATAAGTGAGCACAAAGTCAGAACTTCTGTCTTTCTGAAAATTAAGTTACTTAATTGAAATTGTATCAATAAATTCTTGATCGCTGACATAATCATAGTACATTATATTATTTATTGTAATTTGTTACCAAAGAAAATGGAAGAAACTTCACCTATCATGCTGATACAGCTAATTTTTCCATACAGCCTTTAAAATCGACAAGCTGAAAGAATTTTGAGCATTAAAAGCTACCTTCGTCTTTAAATTGCAGCAATCTTGAATTGTGTCGACTAATGGATTACCAAAATTCGTAGTTGGGTAGATTTGTAAAGTTTCCAAATCCGTTTAATATAGTTAAATGCTGATAAATTTTTTTCTCAATGCATCCAAAATTAATTTAAAAAAGTGAACTTTATTCCTGGGTACACTAATTTTCATTCCGAAAGAAACTTTTTAAACAAAGATTACAACAAATATTGCCCAGCGTAGACGTAAAAAATATTACAAAAATCAAATTTTAATTAAGTGATTATCAGGAAAACTCCTCTGCCACTGCTTTTCGCGTGTTCGAAACTTTAAACTTGCTTTTAAAATTAATTTTCAATCGCCTGGACACCTATCATATTGATTAATATTCTATCCTATAAACAAATCTATTTTTCATTTTTACTTGGACTGAAATTCTAGCAGTTTTATTAAATTAGCATGCGTGATCGACGTTGTTCGTTTCAGTAAATTACAAATTGCACACTTTAATTGTATATTATGTGACTTTTTACAAATAAATCGTGCTCACATCTCCGTCACTAAATCTAACTTAGTAATAATAGGAAACTATGATTTTATCATGTAATAAAGTAACCATGTACCATTACTTACCGGTTTAATGTTATGTTTTAAGAGCACATACTTCAAATCCGCTGAGCACTGGTAACCTTTAACATTTAACTGGCGCTAAAAAAAAGCAAAATTACTGCTAAGTACAAATGAACAAACATTGTATTATTACCAAAGTATGATTAGTAACTAAAAGGGAAACTGTAAAATTTTTAGTGTCTAACACAGCCAAACCTCCATCATCAGCTTGAAAAACAAAATATGTTTCGGAAATCCAAGAATGTGGAAGCCTATGAGGATTTAGATTACCCTTAAACATTATAATTATTATTAAAAATTAATTTATTAATTAATTGTTAACAAAAAGTTAATTAAGGCACAAAATTATCTTAAAATTTTTTACTTTTTTATTGGAAAATTTAGCACCGCTGCTATTGTAGTCGTAAGTTGCTGAAAGGTTTCGTAATAAGGTAATACAAATGTATAACCAAAACTTAAACTATGTGAGAGAAATAAAAATTGACAGCTAATGTAAGTTATATCCCCAAAAAGGTGTTCTTCTAGCTATTGCCATAAAATATTTAATAGTTTTTACTAGTATATAAATTATTATGCGATTAGTACATCAAATTTTCCAGATATTTAAGATAAGTTTGCAGTTTTTTAAAATGTCAAATAGAAGAACAAATTAATTTTGAAATAATATTCATAAAGTTAACTGTAAAATTTAAAATACCTCCAAGTACTCATCCAAGTCCATTCGCTTTCCGTGCCAATACAGAAGTTCATCTACATATCCCAATAAAAGTATGGCGGCCACAATTCCAGCTATTACCATTCCGATTACCAATAAGGATAGTATTATGGACCACCAGTTGTGCCCTTCCGATGGATCGTAAGCTAATTCCTACCAAAGCGTTTAATATACTTTTAATAATAATAGAAATACCAACAGTTAAGCAAGAAAAAATATTATAATATTTAAAAATAAATAATAATAATTGTAATTGATTATTTAATACCCCACATGTGTTAATAAAGTTCCAAGTTGTAATATAAAATATCAACGCATTCAAACTGTTTGAGTCATTGTAATCATTTTTTAAAATAAAGAAAATAAACATAAGAAAATTGGAAATTATATTGGCGATGCGTGCAATCTAAATTGGGCCGATGATAAATATTAGCTTTTATCTCGTATCTTTCTTAGTTTACGAAATGTATGTATGTCAGAAAATACAAGAGAGTTGCTTTTTTTATTTTTATATTCTTAGAAACTCTTCAATTTTATTCAATTTGTAAAAGAAAATGAATTCCATTGGAGGCACCTGAAATTAAAGCGTTTCATGAGTGTGAGTAAAAAAACAGCAAAAAGGAAAATCTAGATAAAAATAGATAAGAAAAAGTCAACAGAAAAATTAATACAGAAGAATGTGGTAGAAAAATATAAAATATGATAAAAGAAGTTGAAAAATAGAGCTAAAAAAAACTTTCAGAACTGCTACAGAAAGATCAAAGAAACGAAAACAAGAGATAAAAACAGTGTAACAGAAATTTGTTAAAAACAATTTCTTTTACTAATTTTTAACACCATCTTCTTTTGGAACGCCCTGTATAAATGTCGATTTACATTTATTTTAAATTTATACGTGAAAATTATTCGATATTTGAATGTTATCAGCAAGATGAACGCAAATTTTGATTGTAGGGAGTCGGGTGCTACGTTTCGCTATGGAAGCAACTTCAACGTGGTTAGCGTTTTAATTCAAATGGAATTAATTATTTAAGTGTCCCCACCACTATTTTGGATGTTGGTTAAACTGATGTCCATGTGGTGGCTTCATATGGTTGAAGTCGCTGTATCGTTCTTGTATTGAAAAGTTTTAGCCAGCAAGTTATAACGCCATGTGTGGCGTTTTTGATTTTGATGGTTCGCTGGTTAAATGGTTAAAGTCGATCATTATTTTTGGATAAGAAGCGCTTCTGTTCTGAAGGTTTGGATATCCGTGGAAGGTTGCTGTGAGCCCTTGCGGTGCAATAAGTCCCGGACATCGTCGTTTTGACGGATTATTATATAGTTCACCGATTTGTTGGTCAAGGTGCGTTCCCAATTTTTCCGCTGGGCCGATTATGCCATGGATTAGAACTACCGATTTTCTTTTGGTTGCCGGAGTGTGTTTCTCGTCACCTTACGGAGGGTTTATTCTCTTGAATCGACCGACCCAGGTGTAACCGTCGCCATATTTTGTTTGATAAATGTTCAAGGCAGCATGTGATATCCCCCAATTGCCCTGCGTTCAATGATTTTGAGGAATAAGACCGATTACAGATATTTCTCATTTGTTTAATAATATTTTGTGCGTTCTTTGGTTTTTAGAATCTACACTTTGGTAATGTGCAGTCCGTGCAACAAACAGGAATATACACCGAAGTTGGAAGGATCTCGATAACAAAGGATATTTTTGATGAGTTGAGATGGTGATTCGTGCAGAACCGGGTGAGTGTTGAAACCTTGTAAGCTCGAGCAAGTAATGATGAAATTCTGTAGACATTTGCAGTCATTTTTGTGTCGACTGTTTTTGTTTAGTCGACGGGCAGTTCTTTGTTACATTGCATTGTGAGTTTAAAATTTTTAATTTTTTTCCTCTCAGGGAATTCAAACTGTAATTTTGGTTTTATGTCGCTTTTTCATCCTCAATGGAAAGCGACATTGTTTGATTTTGTGAACACCAGGCTATCAGCTTAGGTTCATTTTAATTTGATGTTGTATGTCTTGGAAGGTCTCATATTCTGATAATTACACACGCTTTCCATTTTTTTGGGGGGAAACAAATTAAAACGTTTCGATCTTGTGTTTTATTATTCATCCTGTAGACTACCTGTATGGATTCACGGCCCTCACATACCGTCGGAGCTTAGCCAATGCAAAAGCAGGGGTTAAACGTATTTTTTTAAACAAGAGGACCCACCTTTTGGTTTAAAATTTTTCTTTCGGACTACCTTTTGGTTGGAAAAGAAAAACTGTTATAACAGGAACACCAGGAGATGACGAAAAGAAAAAAAAGAAGCAATGGTAGTAGACCCAACTTGTGGAGAAGCCGTCAATATAATAAGCAGAATAAAAATAGAAAGGCGCTTGGAAAAAGTGAAATATGTGCAAAAATGTTTAAAAATAGAAGAAAAGAGATAAAAAAATAATATATGTATGTGAAAAATAAAGAAATGTCCGAAGACTGGCAGATCGGGAAGAAAGTACCTATATATAAAAAAGGTGATAACTGAGAGGATTACCTTTATTATTCATGGTTTATAAAGATTAATGAAAAACTGTAGAATTACACACACAAAATAATTGGCGACGTGATGTAGCAGATAACCGAAAAATGCTGATTTTCAACAGGCATTTATTACTACTTATGAATTGGAATGGGAAGAACTGTTTAAAATAATACTTGAAAAGAAAATTCATTCCAAATTAATAAGATTAATTCCCGATTTCTTCACCTAGAGATATCTTTTAGATAATCTATTTATTAGCAGTAAAACTAAACAATTAGAAATATCATAGGCTACTTTGTTATCTTTGATATCTCTAGATGAAGAAATCGGGCATATATTCATCAAAAGATGAATCAGAATCACTTGAAATCAACGCAGGCGTGAGATAAAACTCTATTTAATATCATAATAGAGAACGTAGTAAGTAGCATTAAAGGTGAGAGGATAATAAATAACAAATAATTGTATCTGGAGTTGATATGGAAATCGTAAAAAAAAACAAGGAAGATATTGGTAAAAATATTGCTGAAAACTGTTAACAAAGCAATTAAATGATTGGGGACGGGTAAGAAACCTAAACTCCGATTTTGACCATTTTTAAAGTGGATTGTGAAAGATGAGCTAAAAAATGGATTTATAAATTTATTTACAATGCAATTTACTCATTGACCTTTTTAAACTGTAACCCTGTCCATCGAAATTAAAATGGGATGTGGTGACAGTTAAGACACCAGAATCTCGGTTTTTACAACGAATTATGAAAGATGAAGGTCTAATTAACAAATAAAAAATAAAATTTGTGGTCGGTCAACAAATATCGGAAAAAATACACTTTTAGGATGAATCCGAGTCTTGGCGTAGTTGCATTTGTCAAAACCGCTTGTAGCGGAGCGCAGTCACCCTCGCTTTAGATGATTCGCATTTTTGTGCTATTTTGTTTGGTAAAACCATTTTTATAGGAGAAAGTGAACTTTTGAGTACGGGTTTATGATCTCGACCCAAAACATTTTGAAAATAAACAAAAGAAAGCGAAATACATCAGTTTCAAAATGAAAAATACTGATGAGGATCCCAGGACATTAAGTAGAACAATAAAAACATACAATATTAAATCTGTGGAGAATTTTAAATACCTGAAAATTAAGGTAACGAAAGAAGGGAAGAATAAATAAAAAACACTAAAAGTAAAAGAAAAACAAAACTAGGAGTATATAAAGCTTCATAACATTGGTAATTTTAAATTTACGAAAGCAAAATACTAAGAACAATCCTGAGCCTAAGGAAAATAAGTGACAGTAAATTTACAATAATAAAAAACAATAAGTTAATAAAAGAGACCGAAAACGAAGATATCGTGAGGTATTTAAAGTTCCAGTGAAAAAGAGAAGAGAAGAAACACATCCACAAAAATACTAACAAAATACAGACTACCCAAAAAGAAAATCTTTTAGAAGATCAATGACTGAATGAGCTAAAACATGATCTAAACGCAATGAGTGTCAATAACTGGAAAAAAGAATGCAGAGATAAAAAATTTTGAAAAAGAGTGATCAAGATGGCGAAATTTCACAGAAAACTATATAAAACAGGGTAAAAGAAAAAGGAACTGCACCTCCCAGTAACGAATCAAAAAAATCACGAAGAAAAAGATGGTTAATATTTGTAATGGAACAAACGCCAAAATAGAAGAAGATTTATGGTAAAATACTTTAAAAGTGCAGTCTTAGAAGTAATACCAGGTATTGCAACACAAACAGTGCTTAGATAAAGAAGATTAAGTACAGGATTATGCAATGCGATTTGACAGGAGCATTTCACCGGAAAATCTAATACTTTAATAGAAATATGTTGTATGCTCTAGGCAAAATGGATTAAATAATTATATAATCCTAGTTAATGTCTATATAGCTGCGTTAGTTTTGTAAATCCGTCCGATTACGACGATTAGTTTAATTATTACTTAATTCGCATTTCTAAATATTTTTTTGTAAATTATAGTTGTCCAATTGTCATACCTACCACATATGAAAAGTCATCAGTAACGCGGTCTTATTTGGTTTGGAATTTCCGGAAATCAAAAATTTTAAATTTGAATTCGATTTAAACATGTATTTGTAATAGTATTTTGAAGGAGGCTCTCAGTGGTACATAAAAGATATTTACTCTTTGTAATTACGGACTGATAAATACATCGAGAAAACACGATTTACATGAATACACATTTTCTGCGCAAACATTTTGATATTTTAAATTTTCACAAAATAAAAAGAACACCTAAACTTTCCAGCTTCTTGTTTTTATTTTATGAAAATATTTTATTCCGAAATTTCGATTTTTCTGAACTTTTATTTAGTATAATGGCCTCTGCGTATGGCAGTAACGTATTTAGATTTTTCTTCGTTAGGAAAGAAAATAGATTCAGTTATAAAGACCTTTTTTATCAACTTTTTGTAATTTTTTTAATTATTATTTTGGATTTTAACTGTGTAATTTTTAAAAATTAAGCAGTAGCTTTATGATACCGCTTTAGTTTTTTAGAAACCGATGGCATGTGGTGAAAGGTATTCGATGTCTCCCAAACTCCCCAAATTTTGCAATATATACTACTCCACCCCAAATTCTATTTTTTAGAACCTAACAAGCTTTACAATTCATTGATGCAAGTGCGGAAATTCAGTTTGTAATTTTTTTTTTATAATTTTAATGTGGTAAACCTCCCTCAATTTTTTTAAGGGAAAATCAATTGCTATTTATGAAGACCTATTATTCTATAATCATGAAATCAGGAAATTTTATTTTATATTTAGTAAAAAAGAGAATAACGTGTCATTAAAGTATGTCAATTATTTTGGGAAAAATTTTCATAATCGCAACCTTGTATTTTCAAAAACATTAATAATAAAATTTTGGTATAATTTTAATTTAAAAAATCCGAAAGTGCAAGAAATTAAAAGTTGCATTAATAAATGTTATACGGAATATTAATATACGTTATATACGAAAATGTAAAATATTATGAAATGAATGTTTTGAAAACCTTATTTAAGCATGTATTTAATTAAATTTTAAATTTCCATTTAGTTTGGAGAGACTGCAATTTTTGAATTGACCTTTGAATATTGTAAAATATTTGATGGAAAAGCTTCCTCTTTTACAATTGTGTTTTTAAAAATTCCACTATATCACTTTGTGGTTTATTATATTTTCATTAATATTGCAACTATTGTTGCAATTTTATGATATTGATTGGAAAATGCGCAATTGGCGTGAGCTTACGAATTAAGCGATTAAAAGTAAACATCTATGTTTTCCAATTATTAATTGAACAAGTTTGGAATAACTCTGTGCTCGACGTGATGGGATTTCTGGTTAAATTCCACGGCGTTGTTGAATTTATTGGTGGATCTAATATTCAGAAAGTTTAATTTTATAATGTTTATTATTAATATTATTATACTGGAGACATAAATTTGACTGAACTACCATTTAGGTGGTAATTCGAAATTGCTAATATGGAAGTGGATTATAATTTCGACATGCATTACATCCGCACGATTACTTGTATTATCTGTCCATTATTCCATTGTTTAAAATATGAATCAACAATTTTAGATCATAATGTTATAACGTGTGCCATAAACAAGACAAATTATAGCAAACTCATAAAAAATAATGTTGCAAGATTAAGCTCCATAATCTATTACTTAATATAATTCCTGCTCCGTGTAAACAATTTTAAATGGGTAATTTAAAGGTTAATAAAAAAAGTTTATTTTCGTCGTTCTAATAACGAATGTGTGCTGTGTAAAGACTCAACGGATTGTATTACAGGTATATGGGCATAGAAATTGGCTATATACGTACTGTTCAATAGTGTGACTGATAGAAAACGACGTCATTCGATTTTATAGTTTTGGCTTTATAGAGTTTAAACGTGCGAAAGAAAATAAATTTCTTTTGATAAGGACGTACACCTTTGGGAATAATTAAAACTCGCGTTTTAAGAGCAGTTCATCATCGATTTTATCAAGTTTATATCGCTTCTAAACAATTAAGATTGGTAGTAAATTAGCAAGAAAGAAATGTCTTGACAAAAATCCAATATTTAAGCTAAGAATGCTGCATTAAGAGAGAAGAAATTACTAAGTTAGTGTGAAATTGAATCAAAGCAGTTGAACCAGAAACGTTTTAGTTATCAAATTATATGTGAAAATTACAGGAACATTAACAAAGTTTACATCAGGATGTTCATATCAGATGGAATTGAAAATTTATCCTCAGGAGAAACACATAATTTTCTTCACAAAGTAAATAGTTTAAGCAAATCAAAAGTTGGCAACAAAATTTTTGCTTTTCTAACAATTGGGTTCTTGCGGAGAAAATTTACTTTAAGGATTTCTTGCGATGTTCCTTTATTTTTTTGTTATTGTAATTTGTAATAGCCAATAATATATTGTATGGGACAATTTCAAAACTATTAATATCAATAAAGAAAACTAAATTATCCAATATGTAGATGTAATATGTATTAGTAATATTAATTGGAAACACACAATTTCGATTAACGTTGCAATATTATAATGCTTGCCGAACGTTAATCCACGTTTAGTTGAACCAGCTTTCGGGTAAAAATTAAATGTAATAACTGTATTTACAGAAATTTGCTGAAAAATACAAACCCAGATCTATATTTACAGAAAAAGGATAGCTATCTATTTTGCAGTACTGTAAAAACGAAAAAGATGACTATGATAACTATGCAAATGATCTGGAGGCATCCAAGCAATTCAGTTTTTGATTCGAGGTAATTTTGAATTAAAAACTAACTTAGCTGTGATAAAATCAAATAAAAAAAACATGATTGTTTATCTAAAGATAAAAATTAATTCCAATACAACGTCTATCACGAATAAGGACTCAAAAATTCTTTCAAAAACAGATATTTTGACAGATGGCCTACAGGCAGGGGATCGATGTATTTCTTTCGTTGCAAATTTTGAAATATTTAAAGACCTACCTTTCGCAAATATTTTGGGTACTGTTCAATGCGATGAATGGTTTTTGCACCATCCTGAAGGATGTGAGGAGGGAAGTTAGGCGTGTTATTTCAACTTGGATTTTGAGACCATAGCTTTTGGCATCTTATCGGGGTCACGATTGCAGCATGATGATGTACTGAAAATGTATATCTCTATTTGGATTACGTACGCCAAACCAGCTGTATTATGACGAGTAGTTTATATGATTTCTACAAATTCTAGAATCGCCATTTGTAAAAGCTGTGTTGAACAAACGAATAGTAAAACGGTAAACAAAGGGCTAACCAAAAGTAGAACATGCTTTTTAAGAACAATGCAAAACCGGACGTTTGCTCATCTAAAGTTTTGTTTCTCATCCTGGTTTGCATATACAGTCATGCTAGAAGCTATATAGTTACGGAACTTGAATTTGTAATCACTTTGTTACAGTAAAATTAAATTCATAATATTAAATCTACAACAAATTAATTTTCCCATGCGAGAATCTATCAAACAGTTGACGGTTTATGTATTTTATATTGCTATCTAAATTCAATGTCATAATCGGAAAATTTAAATGAGGATTATACAATCAATTCAATTTTGTTAAACGTCATTCATACTATGTATAATATAGCAAAAATTTTAATCTAGTTTTTAAATATTTGCTATGCTAAAACTAAAATCAGCACTCGTTCCTATTATTTACATACTACCATGTCATTATTTCATGTGCATACTAAGTACATACATAGTTTTAATTTAAAATCTCTCATTCGTGACATTTTTGTAATTAATAAATGTAACAGTTGCCGGAGAGATACTTTAATTTACTACTATAGTGTATACTTCACCCAAAATGGAGTACTGACCTCTTCGCTACCTCCCTCGGCCTTTTTGGCCTTCGGATCAGCAACCTGGAGAGTTTCATCAGGCGGTACGCGCCAGGCATTACGATCTGTTTGCATACTAGTGTGCATTACTCTCTCCGCCCCGTACTCTTACCCTAAAACAAATAAATATATTTTAGGAACATTTTCTAAATACAAACACTTTACTATGCTAAATTACTAGAAACATCTGTTACTGTACACGAATAACACGTAACACAGTTTTACAAATTATAATGTACGATAATAGGTCAGGAAAGTTTCTGAATGTAATCCACATAATATCATGGGCATAAAGTTAGTTTAAGTAACTAATACAAAAAATGTTGGCGTACAAACTTTGATAATTTATTATTGTTAATAATAAAATTTCCATCTTGAATAGTACTTTTTCTGTCCATAAATATAAATTTAGTACTTTTCGAAACAAATTCTTTATGAAAACGTTAAAAATACGTAAAATTAAAATTACCGAAATGCAACCATCTCGAATTGATATGGAAAAATAATACTTACAATGGTCGTTAATAGACTTAGTCTTTTTAAACCTCGCTAGCTCGAGAAACATTTAATAAAAAGGCTGAAGTTGTCTGTTTAATAGAAAATTACATTATATCTGTCGAATAAATAAAGGACACGTGTATGTGTTTACTAACTCGTTATAGGAAGCTTTCAAAAGAATTAAATTTTAAATAAAAAAGTTTTTGTTTGATTTTCAAGTTTAGATTGAGTTGCTCTAAAGAATTTAACTCATTCGGTTAGATTAAACAGTTTAGGAACTTTTTCTTTTTTGAAATATGTCAATTTCTTTTTTATATAACCTCAAGCTGTAGCCGGTCAATTGCAGCGTAAGCTGATTTACTGTTTTTTAATGAATGAATAAATAAATAAACTAGAGCTTTCAGCCACTTAATTATATAATATAGAATATAAAGCAGAAAACGTGTACTTTGTAAGGTATCGCCGAGCTATGTAATTAAAAACGTTACTTCAGATCTACTACACAAACCTGTCGGTGATGTTAGGGGGGATCTAATCCTTCATTTTATGTGCAATTTTATTTGCACTTTTGCAAATTAAAAAGTTTATTACATTTTCTTGCATGAAACGTACGGTTTGTTTAAAGGAAAGGAGTTTTTATTGGTGAATTATATCAAGATTTAAATTATGCTTTATTTATGTTGTTAGTTGTTGGTAATGTGGTCTGTATAAGTACCCAGTTGGTTATTTAAAAAGTTTGCTTTAGATAGGTTTGTATATTAAAATTTAAAGAAACTAATTACAAAGAGGGTAATTGATATATAACTAAAAATGTGGAGTAATGAAACTAAATCTCCTCGTGGGAGGAATTTACGCACTGCAACGAATAACTCAATACTGCAAAATTTGAAGTTTTAATGATTAACGTGCAATCGACGGTCTTGTCAACCAACGAAATACGAAAATGTGGAGAACAATAACATTAAACAAATTTATAAAGGTTATACGGAGAGGATGCTAGGACAAGAAAATTAATATCAACTACGGTAGGAGATGCCATTGCGTCTTGCAATCTAATTTGAAACTTCGAGTACTCCAAAATAATTGGTAACAAAGTTTGGTTACAAATGACAAATAATAATTATTACAATATTTTCAAATCTGAGAGTAAACAAAATTAACTATTCTTTCGTCAGGTTAATGTTGGAAAAATAATGTAAAGCCGGACCTGTGTGATAGGTACGGTATGATCTTGGTAAAAGAATATTATAACTTTTCAAAAATAATGCCTTTCTATAAATCTTCCCGGGAGCCTGTAGTCTATACTGTTTGGCGACAAAATATAAGTTAATTGAACATTTTCAAGTGCTCCATAAGCTTTAGAGCAGAGAAAAAAAGCGATTCAAGACAAAGAATTAATGTTCTAGACCAAGACGATTAAAATTGTTTTCTGAAGAATCCGAGCAAATTCTAATTGAGCTAGACATGTTCATGCTAAGCAAATTCTTATCTTAAACGTTGCATATTAAACTGCAAATGTTAAAATGGACCAACAAATAATTTAAGAACTAAAAGTTAATTTTGGAAACCAAGACTTGTTCTCAAACAACGGTTGGCAGTCGTAGGAAATTGCATTGCATGCATTATAAGAAAGAAAACCAAATGTAAAAGATATAAACCTATCGGTAAGTCCAACTTGGCATCAGGATGAAAATCAGGATTTACATTGTGCTACATTTTTTTATTTTGATTCAAAGTTAATTTTTACTGCCCTTACTGATTTTTTATCTGCTTACTAGAATTTAAATTATAAAATATATTGTTACGTTAACGGAATTAACGTAGTTAACGTTTTTACTTTCAGCAATGGTTATTACTGCCATCAGTTAATTTGTTAATTTTTAAATTTTAATTAATATTACAAGAATTTATTATAATAATTTGAGTTATCACAGATTGGGTTTACATAATTCAAATTTATATTATTATATTTACAAGATAAACAAATGCGTCGACTTTGTACTTTTACATAAATTATTGTACACTTAAGTAGGTACCTACATTGTTGTAACAGCATAAATAAAATAAAATCAAAACAATTCTGTTCCTAAAATTTGTAACATGAAATTGATAATATTTCCAGCTACTGATAATTTTTAAAACTGTATTAGTTATAATCTTGGGAATGTTTAAACAATTTACAAGGGGCTCAGAAGGTTTTACAGTATTAATTGTAACTTTTTCAGGTTAGAATTTTCAAAATAAGCGCGCGAGATTTAAAATGTAAAGTCGGTTATTACAATAAATTGTGTAGATATGTACCTCTCTCCTCAAAACGTTTATAATATTTACTCTAAAAATTTAAATTACTCAAGCACTTTAATACGGCAGATTAAAATTTTTTAAGCAATCTACTTCTGATTTTTAATTTTAGTTCAATGATTTATTTTCACAAAATGAGAAGGAAATGTGAAAAAATTTTATAGACAATTAAATAATTTTATTGATGGATTATACGCCAAGTGCAGAAAATGGACGAACTAACCGAGAGCTAACTACGTTAAATCCACTTTTTAATAGTTAATTAACAAGTTTTTTATAATTAATTAATTTAGTAAACAAAAACTTTGTTAAAACAAGCATTATTTGCTTTAAAAATGAAATGTTTCCATTATATTGCATTTTTTGATGTAGGTAATTTTATTTTTATTTATGATGCAAAAATTTCTTCTAAATCCATAGAAAACAACTTTTAAACTAACTCACCTCATAAAAGTGTATAAATCTTTAATAAATAACTTTAGTTATAAAATATTCAGCAAACATTCCAGCTTTAGTGATTTACACGATGCTCAATTTTGAGTTATAACTCTTTATACCTACTTTTATGTACATTACCTGATATTTTCCCTAAAAGTAAACATTCAAATTTTTAAATTATATGATAAAATGCCGATAAGCGGCTGTAATTTTCTTTAGCAATTTCAAAAGTTTTACTTTTCGAAAATTTTTAAATCGTACTTACAACGTCTTCAGTTTTGAAAATTGAAATTTTAGTTATAAATAATGTTTTCTCCTTCCAGTGTCATGTCGAGTTTCTGAGATAGCTTAATTAAGGTGAAAATAATTAATATTAAATGGCAAAACTTTCGTTGATTTCTCGCTTACTTATTTAAAGCAAATAAATACCTGATATTGCATTTTACGGTTTGTTTTGTTTATGTTCTTACTAAATAATAAATTTAGGCTCAAAATAAGCTTTAGTTCTGCACTGATATTCTGTTTTACGTTTACAGAAGAACGACGTTCGGTGGTTTACCTTTAATAATAGTACCGAATTTAACACACAAACAATTGAAACAATAGATTAATTCTCTATTTCCTAAGATTTCCAGTAGGTATATTTGATTTAATTTTCTCTTCTGAATGAAATATTATTAACACTAGGATACCCAAACTCATTAATTCTTCAAATAGTTTTTACTTAAAATTATGTTATTTGCAATTTTTTTATGAAAAATGCATGTTGTGTGAAATCTGTTTGAATTAAAATGAAAATTTTACCTCCGCCTTAATTTTTACGATTTATAATCATTGGAGGGATTAAATTTATTCTCGTAATATTGGCTTTTACCTAACCGTGGAGATTATTAATTCAGACAAAGTTCCAAATTAAAGAGTATTGTATGGCTTTAATTTTGTTCTCTCATAACTTGCGAATAGTAAAAAGTTATGATTAATTTTTGAAACGTACAATTTTTGTATGTAATTAAAATGTTAAGCTGATTAGCTATATAAACTGTTAACGGTAAGTTGATTAAATTTTCATTTATAAGTGCAATTAAATTTCTAAATCAAACTTTTATTGTCTAAAAATGGTTAATTAATTAAACAGGGCATTTACATTGTAAAGGTCATTTTCAATGCTTGAAACTCCCTGTACTTTAATCCTTGGTTGCATTGGAGAAACGGCGTTTAGTATTGAAATTAAATTTATTTGTAAAGATTTAAGGGTTCGTCTATCAAAATAACATTTTTTTCTGTTAATTTGATTTTTCTATTAACAGTTTCTATTATGTTAACTTATAACCAAACCGAGTATATAAAATTGCAATATAAATTCTTACAAAAGAAAAGTGGAAGATAAAAGAACGTTCAATTAAATAGCCTGAAATGTGTTTAGTTTAGGAATTGAGTAGAACCCAATTTACAAAAGTAAACTTAGTCGAGTGTTTCTTAATACTATAGATTTAGATTACAACCTGTTAAACATTTTTTTTTTAATTTTTGTTAACTTATTAGAAATAAATATGCCAAACTTTCTCATCACAATATTAAAGATTTCTTCAGCTAAAAATCTATGTGCTAAATAATCGAATTTTCAATATGAACTTTTGTAGGATTGTTACCGATTCATCCAATTTCCATCAGCCAGAACTATAAAATTGCCATTCATCACAACTTCGACAAAGTTGCTAGACAAAAATTAGGAACAAATTGTTTAGGATAAAAATCGTAAAGATTTTAATTGCTGAGGGAAAGAAACAAAAAGAACCCAGAGTTGCTTCTGGCAATAGCTGATAGAGAATACTTTACCCCTTGTTTTGTGCAAAAGATGGTAATAATCAACTAGAACGTTTATCACTAGGAAATTTATATTATGATTTTGTTTTGATCTGAACTAAATTTGCATAAAAAGTTTTCCCTTGAAGTAGTTCAAAAGGAAAAGCAAAATAACTGTTGACAGGGAAATCTCTACACGAAATGTCACAATTTTTAAATAAAATCAAGCTGACATGAAAAAAAATATGTTTAACGTCAAAATTTTTAATAATTTTTGTATTATTTTATCTTTATTTATGTATATTTGCTTAGCTTTTTCAGCCGATAGTTACAACTGTGCAGCAATTAAAATGCGAGTAGTTGAGATGCATTTTAATTTAAATAGTGAATATAATTTTCTTTTTTTGAATTCAAAAAATATTTTCTTTTGGGTTATTTGTTGTAATGAGTGAGGTATTTAAAAAAACTAAGTTTTGAATATTGGTTATGAGTTTTTCGCTGTGTAGTTCTTTCAAATGGATTAATAAACATTTTGATATTGATACGGTTGCCGAAATATGATAACAGTTTTCCTTGCCTTACATATTTATATAATTTCATTTCCTAACTGCATTTATTTGTCCTGTAGATTGGATTGCGGTGATGTATTTTACGTCACGTAATTAATCATTGTGGTTAGCTATAGAGACGAGTTTTGACCAGGAGTCTACTGCATTTGTAAATCAAAATTAACAAATGTTAAAAGCACTGTTAGAACTAATCTTCACTTTGCGTGTTTTTCTTTGCTTAATTCGGATGTCATAGAAAGATTAATTTTAAATTATATAGTGGTTAGCTTATTATAATATAGTTGAATTTTAAACGGATTGGAACAGTTTCCAATTAGGGAGCTGGTGTAATAACTTGATGATAAAAAACTCAGTTTCAGATTGACTCCAACTTGGGTTCACAAGCCAACTTGTGGATCAATCACAATCCACAATCTCGCATTCTATCATCACTTTGCTAGTTCTACTAAATATTATTTCAGTTACAATTTATTTGATCTTACACAATTTATAAGCATTAACTTAATTTCATTTATTTTAATAACAAATTTGCAATTTAAATTTTCGAATAATTCAACGTTCAGAAATATGTAAACAGCGCAGACGTAAGCCACCTTTAAATTGTTGTATTTTGTTTTTTTTAAACAAAGAATATTCAGTTTAGGGATTCTGTTGATGTTTATGGGCCATATTTCGTTATTTTTGTTTGGGATTTTTTCTTTTCAAATGAAAATATCAAAATACCCAATTTTTTATTGTTTTATTAAATAATTTTAAAATAAATTAATTTATTGTTTGGGTAGTATTTATAACAAAAACAGTAACTTTTTAATAACATTTTGATGTTTTCTGTACCTTTTGTAATGGAAACTTTATAAGTGACCTAATCATAAATTATCCACCGCAATTAAATTCATTTTAATTTACTTAATAAGTAAATTAAGTTAAAATTTTAAACTTTTCAAATTTAAACCCACTCGCAAAACTTTTTATGTTGTGGTCAAATTCATCCAACGTGTTTTACCACTTAAATATTTGTGTAGCCTTAAAGCTAGCGCAATATAAATGTCTGGAGCATTTGTTCGGACTTAATCCGGTTCAATTTACAGGATTCAACCGGATTATTGCACTGTTTCAGAAAAAAAAGTTTATTTAAAAATATTCTAATGCGAATATAGCAGCCGAAATTTAACTTAATTGCCTCATCAATATTTTAACCCCCACATAGTACAAAAGAACCCTTCAAAATTGCGTGTAGTTTTACAATAATTATCATTTTTTAATAAAATACGTTTACGTTAGTGAAAGTTTAATCTTTGTAGAGAAGACCGTGAAAAACTTTTTGTTGACAGTTTTTATCTTATTTGAATAGAGGGTAACCGAGCTATATTATAAAGCTGTGCTGTCACGTTTCAACTTTGATATTAAAGAGAATTAAGCTTTAAATTATAAAAAAACTTCTTAAATATTTACATTAAAAAATTTCAATTTTCATATTACTTAACAATTTCTTATTTTTAGCTCTGCAAAATACATATTTTGAAGATATTGTGTTAAAATAAACACAACAATAAAGAAATAGTTGAAAGCATTAAATTTCGTACTCCTAAAAGATGGAATGTGTTACGTAAGCAATCGTATTACTAACTTTATTTTATATAAAACTATAAAAAAAACTGACCCTAGTATATTAGTATCGATTTTCTTTCTAAATCTCTGCGCCAAGAAACGCAATGCAAGAAGATACATGTTGATAACTATGCATAGCGTGCTTCTAGGTCAAAGGAATGACCTGAAGGATTTCCGACTAATTAATTTAAATATACTCCACCTAAAGAAATAAATGAATTAATGCAGTAAATGTGTCTTAATGAAAATGTTATAAACTTTTATTTGTACAATTTTCTATATAATGGCCATGTTGTGTACATAGTCTTTTCATATTAATTCTCTCAAACATCACAATAAAACACAATTCATTCCACGTACATACACTACATAGGTACCTACTAGGGAAAACAGTGTTAACCTGTAAAAGTTTTTATTAGTCAAATAAAACGTGCAGAATGCAAATTTCATTTTCTGTTAGCAAGAGTAACATCAAACGTAAATAAATTGTTTTAAATGCTGTTGAAACCATTTCAAACTGTATTTTATTATACTATTCTCTTGTTTTATTTGATCTTACACAATTTGTAGGCATTAACCTAATTTCACTTATTTTAATAACAAATTCGCAATTTAAATTTTCAAACAATTCGACATTTACAAATTTACCGCAAAAGGTTAAAAAGAAGCATTTCGGGTTTTCAGGTAAATTTGTGAAACTTACTAGACTTACTATGTTGGCATCAGTCAACCCCCCTCCCCTTTCCCAAAACAACAAGATTTTTTTTATTCTGAATAGGTACTGGGAGGATTCCAGGATCTTCATGAGTTTTTGGCTACGCTGATGCATCGCATCGAAAATACAAGTTTTGCTTGTCAAACAAAGTTCCACTTTCAATTTGATTATTATCCGAAATTTTTCAAAAAGCGATCCTTAAGATGTCCTTGACCATATTATAAAAACTGTTTTATCAATTTCGTTGAAAATGTGACATCACAAAACCATGTTTCTTAATTAATTAATTGCTTCATTGTGTGTTACACAAGAAGTAAAAAAAGATGTCAAATGGCACAAGTCATGCCGAGGATCGTATTTTCCCATTATTACCCCATTATTTGTACAACAAGTTTTAATTAAAACTTTTTAACATAAAACTATCAATTATTAAACGTTTCGCAAATGGGTGGCCGATGGAACATCTTATGGCAAAAGTTCTAATTTGTTCTAATTTTGATCTAATTTTCCAATAAATTACATAGTCTTTCAACAAACTGTTTTAACACAAATTCCAAAACAAAACTTGATAATTTAAACTATTAAAACTAAAATAGTTTAAAATTAAACCACTGTTTGTTCGAATAAAATTCAAGATGTTGACCACCTCAAATTGCATTTAAAAATCACCTAATCGTTGTTATTAATCTCAAACATTGTTAAAGTTCATCTCTTATGAGTTTTATATCTTTTATGACTTTTATATGACTTTTGATGTTTGCTGGTAGACGATTATCTTAATAAAGAATTAAACCCTAGCCGGTAACCGTCGCAGAGAAAACATCTCCAGCCGTTAAAATTTTACTTCTGCGATACTCCTGTTTCGGTAACTTAAGTCAACCTACTTACCATCTCGTAGATTGTCCTTTTTTACACGGACCACAAGCAATGGTTAATCCTATGTAAAAGTTTTACAATTTTGTGCTTATAGTACCTATTCTTTTTTTTTATAAAAAAAATTAATTGTTATTGAATCTCACTCACTGACGACATTTTTCTGTAAAACTGAATTTCCATTGTAATTTGATCCTGATTATCGTAAAATAGGGTTACATTTTTTAAAACTTGATTTTACGATAAAACGATTAATAAATTTTTGTTAATTATGAATATTATGTTCGAGTTATCTACCTATTAGTTGATATTTGGTAAATGAAATTTTCATTAAAATTTAATATTATTCAAATTTCAAAGCACATGTTTCCTATTAATTTCAGAAATTTATGTGATGTGCATTGAATTAATCATGATATACACTATCTTTTATATACTGCAATGTTAAAATGCAATATGGCTGGAGGTGGTTGAAAGATTTTACAAACGTGATCATGGCAGAATAAATAAAATTCCACTAAATTGATAAACAAGAAGTTTCAAAATATAACAAAATCAAGCAAAAATATAACAAAATCAAAAATAAGAAGAAAAAACAAAACGAAAAAGCAGAAAAAGTAAACATGGTAGAAAGTTATAAAGAACATGACGATATATTGTGAAAACTTGTGTTTAGTTTTGAGTAAGTGTGGAATATCGTGCATCTAATGTAAAAAGTAGATCCATAATTCGACGACAAATCGCAACTTATTTGTGAGTTCTGTTAGTTAGTTGTAATTACTTCTAACTTAGTTCTAATTCTGGAATGAGGCACAATGCAATAAAAATGTAATTTTGTGCATTCTTTATTATAAACTAGTCAATGTTGTTAGTTTTGTAAATATTTACATAATTACATCGAAAAAAATGTTTAAATGAATTGCATAATTCCTTTTTTTAAAAGGTTAAGCCATTCCTCGTTCCATTCTAAGGTATCTCGCTCAAGAAGAAGTAAGAAAAATATTTAATTGTGTTATTTACATTACTTCCAGCGACGGCAACACGGCAAATACTTTAATCGGCCATCTTTTTACTTTACAAATAATAATTTAAATATTAAATCTCTTAATCAAAGACTATTTCAAAAGTTGTTGATTACATTTGAAAGATATTTTAATAAACTTAATTTTGTAATAAACTAAAATGTTCTAATTGTTTCAAAATCATTGTTAATAACAAATTCTAAAAAGGCCGACCAATTTTATAAGAAATCGTGGTATAATACATTTAAAAAAAAACAAAGTGTCGAATTTGAGAGTACTGAAGCATTTTAACTTATGTTGCCGGAAGCGAAAGCAAAATAAGATTAAAAATTTTTTTAAATCCTCAAGGTTTCTCACAACATAAAAATTTGTTAAAACAATTATGTAGGTACCTATTACATAACTTTTCGAGTTTTTTAATTAATTTTCTTTTTAACGAAGAGAATTAGAGAGAAAATTTACTGTGCAACTTTTTATCCAATTAACACCATTTACACATTAGTTTTAGTATTTTAGGTTTTCATTTTACACCCCAGCAATTTTATTATCCCTTTTTGGACGCCTACTCGTCTGTACAACAATTTCAGACAGTTTAAAATTATTTTCAAGTAGATAGGTAGGTATTAATCAATAAATTAAATTTTAAATTTGCTATTGTCCCGGTACCACACTATAAAAAATTGAGATATTCTACTCGATGTGAACATAAAAGGAAAGATCGGAAAATTCAACCGGAAAACTAAATCGACTATATTCGTTGGTTGAAATCGTGCTCAATTTGGTCTAATAACGTAAATTTCCTTTAAATTGTAAATTAATATTTTATGTAAAGGCCGGGAAATTTTTATTGACACAATTCGTGAATGCATTAAAAATTTACTATTTTCATCTTGTGTTGAATTTAAGAAAAAATAAAATTTTATTTAGTTTGCCTTTTCCATATTATAGAACTATCACCTTTAAGGACATAATTAGGTTGACATGCAACAAGATTGTTGTACAGATACAGCAAAGCCTAAAAGCCGAAAGGAAACTGAGTAATGTAATCCGTCATAATGTATAGAAGTACTAGAAACACGAAAACTAACAAGACAATGTATATTTATTATGTTCCTGCATTAAAGGAGGATTTTAAAAAGAATTTTCTTTCTGTTACATCCAAAGTATTTCGTGTTATAGTTTTCTTGCTTATCTCTGAAATATTTCAAAAATTTGTACTATAAATTGAGACAGAGTTCGTGTAACAAATACTCTTGATTAATTTACGCCTTCAGAAAGAGTCCTTTAGTGAAACAGGCTCTAACATTTGTTTGAAAGAGTTGCAAACTTTGACTCAAAGAATAGCTGTACATAATAAAATGCCACACAAAACGCTTGTATTGTAAAGAAAAAGCTTTTTCATCAATCATGAAGATATTTCTAATTTTAGGGGGGCTTAAGTAAAACACTACTACAAATTCAAGAAAGTTGAAAAAGCGTTCAATATCTGTCTAAGCAATGAAATGATGGTAGAAACGTGAAATACAAAACTGTTACGGTAAGTAAGTGGAATTTAAAACCGATAACTTACTCTAATAGAAATTTAATAAAATCGATACCTACTCACCAAATTGTATTTATTAATCATACTCACTGTCTCATATTTGCTTCATTTATATTCAATTTGTAACGTTGAAAAAAAATTTAATAATTTTTAAATGATTACAAACCTCTTTATTAATTTGCATTAAAATAATATTCGCTCTTTAAAATTCGCACGACAGTCGATATTGAAAATATAAAAAAATAGACTCTGTAAATATCATTCGAAAAATCGAAACCTCGGCCTACGTGGTCATGATGTTTCTGGGTACTTTCGGTATTCCTGACTATTCATAACGAGTAACAATTTACATACAATTAGTTTCAATTATGAAATAAAAGTTTGTCTGCATCAACATTGTTTTACTATTAATTGTACAAATACAGCATGCACTAATCGGTACTTTTGCATGCATCAGCGATGATTAGAACAATATAATGCAAATTTTCACCATTTAAACGCGGTTACTTATATTTTTGAATAGAAGATAATTAAAAAAGTTCCATAACTAACTTTTTATAAAACTAACTACATTAAGTTATTGGAAGTGATAGAGAATGTAAAGAAATGCGTGATAAGGCACCGTTGAAAGTTTGATTTTATAATACTCTTCATAACTGAATAGAAACGTGCTAAAACTACAAACTGTATTAAATTTAAAGATTGTAAAACAACTTTGATGTAATTTCAGCACGAAAGAAAAATTATTCAAGTGATGAATTAATGAACGACGCCACGGCACATTATTTATTATTTCATTAAACTAAGAATATTTAACTTTGTTACATCTTTTCTCAATGCATGATAACAAAAGTTAATCAATTTAGCATCTTATAATTATTAAGTAAACCGTTGACTTTTGAACTGCGCTAGATGCTTCTCAATCTTCCATAAGGTTTGCTATCTGATGCTATAGTGTAATCAATGTGGCTGCTCGCTAAAATTTTAATATTACTTGGTCTGCAATTCCACTGAATTATAGATATTGGTGAAAATTGGGCAAGGTGGAAAACTCAATTAGTTCAATATAAATCATTTTTTGTCAAAGCCTTTTTCGTTTATTGAAGTTGCCACCGTTGTTATTTTGCAGATTTTTTAAATATATTAAGCGCCACAAGTACTAACAATGTTGTGAATTACCCTCTCACACTGCGAAGAGTAAATCTTTTTATTTTACTACATTGCTTAAATTGTAGCTAAATAATTTTGAAATTACTCTATTTTGCAAATTACAGAATAGCTACATAGAAATCAATTCTTAATTATCAAAAATGACATTTTTATTAGTACATACTATCGGGGGAAGGGGGGGAGAGCAAAAGTAATTTTTTTCAAAACCTAAAAGCTCCCTTTTTCTTAAAATTTAATTTTGCAATTTATTGTATAATCTTGGGAGAACAGGATTATTGAATTTTACGTACAGCTATTGCGGCTCTAAGCCAAACATCTGTAGATTCCTTTTTAGTATACTTTTCCCACATGTCGTTTTCTTTTACTCAGAAGTAGGCTGGCGATATTTTCAAATGTTCAAAACAGTATAGTTTTCTCAAAATTGACTTATTTCTTTGATTAATTAATTTGCTAAATTGACAACACCTTATCCAAGATTAAATCGTCAAGATGGAAAGAACATCTGGAACGAACGAGCAAAGAGACAACAGGAAAAGAAGTCGGGAGCTGCTGAGGAAAAGATGGGTGCCGGAACAGGCATAATTGCCTATACCATGAAGTGAAGAAAAAGAAGAAAAAATTGACAACATACTGTATAATTAAGTAAAAATGTTATTTTTACAAATAATTTCAAATAATTCTGTTTCTTCTTTTCTTTGGTTTCCTATTTCTTTTAGAATATCACACATTGTTCGGTGTTTTACAATGCATATTTCGGCTTAGATTAGTCTCTGTTTTTTTCCATATCTTCTTCTAACAATCTGTATAAGTTTTTACATCTTACATAACCTTTGATTCTTAGATATGTTTATCTTCCATTTATTGATCCAAACTCTATTATTTCAGTTTTTTACATTTTAAAACAATATCGCTATCTCGATTCCGAGTTTTGCATAATTCATTTCTTGGGGTGAATAGATTCCATATTCCAAATATTTTAGTGGCATGTATTATTGTTTTCCCTTCTCTCTTGTACTCTCTTTCTGTTCTTTTGTCTCTTCCTGACACTACTAAAGTCTTTAATAGTTTTCTGCCTTCACCACGATGTCTCTCCAATTCTGTCTATTTTAGACTTTTTCCTCAATCCAAAGAGCCCCATTTCTCTCAAATCCTACGTCACTTAATTCCTCTATCTAATTCTTGGTCTTTCTCGAGGTTTATTTTTACCAGATTTCCACAATTTTAGTGCCGTTGCATCTTTAGATCTCATAACGTGTTCCATCCATCTGATTCATTGCTATTTTATATGTCTGACAATGCCTTCTCCATTTATTAACGTTTTGATTTCACAATTCATTAATGCTCTCTGTTCTCCGTTAGCTTTCCTCTTTGGGAACAAAAAAAAAAATTCGTTCAAAAACTTTTAGTTGTTCCTCTTCATCAGCTGACGTACACATTGTTTCTGACGCGTAGGAGACCACCGGTCTTATCGAGATCCTGCATATCTTCATTTTGGTTCTTTTTGTCAGCTATTTACTCATTAACGTGGTTTTATTCGCATAATATTCTCTGTTGGCAGAATTTTTTTTTCTTTTAGTGTCTTCATGTTATCATCTTTTCTGGTTTTAATACTCCCAGGTAATTGGTTTAGTAGTATATATTATACACCATTTATTTTTTTGTTCTTCTTTCCTTTATACATCAGTAATCCACCTTTATTTTCTGCTTCACTTCTAACGCACTTTCAGAATAGTATTTCATTGGTTCTGCCAGGTATCAGTATCAATTTGATGACCTACTATGTTTGCTGTTATGTTGCTTTGTTTATTGTTCTTTTTTATTCTTCTAGTCCATGTTTACTCCGTGTTTTGCTCGAATTCCATTTTTTATGCCGGAGTTGACATTAAATAGTCTTGTTTTGATCTTCTAACAGAACTTTATGTCCTTTTCAATCAATTGCCGTTTTCTAATTGCTTTTTGAGTTTATTGAGTTTACTCCTTAAGAATCGATTTTCATATATAAGCGCTCGGTATGAGAAAATATGAGAAGTAAAATCTACTGATGAATGACCTCGTTATTTTGGTGCGACCTATGTGCAACTTTCATGTTATTGGGCTTGTTTGTTTCTATCAGTGTCAATGTACTTATATTGCTGTTTTGTTTGTTATACATATCAATAATTAATATTGTTATTGTGAAGTTATAATTTTATCATTATATTTCGCTAAAGTGAACTGAAAGTATTTTTAAATAACTATGGCAGAAAGGGTGTAGATAATATTGCCGGAACATCTAACAACCACGTGGGTAAAATGTACGTTATAATTCATGTATTATATGCATGAGCATGTGCGATTTGTATTTATTAAATATTTCATAATTATCGATGTAGTTCATATAAATATATATTTGAGAATAACACATAAAATTAGATATTTAATCCAATTTAGACAATTTCTAACCTAACCAAAAATTATTTTCGATGTCTATAAATTCCTCCAGGTTATTATGATTTATTTTATGAATAATTTTAAATATCAATAATTCAAGTCAATAATTCGATAATATTATCTGAAAAATCAACAATATTTCTTTATTATAATGATGATTATTTTTTTTTACTGGAGTAAACTCCAGTCGTGCGTCGGAGCTGACACACACGGTTTTTAAATTACTTCAGCTTACTTTTATTTTTAATCATCATCCGCATTTTATTCTACAAGTTTCAGTGCTACCTCTTTTTTTTTTAATTTGACTCCTTTGATTATAACCCATTTAGTCCTGAAACCTTTTCTTTTCATAAATAAATATTTAAAAAAAAGTGTTATTTGTTGTGCAAACTATATTATTATGGCAGTATTTCAAAAAGTCCTTTTAAAAGAACGGTAGGGCAAAATGAGAGGTACATTTTCCAATTAAGTGTTTGTCTTTCTTGAGTCTATACATCTTTTTTTCGTTTTATTTCATTCTGTATCATCTTTCACCTCCACATTTAATCTCAATTCTCTTCAAAGCCATTTCGTACCTCTACTCCCATCTTCCCAATATAGCTCTCAGTGTCTTTTCTAATTCCACGTTTTTCTTTGCCCCACATTCCTCTTTTGGAATATCGCTTCCAATTTTTGAATAGTTTTTACTTTCCATGCATATGTATGCAGCTGACTATTTCTGTTTCCGCGCTTTATTTACCGATGTTGTGTCTTCCCAAAACAAGAGGTAAGCCACTATAAGCTGAAGAAACAGACTTGAAATAAAACTAGCGATAAAAAATTAAATGGCAACAGTTGAGATGGTTTGACAATATAGATAGAGACAATATGCGTAAAAATATGGACGAAAACAACGGGAAGAAAAACAAGAGGTAGGCCATCTAAAACCTGGAATGACAATATTGGACAGTTATTAAAAGAGAAAAAAACATGGAACGAAGCAAGAATGTTAGCCTTGAACAGAGCGGAATGGCGAAAATTTGTAAATAGAAGTGAATTAAGAGAGAAATAAGGTACCTCAACACCTACGGGTAAAAATGAGGAATTTTTGATTTTGATTGATTGATTGATGTCTTCCTTTAATTTCTTATTTTTTGTTATTTCTTTAAAAGGTTTACAAATTTTCAAACCTTTCAAAAAGTGAAAGATAGATACAGGCAGAACTGGAGATTATTGCAAGATTAGAGAGAAAGGATGGAAAAGAAGCTAAAGTTAGGTACATGAAAATTTTTATAGATAAGGTAGCTGGAATTGAAACGCACACAACAAAAAAATAGTGAAGTCTACAGAAACCCCTAAAACAAAAAACTAGTTAAGACAGATGTCGGGAGAAAAATCGATGACGACGTATGAAAGAAATGGAATAATCGAAGAGAATGAAAAATTTGCAAAAAAAGATAATATAGTGAACATAGCGATTTGGAATGTAAGAGGAACTTTTGTAGAAGGGGTAATGAAGCAATTAATAAAGGTATTTTAAATTGATATTTTGGCGTTACAGAAAACATAGCAAAGTGGTAATGAAATCCTCGATATTGATGGGTGCACCTTCTTTACGAGTAGTGGAAACTACTCATGGTTACTACTCAGATTCATGGTTGGAGAGAAAATGAAGTGAATAGTAATTGGATTCGAACCAATCTCAAATCAAATTTTTTGGCTGAGGTTAAAAATAAAAAATAGAAAAAGAACTGTAGTGAATGGCCATGCTCCAACAGAAGAAAAAAACATAAAAATCAAAACACAGTTTTACGACAAGTTGGAAGAATATGCGATAATATCCCTAAACACGATCTGAAACTTATAGTGGGTGATTGGAACGCAAAGATAAATCGAGAAAAAGTTTTCCAAGCATCAATAGGGAAATTTAGTTTACGCCAGTAACGAAATTAGAAGTTTTCTGATTGACTTCGCTATGGGAAGAAACATGAAAATAAAAATCACATACTAAGAATAGTAAATAAGGATTCATGGATAAGCCCAGATGGTAAGACTATAAATTAAATAAACCATGTGCTGGTGGAAAGAAGAAACGAAAAATTTATCAAAACATAAGATCGTATCGAGGAGCCGACGCAAATTCGGATCATTTCATGATAGAAATAAAATGCGCCAGATGACCACAAACACAAAATAAAATAGAGAGAAATGGAAAAATACAAAAATAAGAATCAAAAAGGCGAATATAGAGAAGAACTAGAAAACGAACTGAAAACTACAAGTATGCATCAGGACAATAGTAGAATTTTAGAAACGATACACGAAAGTATAACAGAGAAAGAATGGTATGATTAGCAGTGCGAGCAAAAAATAAAAAAGGAAAACTTAAGAGAAGTAATGTTAAGTAAAAGAACCGATAAAAATAGGCGTACAATTATGAAGAACAAAGAAAACGATGTAAGTGAGTAATTCAAAAAGAAAAAGCGAAAGCAGCACGAGCAAACTCGAAGTAATAAAGGAAAAATATGCAAATAAAGAAATAAGAAACTTTTATCAAGGGGCGAAAAAGATAAAATTTTTAGAAAAATATATGGTGGAAAACAGGTAGATGGACAATTGACTAGAAGAACAAACAGAGAAATAAAAACCTGTAAGGATAAATAAATATTGTGGGTATCGTGAAGGCGCAAAGACTAAGGTAGCTGGGACACCTGGTAAGAATGATTGAAGCAAGAATCCCAATGATATAGAAATCCAAGTTTGGAGATGTACTAAGAAGAGGAAGACCAATGAACAGATGGATCAAAGAAGTGGAAAACGATTTGATCAGGACAAATGTTACAAATTGGAAACTAAAGGCGAATGACAGAAGACAATGGAGTAAAGTAATAAAACAAGCCATGGGCCTACTAGGCCTGTATTGCTATTTTTATATACAAATATATTTTCAAACCACTCCTTGGAGTTTTTTTTTTTTTAAGCACCATGCACTATAATGCGTTGGCAATCTTTTCTCTTACGTCTGTGGTGTGCGTTTGCAGTTTCATCGCATACAAAAAAGTGTAAACACTTCATTTTGAGAAAGTAGATTACACTTCCATGGTTTACAATTGCTTTCTAGCTGTCCCATCATCTTCTTCGCTTTTTATATACTTTTTCCAAATCCATCTCTTACTTTAATCACTTTTTCAACTTCAACTGCTAACGCAGAACCGTACTTATAAAATAATACAGTTTATAAACTTAAAAAATATCGAATGTTGTACTTTCCTGGAGCGCTGTACCAAGCTCACTTTACTTAAAATTAACTAAAAATTATAACGATTCCACAAAAGATGAAAATAACAAAAATATAACAGGGTGTACAATAAACTTAACTCTTTTAAAACGTTAAGCGCCCACAATGAGCTCTAAATACCATGGAACAATTAAAAACTTGTTTTATTTTCTTATTAAAAAGATAAACTACTGTAACACAGAACATCTGGCTTTCCTTAATTAACAATTATTAGACCAAAAATAGTAGAGAACAAGATGGCAGATACAACACACGATAAAGAGGTAGAAATAACCATCTTTTAAATCAATATCGCTAAGGACCTAAACGGTATTTATCATCAACATTTCTGTTTTTCTAAACCATGGCATAACCTCAAATTCTAATATTCTTTCAGCATCCTTACTTTTCAAACCACTCCTTGAGATAAATTCCAGAATTTTAGCAGATGGAGTGTTTGCGATGCCAAACAGAAAATTTCCTGAATTTTCCTCTTGTTTTGGTTACATCCGGACAATAACATAGTACATGTTTTGTTCTTTCAGCTCGACATTTGAGGTTGTAACTATTTGTTCTTAATGTATAAACTTGAGCGAATCGAAAATGACGGAAGTAGATGTAATTACACGAGACTTTTTTTACGCTTTTGGCTCAGCAATATTAGGATAGCGTGTTCACACTCAACCAATATCCGAACAGTTTTGTTTTAAAAATTGGACAGCTATAATTTAACCGGACGAACACCACGCTCAGTTTATCCGAATATTTTCTCAGTGATTTACTAGTTTTGTAATTTTCAATATATCATTACGCGTGTTATTATAGTACACGAACATTCAAACAAGTATTTTTTTTAGAAAAATTATGTTTTAAAATAAATTACAACAATTTATTCATGTTTGGCATGCATATTTAAAAAAATGTATGGTTACTACATTACACAAAAAAACATTAATTTTCATTAACATTTGGAAGATTTCCAAATAATTTTATTGATGGCTTTGTATACTATTTTGAAGTTAAGGTTCGATTTCTCCTGTTATTATCCTGTTATTTACCAAAATTGTAAATATTTTCATAATAATGCACATTTTAGATGAAATAATTTTCATAACCACTTTGTTTTAATTACAACCATAAGAAGATTTTCTATTGTCCATAATGGGGAAGGCACTCACTGCGTTGAGAAAAAGCATTAATACTAAAAACCGCTACTGGTGAAAGTTGTAAAAAATTTATAATGTACGTGCATATTACAAAAAACACTCAAAAATAGATTAAACTTGATGTCTTTATTGGAACCAGTTGTTTACTTCCTTATTTAAGATATTGATCTCTGTATTAAATTTTAAAAGTTAACAAAAGGCATTTCATCGTTTTCAAGATTTATTTGTGTAATCTGACGTTATTGTGAACGTGACAAAGAGGGTAATTTCATTTACAAAGTTCATCTTTAGAGTAGTGAGTTATCTTTATGGTCTTACCAAATAATTTACGTTGTTATGTAATCTGTAGCATAAACTGCAATTAACTAATTAGGTGCTTAATAAAAAAAAACTGATATGAAAATATACTGCGGCTTTCAAGCTCAATGAACTGCATAATAAAAATGCTTCGCATCAGTTTTGGCATTCGCGCTTAGTTTGCTCATCCCAAGCATGTGCTGTAAGTGTTTAATAAATATTGACATGGATACTTAGCCCAAACTACTGTCGATTATGAGTTCCTAATATCCAATAAAGTACTGATTGTATTGGAAGAGTTACTGTATAAACTTGAATATCGTAAAATCCATACAGGCCTCTCACTCACAGTCAACTTGGTTGAAAATCGAGTACAATTAAGTAAAAAGCTTCTAAATGCTACAATGGCAATTGATTTCTTTAATGCTGAATGAAACGTGAAAGTTCTAAGAATTGAATAATGAATACACAAAATTGATATACCCCACTATGAATCGCAATTTATTATTCATACTGCCGTATTTTTATACCTAAAAGATATTTTGGTTATGTAAATTTTATAGGTAGTTAAATTTTGCTTACTTATTATTTTATTAGTTGATCTAAACTTAACGAATAAAAGTTTTATTGCAAATCGTAAATAACACATAATTTTGTTAATAAAAATAATTTTTATTAAATATCGGATGCTTGTTTTTCGTATTTAATCAATTTTAATTGATAATGAAATTTTAGTTAAATCACTTTTGCAGCTACTCTGTTATCGGCAATATCAGAAATAAAAAGCTAAAATTCGTTTTTGTTCCAATGGTAAAATTCGCATTAATGTAATGAAATGTGTATACTGTATAATACATATTATGTAATTTGTTAGACAAGTTCAAGACCCCAACAAGATGATAAAGACAAATTGGCACTGTAGGAAATTCGGTTATTACCCGGGATAAAAGTCAGTTACAATTAAGCAATCCTATAAGGTCCTGAAGGGAATTAATCGACTTTCGATAAATTAATAGCTTGAACTGAAACAAAACAAAATACATAAATTTGCGTCTTGGCAAGGTTAACATTTACAGTAAAGAAATTGCAGGAAATTTTGAAAACGATTTGAAAAAATCTAAGTTGAACGTAACAGTTCAAAAGCCTAACTAATGGCAGTTTTCTATTTCGGTACCATTTAATACAAATCCACTTTTGCATATATGTATGTATAAAGTAAAATACTTCCATTGTGATTTTTGATAGTATCATGAATTATGCGCATATTTTAGTTAGCATTATATTCGGTAAGGAAACCGTAACCAACTTCCAACATTTTCCAGAAACACTTCGTTTTGTATATATTGCCAAGTATGTGTACTACACGAACGCTATAGAAAATCGTAAAGCGAAAACCGAGGATGTTAAATTATTTAAGAGCAATCATGTAACATCACAATAGAAGGAAACTATGATTAAAGCTTTGCTAAAGTATATTGCAACTTTTTATACTGCAATTTTAAGTTTGACGGGTATGCAACTTTTGACAAATTGATTAATTTGTATTACTAAATCGCTAATAACGAAGGTAGTTAATAAAGAATACAATAACTTAAAGACTTGGTCGATATTAATAACCCCTAATAGCTTAATAAGTTCTCAAACACGTTTTAATAAACTTCAGCAACTATTTTTATCCCATTATCTTTTATATGGCTACATCATTAATCAAAGCTGAAAAACAAACACAATTGCATTTTATAAATTAAACGTTGGAAAAGAAGTTCGTTGTATTTCAACGTGACGAGAACATTTTCAACAATGGTTTGTATTATAAGAAAAATTAAAAACAATACCAACAATTTTAATTGGAAACTTGACTAATGAAAAATCATTGCCAGGTTTCATAATGATCCTGGAAGTATGAAGGTACAGCTTCGCTGAAATAACCGCATGTTGCCAAAATTTAGTCATGTACAGCGCACTTCTCATTCGTATAATTTAATAATGGGAAACTTTACCGTTGGCATGGCACGGTACGATATTTTGTACTATCTCCTTATGATCTTTTCACTCTCTCTAGAGCGCATGTGAAGTGTTATCATATTATTCTACTGCATTTTGCTATGTAAATTGTGGGCAAATCAAGTTTGGAGAAATTTTTTTATTTTAATTTCAATTGTCGTTGGCGACGGATTTGGCTCCAAGCGGTAAAACGCGGGAACTGGGGGTCGTTTCGAGGTGAAAAATGTCAGATTAACATAAAATTTCCAAGAAAAATTAAATTTTTAAGGGAAGTTTGAAATGCTTACATGGGAAGTACTAAACCACTGAACAGTAATCAAGAATGTATCTTACGAGTGGCAGTTGTTCTATTAATAATTCTGCAGTCTCAAAAGAAGGTCAAAACTGTTCTTCTTCTTCTTCTACAATTTTCGCATTAGGCTCTAAGGCCTGTCACGGTGCTCATCTCTTTCTAGATCGTCCGACATTTCTTTCTAACTATTCCTATCAGAAGAAATTAAACGAAACCATCTTAAAACATCAGCAAATAGAAGAAAATCCCAAATTCTTATAACGGAGCCCATGGCAAAAAAATGATAAGATCTCTGACCAACTCCGGATGTCACAGGAAAGCTGCGAAAGTATGACTAATTATTATTACAATCCTCACCATCAAATCAAAAGAGGCAACACCGAGAACATTTTTTCAACCTTTATTACCAACAAATTAACAGGAATCTGATTAAATGCCTTCGAGAGATCTACGCGGAATTCTTTGGTAGAAGCACCAAAGTTTGTAAAATAGAACAGATTTTTGCAGGTGGAACGTCCAAATATCAGTCAAGTCGACATTGCTTTTCTAAAAATTAACAATAAAGGACAATTTTAATAATAAAACAGTGATTTTGCCTGCTCCACGGCAAATTTGATGAATGAAAAGATATTGCCGAGGGGTCAACCGCTAGAAGAAATCGTGTACAATTAACTTCACACTTCACGTACTTCATCATAATTCTCTATACTTCTTCGTACTTCATATAATTCAGCAGTAATTTATCGATACTTTCAGTATCAGAGACTTTCAATTTCAGAGACTTACTGAGATACCAAAATTTGAGCACAGAAGGGTGTTCCACACCCACCACACCTCCGGATCGAGTAGTTTATTTTTATCAGAAGTAAACTGAAAATTTTCCGTTGCAGAGACACTGGAAGGTGTTCCACCTCCCCAGACCCCCAGGATTAATTAGTTTATTTTTTATTTTGTTGCAAAGATCTGTCTCCCAGGGTTACGGAATTTATAACTACGCAATTTATAATTAATTGTCAGATTACGAATTTTACTTTTAATAAAATAAATTATTTAAACCGGGGGTCTGGGGTGGAACACCTCCAGTGCCTCTGCAACAGGAGATCTTCAGTTTACTTTAATAAAAGTAAATTACTTGGTCTGGGGTTTTGCATGTTCTGCAATGTTCTTCATTCCAAAATTTGTGCACTGGAGGTGTTCCACCCCAGACCCCGGATTGAGTAGTTTATTTTTATAAGAAATTAACCGGGGGGTCTGGGGTGTGGAACACCATCCAGTGCCTCTGCAACGGGAGATCTACAGTTTACTTTTAATAAAAAATAAACTAAAAAATCCGGGGGGTCTGGGGGGTGAAACACCCTTCAGTACCTAAATATTACAATGCAGGCAAACATATTAACATATTAAAGGTTTGAAAATTTAGTAGAAACTCTTCGCTACTGTTTTAGTTTTGTAAAAAAATTATGACATATTCTTGGGGAGGGGAAAGCAACAAAAAAAGGTAAAGCGAAAATAAATTATGTACAATCATGCACAAACGATTATTAAGATTATTTTCAAAATCGGGAGGGTGGAGCTAGCAGGTCTAAATAATGAATTACCAAAGCTTTTTATTGAGCTACCAAACCTCCATGATATTCAAATAAATGAGCTAAAAAAAATTACAAAATTAACTAAAGAAATCTAAGTTTAAATTAATGAATTGATTACTATTAAACTAGCAACTACCAAAATTTTTAATTAGTAAAATAATTACCTCCAAAGGTCTAATCAACGTTTAAGATAAAAAAATGTTAAGAAAATCTACTGATGTAAGTTAATTTGCTATCAAATAATTATTATTGAATATACACGTGTCTTATCTATGATACCATTAACCGTAGCGCATGCGCATAAGCTAGGTTCAACTTCATGTAATTCGCCAAAAATTTACTAACTTCATGATACTTCACTTGTACTTCAATATTCTTAACACGTATTTTACCTACTTTACACGTACTTCATGTATTTTGCCAGTACTTCATGTACTTCACAAGTACTTTACGTATTTCACAAGTACTTCATGTACTTCACATGAGATGTCATGTACTTCATGAGATGTGTACAAAAAACTTCACCAGCGGTTAACCCTTCGGATATTGCACTGTTCGATTTTCATATGCAAAGACAAGATCATTAAGATTATCCAGAAGTGTAAATTAAATCAAAGTAATCAGTAAATAACTTTAAAATGGCCTCACCATCAATTTTGGAAATGGAAGTTGATTAGTAGATTTTTTCTTTCGTAGTGCAATTTTTATTGCAATATTTTATTATCAAGCAGTTTAGTCATGGAAGATAACTTTTTTATGGTGGAACATGTGAATTTTTCTAATCTTTTTTTTTTAATGATTACGATGCTGCTCTCCACTCAAAAATACGTGATGTAGCTCTTTGTAATTAAGTGAGTTTTAGTTTGGACCATCATACCTTTATAGTATTTACTATAAATTACTTAATAAATAATAATTAATAATCTACCCCGAGCTCAGAATGTCTGTACTTAAACTCATATAATTTATCTTGCATGGAATGAGAAGTTTTGGAAATCTGTCCTCTAGCAGACATAGTATTATTTTGTATTTTGGGTGGTATTCCTGATTTTCGCTTCATTATAACATGCAAAATTGATTCTCAATTTATTACCATTTTTATTGTAATTTATGTATTCCGATCACTTTGTCCATCGATATTCTGTCTATACAAGCATTAAAATCTCCTGGACAGCCTTACGTGATAATCATTTTGCCTAGTGTTACTCAATCGGTATATTTTACAATAAACTGTTGTTGTAAAAACTTTTCGTTTTCTTTCTTTTACCTTCAACTGATACATACATAATTCTACAAATGTCATATTTTTATTCCACTTTTGATTTACCCATATTTTTCGTTGATCTTGTACTAAATCTACTGTACGATGTGGCTGTATATTTCTCTAAACACCCACAGATTTGCTACTGATCCAGATGCTTAAATAAACTAAATTTTTACTTCCAACAGCTAAAGTAATCAAAATCAAACAAGCTGCAGGTAATTACATTCAGTCAATAGAATATAGCTATCCTTCCGGATTTAGAAAATCCATTTGTTTAGGTGAATTAATTCTCATATATACAGGGTGGTCAACTAAGAATTCCGATTTAAAAGAAATAAAACAAAAACTTTCAAGTCAATTTTAATTTTTTTTACAAATAATGTTCAGCTCTTTGAAATTCATTTCTTAAAATTACGCTCTCCAAATGTCCACCGTTTTTCTGCTGGCACTCTTCGAGTCGAACCCCGAAATTTAGAAAACACGTCGCAAAGTTTCTGGACCGATGGCTTGAATTTCCTGGCGGATATTTTCCTTCAACGCAATTAGAGTGCGGGATTGTTGCGGTAGACTACACTTTTGAGGTATCCCCATAAGTAAAAGTCGCAAGGTGTCAAGTCCGGGCTTCTGGGGGCCATGGAAGGTCTCCACGCCGAGAAATCAATTTTTCAGGAAAAGCGCCTGAATAACAGGTAAAGACCGATTTGAAGTGTGACAAGTGGCCCCGTCTTGCTGAAACCAAGTGTCCCGATTGTATCCATCAAAGTCTTGAAGGGCTGGTTCAAAAAAAATTGTTCAACATGTCCACATAACGATCAGAATCCACTGTTACTGCTCGGCCGCGTCCGTCTTCGAAAAAGTACGGGCCAATAATGCCTTGTGCGTGTATTGCACACCAAACTGTGACCTTCAGACTATGCAATTGAGTTTCATGTTTCTGTTTGGGGTTTTCTGAAGACCAATACCGGCAATTCTGTTTGTTTACATAGCCGTTCAGATGAAAATGGGCTTCATCAGAGAAAAAAAATGTTGTCGTACGCTTGAAATCGGTTCACCATTTCATTGGCGTAATCAAGGCGTTGTTGATGGTCCCCTGGCTTTAATTCCTGCACTAATTGGATCTTGTAGGGGTGCATGTGTAAATCTTTATGAAGAATGTTTATCAATGACGATCTCTTCACATTTAGAGCGGCCGCGCGCCGGCGTGTCGAGAGGCCCGGTTGGTTGCGAACAGATGCTCTCACTCGCTCTACGTTTGCATCGTTTCTCACAGACCGTCGACGGTTTATCACTCGCTGGGGCAATGTCGAACCAGTTTCTTCGAATGTTCTGACCCATTTCCGAATGAGTTGAGCACTCGGACATTGGTTAAGATTGTGCAAAGCATAATGTGCACGAAAACGACGACGCACAATAATGCAAGAATTTTGATTTTGGTAATAAGCGCGCACACAGAACGAACGCTCCTCACCCGTCCAGCGAACCATGGCGACTGAATTTCCATGAGCCCTCCTTCGTTTAAGACCAACTCCACTTCTCTATTCCTATTCAAAACAATTTTAGAGCGCTTGTAAATCGAAATTCCTTAGTTGACCACCCAGTACAATTGTTTATAGATCCTGGTGTGTTCCTGCTTCACGTACAATTTTCTTCATTTTGCTCGTTCCATCACTTTTCGCTTCCATCCTTGTATCCCCATCTTTTTTAGGTTTTCTTCCACTCTGTCGCACCATCTCAACTTTGGTTTTCCGCTGTGTTTCTTCCCATTGGGTTTCCATTCTATTATACTTTTTGTTACCTCCTCGTTACTTGATCTCATTACATGTCTCCACCATCTTATTTTTTGGGTCTTGATATATTTTACAATTTCTTCCCCGTTCATTGCTTCCAGGATTTCAGCATTTGTTATGATTCGACACACTCTATTATCTCGTTTACAATCCAATATCGCTCTTAATACCTTCCTCTTACACACACGGAATTCCCTCTTCTTTTCTTTAAGTCATACATATTACCTCAGCTGCGTAAGTAAGTACAGGCCTTATCAATGTCTTGTGAATCACTATTTTTGATATCTTTAAAGTATTTTTATCTCTCAATATGAATTTATTTGCGTTGTATGCTCTATTGCCTGCCTAGATTTTCGTTGTTACTTCTGTTTTTCTTACGTTCTTGTAATTAATTGGTACACCCAGGTACATGTTCAAATGTTTCATCATCAATTATTAGGTCAGATCTATTTTCGTTCTTTTTTTATTTTTCTTTTTTTTTTTCTCAGGGTATTTAATAGTCCTTCTTTAGTTCTTGCTATGATAGCGACGTCGTCCAGATAGACAATCATTTGTTTATTATTGTTTCTGTACATTCACTGCTTCTCATTACTTTCTCAATTGCAATGTTAAAGCTGTTTGTCTTTCCTACATTTGTTCTTACGGTGACTCTTGATTTCTTCATGGTCATCGAAGTCATTCTTATCAATTTAGGTGGAATTTTATATTCATTCATCGGTTTACTTTATCGAATGCCTGTTTAAAGTCCACGAACAGCATATGCATATCCATCTCATGTTCGTGTGTTTTCTCTTGAATTTGCTTTATTATGTGTAATACATCTACTGGTGACCATTCTCTTCTAAAACTAAACTGATACTTCCCAATTAACTCACGGGTATATTCTGCAAGTCGATTGTGTATAATTGTTGCATTCTTCTGCACTTGCTTTTTCTTACATAATTGTCACAATGACTCCCTCATTCCAATTATCTGGCATATCTGTGTCCATATCTGCTTTATCAGATTGCATATTTTATTCTGTACCTTATCTCCTCTATTTTTAATCATTTCCGCAATAATTTCATCATTACCAGGTGCTTTTCTGTTCTTTAACCTTTTGATTGCTTCCATGATTTCTTCATTTGTTGGTTCATCAATTTTGTCTTGAAGTTGTGTGTTTTTTGCCTAATCTTGCTCCCTTTCTTTTATTTGTGGTGCGTACAAAAGTCTTCTAAAGTGATTCTCCCATATTTTTTTAATCTTCGCGGATCTGTTTTTGAGTTCTCCGTCCTCATTCATTATTCCTTTGTTTCTCAATGCGTAGGAGTTTCTTGTATTTCTAATTTGTCTATAAAAATGTCTTACGTTGTTATTCATCCTATTTTATTCAATATCTCCCATCTTCTCATTAACCCATTTTTTTCTTTCGTTAATATAGTTTATAAGCTTCCTTTCGTTTTTTCTTGTACTCGTCTAAGTGTTCCTGTTCGTTGTTGTTGTTGCTATTGTTATCTATTCTACCATGTAATTCTTTAGTTACAATATCTTCATTTTCACGTTTATTTTCTTTGTTGTTAAGTTTTTCAGTTTCTAGTATTTTTTTTTGTTTCGTGTTTTCTATTTTCTATCGTCGTTTTTTTAATTTCTGCGACTACCAAAAGGTGATCCGTATCAGCATTTGCGCTCATATACGACCGCACATCTCTTATTGATGTAGCTCGTCGTCTTGATACCAATTCAATATTTTGCAATATTTATGCAAAATTATATTATCGAAGTCTAGAAAGATCTAAGCCCGGATAGGATGCCTATAAAAATATTCCAATCAACATTTGATGTCATTGGTAGCCCGAAAACATTATTTAGCATACAAGAATACAGAACACTGATAGGTTATTGTACCAACGTCAAATAAAATATGCAATAAACTTCCCACTTGCACTTTTTTGCAGTTTTAAATCTGAAGGTAACAATTTTGATTTAGATCAATCAATTGTATAATTGAAGTTAATTAATAATACTCCAAATCGGTCAATTGAACATCAAAAAGTACTTTTGTAATTTAAAATAGCATTGCAGTATTTCTCAACAACTGCATTTAGAACCAATTAAAAATTGGTTTGGAATGTATTAGTTAAAAGCAAAAGCAAGCCTGTTGTTTATCTCAATGATCCGTAATCGCATAAAATAAATAAAACTAAATATCATCAGATAACGATTTGCGATTTCAAGTCGGATATATGATTTATAATCAGTCGGAAAATCTGAATTAATCTACAATAAATTTATTGCTTAATTTGAATTACAATTGACGCTTTCTGAAATAAATAAACTAATTTGAATTTCAATTAACGTTGTTTGAAACACATCTAACTCTTTCTGAATTAGAAATGGAAAATGTATAAATCAAGTTTTCAGTGCAACATTGTAAAAGTAAAGTTTAATAAAACTCGTAGACACTGGTCTAACTCTAGATTTTGATCCAAACCTATTTACAGAAATGAGTCCTTTCATTTACAGATTAAAACTTTTCAAGTTATTTCGACCTATTAATAATTCAATTTAGATAGAAACATGGAATTATAATGAAACAGCAATTTCATATCGAATAAAGCAATCAAATATTTGCAGACATTGCCTTAATAAAAATATATGTTCGAATACTATGAATTGGGAGAAACCAAACTTTAGTTTTAATTTATTTAATATGATAATTTGGACTAATTATTATCGATGTCCGTGATTGATGTGTTGATTTTCAATTTTATCTTAATGATTTTGAAATTGCAATGTTCATTTGAATGACTTTTGTTCTTATTTGCATTCGTGGGGCTATGGATGAAAAAATAATCACAGATGTCACCAAAATGCGGTCAAAACCCCAAAAAGAAAAAATATGAAAATGCAAATCATTAATTCAACAAACATTAATTGTTGATCTAAGGGTCTGTAATTGCGTAAGCCGGCCATGACAAAGTCATTCGGATGTACCCAGCACTTTTGCTGAGGTATCTTTTCAGGAAAATTCTGCTAATTAAGATGGTTTTTTTATTTTTAATGGTGATTCTAATCAGATGATAAAGTTTGCAATATCTATCTTCGAGTGGTTTGGGCAAGAATAAATTATGACATAGTTTAGTTTGCGCTTTTACCAACCCACATGGCATCCTAAGTAGAACAATATTCCTGTTCATAGGATGGAGATTTAAAATATTTTTAAAATATGTAGGAATTCCACTGGACAATCCTAGAGCAATAAAAATACTGATCTAAGAAAGTTGAACTGGATCAACATGATTACTGAGTTTCGAATGATAAAACAGCAGTTTGAATATATAACACGTCAAAATGGTTCAATTAATAAAAACTGTGTGTGTCAGCTCCGACGCACGACTGGAGTTTACTCCAGTAAAAAAAAAAAAATTAGAAAATTTATAAATGCATAATTATAAAAGTTTTAACCAACTTTAAGAAAATTGATAAAAAAATGTTTTTTATAAAAATTTTTTTAAAACTATTATAATTAATTTTTTATTTAAAATATAATATTATCTTAATAACTAACAAAATATGGTTATAAAAAGATAATTGTCACTAAATCTTTACGTACAATAATAAATAGTACATGAAAATTATTTAAGTATGCTAGTCGCCTGCCTTGCAGCACACTAAATGTCCAAGCGGGCAGGATTTGGTGCGGTTGCGCTAATGTAAAGATACGCCTCTCATTTTCGTTTTAAAAACGTCCCTTTTTACCCACGTGGTTGTTAGATGTTCCGGCAATATTATCTTGCGCACCATAGGTGCGCACTAAAAAAGTAACGAGGTCATTCATCACTAGATTTTACCTCCCATATTTTTTCTCATACCGAGCGCTTATATATGAAAATCGATTCTTAAGGAGTAAACTCCAATAAAAAACTTGCATTGTATATTTGATACCTATTTGTTTAACATAATAGGAGTTTACTTTCTTTGTACAACTTGTAAGTAAAGAAAATCACATTCCAGCATCTTTCACAAAGGAAATTTAAATGTGCACTTGTCCAGCTGCAATTTCTATTAAAATATTTAAAAAAGTTGCTTTTCAGAAAATATTTTTGCTATTGCAAAACTCTACATTGATCTTTATTTGTATTTTACTGCAATTAAAAGCATTGAATTTTTCATAAACATTAAAGTGGAAATATATTTCGTTATAGTACTATGTGCATAGTTATCTCCATATTATGTAGTATATATTTGGAGGGTTTTAAAAAAATCCTTCATTTATCAACTTGATGGAGAAGGGTAAGGTTATTTCCGCATGCAACTTTTCTTCTAAGCCATACAAACCAAACTACAATATAGCAGTTACCGCAGTATCTTTCAAACCATTACAACCCTACACAATTTCTTTAAGCAACTGAGATTACTGCAGTAACGTCAAATAGTCTTACGATAGTATGTAATTTATATTTTAAGAAACCTAAGCAATTCGCCAGTGAACACGACACAATACTTCCTACTGCAGCAATTCCTAGTGTTGACTACATTTTTACGAATTAGGCCCTCGACATACCCATAATAATAATTTACCCTTGTTTACATGGAAGATACTTCTGGGACCACCTGACAAGTTTTTCTATATTTTTGCTGGTATAATCCGTCTCTGGTTACAAAAACATAAAAAAGATCGCAAATTTTTATAAGTTTTGTCTAAAACAAAAGTAATAAAATTATTGCGGTTAAAAATGTGAATATCCAAAGAAAGTAAACATGAGCGTAAACATTGTTGAAATTGAAATGTTTACAGGTTCTTGTCATTGGAGACGAAAAGTGGATACATCATCTAGAAAATAATTCTGTATAACAACTATAGAATTTCATCTTAAAATTACTCTGGGGATGAACCTTCCACGTCGGAAAAGTATTCATAAATAGTAAATAAAGAACCGGTTTTTCGCTTTTCCAAAATAATAAAATGTTGCTGTTCGAGTGGAAAATCATATCAATTAAAAATTTAATTCAATTTATATTATTATGCTTGTTACAAATTAATTATTTATTTGCCAAGGAGAGAAATAGCTGAACATTTTAATAAAATTTAATATTGAAAGGTTTAGCTTCTATTTAAATTTGTAATTAAATTATTTCCAATTATGACTTTGTACAACTAATGAAAACTACATAATATCGATTTACTAAAATTAAATTTACAATTCTTGTTATTTTACTGAAAGGAAATAAATCTCGAGCTTTCTCATTTCATTTAATGAAAATAATCCTTGACAAGCCAAGATCACATAATCCAACTGTAGTCGCTTTCAGTTAAGTTTGCTGTTTACTTAAGAATTATGGTGTGCCGCCACAGTAGCTAAAGAACGATTTACATAGGCAAACGTTTGCTATGAGTAGCTCTATTTGTGGTGTGCGAGGAAAGCGACGGATGGTTGGAAAAATACATCGTTGTAATTTTTGAGCAACAACCCCGATTAAACAATAAGTTGACATTTACTGGATTATTTACATCAAAAATCCAATCACAATGAAAGGTCATTTTACAAAAGCAACAAAATTTAGAGTTCATTTGGGATTGTGACCAAATTTTAATAGTTTTCTGACTATACTGAATTTATAATTACGTATTTCAACAATGCCAATTTAATTATTTAAATTTGAAATTCTACCGTGTTATTTAAATAGAACAAAATAGAACATCGGCAATAAAAAAAATTAACATTTGTTATTTTTCATAATATAAAATAATACAGTAATGTACAGCACAATCTATAAATTGTTTGTCTATTATATAAGTTAAATTAAATTAATCAAACTAAGATTTAGCAAATTTGAAATTGTGTTTAAACTAAATGCTGCAAATCTTCCATGTGTTTGAAGAACACATTACTTGTTTTGTAAACTTGTTTAAGTTGCAGCAACATGAATTACAAGTTGATGTGTTCAACTATAAGCGGTGGTATTTTAATAAGGGGCTGCTACTAAACCATCGAGCCGTTTAACCCTTTCAAAATTGCCCTACACTTTTAACTAAACTTTTACTCTGGAACAATGCTTTCAGAGTTTAATGTATGCTAAGGTCATTTAAAATTCTGAGTGTGTTTAGCAAACCAATTAGTTTTTGTTTGAAAATGTATTAGTAGCACCCTGTATAATGCAGAAAACTGTGCGTCTAGACGCAAACTTTTTTTTTACCATAAATTTTATAAACTTTTATCTTAAAACCGTTTAGTTTTTCTTGTAGTAAAATTTAATTAGTTAAATACAAAATCTAAAAAAGCGACAGTTCAAAGCTCCTAAGGTCAAAAAACAGCAACACAAGCCTTACAGATACGAGTGTCGCATCGTGCAATCGATCTACTCGGTAAGATAAAAGCCAAAGAAAATAAGATGAGTTTAAACGAGAGGGTTTGTAAGCACAATTTGTTTAATAAAAGTTTCTAAATATTTGAAACTTTGTTTGAATTAAAATTGTTTTTAAATAATTATTCTTAATTATTTAAATTAAAATCTTAACCAAACTTTAATGAAACTTGACTTATGAACTTGCTCATGACAACTCTTATAATTAAAATAACAGCGTGTAAAACTTCTCTGTTTACACAATCAGGAAGCTTAACTTAAAATTAAATTGTTAGGTTAATAAATCATATAAGTTACAATGTAGTTGTAAATTTGAGGTAATTATTCCTACTAAACTTACTTCATTCACCACCAAATAAAGTTACTCAATGGTATCACTATATTTTCTGATATCAACATTTAGTGTTTTTACGGTATATTCGCCTGGGACCATAAATTCATCTATTGTGGTTCTAACACACCACGTAAGTTCAGATCGACGAAAACGTTTTATCAAAAGTAAAACTAATTTCGATTTCAAAGTTTTTTTTTGCACTGACGATGCATACGTAATAGTAATGTACTTTATAATTAATTGCAATGTAAAATTTTTTTAGGGTAAAAATACCCAGGACAAATCCCTTTCGGTTTTAAAATTTTTAGTTTGGCCACATTAATAATAAAAACATTTTAAAATGCAATTTCAAATTTAAATACATTCATTGGAAGTAATAAAATATAGAAACGTAGAGAAACTATCAGGACTTGTATCAGTAAAGTTAACAAAATATCGCATGCATCGTCCAAGCTACTAGGTAACAAATCACATACCAATCGATCTAATGTTAGTAAATCAGGAATAATATTGCTATGGGAGAGCTCTAGGCATCCCAATACGACATTTGGTTTAACATTTTAAGATCTTGAACAGCTTCGTGTTAGAAAAAGAAGATTTAAACATTCTGTTACACTGGAAAAACTGGCCAGTGACCTTTGTTTTTATTTACAATAAAATTGGAGATTTTCTTCAGAGATTCTTACTTGGATCTATTCAGTTAACTATTTGCCATATCTCCAAAGTTTTTACTTTTATTTTGAGCTCTTTTAATTTTACCTCTCTCTCTTTACATAAATCAGTTTAATGTTAAGCTTTCTTATATTTCCTTACAATATTTTTATCTCTGAAGTTGATAACCAGCCAATGCAAACAATTAAGATGCTCGTATTCATAATTAAGCTCTTCATTAAACCATATTTTATCGTCCTGAATAGTAAATTTAGCTTCACATGCTCTTTAACTGCACAAGCAAATTTATAATTAATATTAAATGCAGTTAAGAAATTATTAAATGATTTATGAGCTCTGAAACTATAAATTAGTGGCTAATTTTCGTTCGGCAAAAGCACAGACGATTTCTACGTGCAGTTCCAAAAAATGCAAAACCATATAATTCGCCATGGATGGATTCGTACGTATCAGCCATCAGTCACTAGGTAGTCAATCAAAGAGCAACTGGTTCAATTATTTCTGGCAGTACAAATGTAGGTACAATCGTTACAACGAATCACCAACTTAAATTAAACAATATATCATCCAATATGATGTCAATATTTCGAATAAGTAATCAATGTTCATGTTAGCGCATAAAGCAATATTTTCACAAAGTTTACCAATCTGTAATAATTGCATCAGAAGAGAAAATGTTGAAATCTCCAGATGACGTTCTGTATATTAATGAAAATTACTGCAATTCTATTGTTAGCAATAAGACTTTGATTTGAAGAGATTTCGACAAAACTCTCAACACTACATTTCTATACCTCATTATCATTATTTAGATTAAAGGAACGCACTTCTGTAAAAATATCGAAAAGTGCAATAAGAAACAAAAATTTGAATTCATAACAAGTAGAGGTAGATGACAAGTAGGGTAGGTGAGAGTTTTTACCTTTTCATCATATCGGTTCATGTTTACCAAATGGTACCATTATTAAAATCTTAAAACTATGTGCCATTTAAATATGTATTTTATCTCTTTTTTGAGGTATTGCATATGTAAATCTTTTTGTTTCGGGCTATTTTCTTTTTAACAAAATATTACGCTTTTAAAATAATAAATACTAATAAAAATGGTATGGAAATTCAGGAAAATACAATAATGAAAACAAATTTCATAATAAATAACGTACCTTCACTGGTATCTCATTGAGAAAATGGAAGACTTATTTTAAAAAGTAATGTAATAAGTGTTTATGTATGTGTATGTAAATGTAATAAAAACATTAACGTTGACGAATATTTTTTCTTAACATAAAAAAAGACTATTTTTAAAATTAACCCACTGCCAAGATTTGTTAAAAATAAAGGGAAAAAGGAGAGATATTAATTTTTAAACCAACGGCAACATAACAGATGAAAATGAAAAAAATTTGTACATTGAATAATCACTTGGAGCAATAATAAATTTAAAATAAACAAATAAATAATTTAAAACAGCATCAAAGTTTACCTGTTTAGCTTGTAAAAGTAGATTTGTGCAATAAAAAATACTAAATGCATTTTAATGCAATAAATAACGTCAACGAAAAAAAATTGTAATTTTACAACTTTGACATAAATACATACTTCCTCACATTTGACATTAAAAAGTTTGGCACAAAAAATTTAGACTAAAAGTTGCATAATTACGAACATAAAAGAAAAACTTAAACACGCAGTTGTATTTTAAATTTTTGTTGATTAACATTGTGCTTTAGAAGGTAATTAATCTAGTGTCCATTACCGTGTCAGACTCAGCGGGTTAGATAAAAGTTCAACAAGTTTCATCAAAACGTTTTCTCTTAAAATTAACTTAAAAGCGGAAAACTGTGCAATTTTTAATTAATGCCCACCGCAAAAAAGTGGACTATTTGACATGTTTATTTATTAGTTACTGTATAATTGAACGGTAACAATGAAAAAGCTCAAAAAATAACATCACGCTTAAAGCTCCAATTTCTTTAAAAAATATTTTAGGAGTAAATTTTTTTATGAAGCACAAAATGATTGACAAGTTTATGAGCTACGCTTGAAAGCTTTCTGGTAAAAGCTTGTACTTGTCAAACTAAAATAAATTATTGTTCTAGCCCATCTTAACTTAATCGTTAAAAAGCACACTTTGGGTAAATAACGATCAAAATTTTTAATAAAGTTTTATGTGAAAAATTTAAATCTTATTTGTGTATTTTTTTATTATAAAATTCTGACAAAATGTACATTTTTGAATATTAAAACGACAGTAAAAATTAAATATTTTTCAGAAAAATTAACAAACCAACCAGCATTTGTGTACTCGGAAATGTAATAAAATATTCAAATGAATATTTTTCATAATAAATTAGTTTCTGCAACTTTCCTCCTCGGGGAGCCTACTGTTTAGCTTATAGGATTTGAAAGTAGTAGAAAAATATCTACATTTTTTTCAGATATTTTTATCTACTCAGTAGATTATTCAAATTGATGAAACTCAATAATTGTCATATGTATTACATACATATTATTCTTCTTCATGTTTCATATTTCACTTCAATTACTACAGGGAAATTCCTGTGTACTTTGTCGAGAATCGGTGTCTTCTTTCTCAGCCCTTTCCGCCCACTCCTGAGCATCAACCTCTTTCTCTAAGAGAAAGGTGAACAGCATTAAGACCCCACGGCTGATTAAGTCCGGGTTGGGGAATTTACCTGTAACCCTTTATTATTGTTGATGTTGGCAGTCATCAACTCAGGGGACCGCCGGTTTTACGTGCCCTCCGAAGCACGGGAGACGGTCACGGATAGAAAGAGTCAGAAAGAAAATTTTCCTTACTAGACTCCACCCGGGATCGAACCGGGTGCCTTTGCATCAGTAGTTGATCGCTCCAACTACTAGGCCAAGACCGTCTCTTGAGAATCGGCGTAGTTGCCTACAAATTTGCTATGCTAGATTGCGGATGACAGTACGTTAACCTCCACTATTTGTCTGTGGAGATTTTACAAAAATTACGGATGAACTTGATATTTCATCCGTAATTTTTACGAAAATGACTAAATTCGTTTATTCTGTTGTCGGTGCTTGCGTTCCAGCGTAGTCTTAACATCGAGTAGGCGGAGCTAAATAGTTCATTGCAAGGAGCTCACTAGTTAACACTCGGACCCTGGGGCTCGAGTTTTACAATACTTTCAAGAATATTTTTTTAAGGTTGTCGGGATATTTGGGTGTCCGTGGAGAGTTTAATATAAATTCTTGCTATGTAATGGTCGTGGGCATGGTCAGCGTATGACAGATTTTTGATATGGTTCTACCAACATTGTCCTGTTAAGGTGTGCTTCAAGTCTTCCGTTAAAACAAATTACTTCTTGGTTAGAGCTCAACAAATTGTCCTGTATTTAGGAACACTTGTGATGAGAAAGATTTGGTGCGTTCTTTAGTTTTATAATCTGCACTTGGGTAATGTGCAGCCCGTACAACAAACAGAATATACCGAAGTTGGAAAGATTTTGATAACAAAGGATATTTTTGATGAGTTGAATCGGTAACTGGGCGAATTTTGAAACCTTTTGAGCTCGTGCATGTTTGTTATTCATTGACGAAATCCTGTAGGCATTTTTAATTCGTCTGTTATGTTACGTCCACTTTACGTCCTACGTCCAGTTTATTGTTACATTGCAACGCATTTTATGTGTTTGTTTTCTTTTCTCTGGAAAATCATACTGTATTTTGAGTTTGATCGCTTTATCCGAGGGGTTAACCGCTGGTGAAGTTTTTTGTACACATCTCATGAAGTATATGAAGTACTTCACGTGGAACATCCTTCAGTACCTCTGCAACGGAAGATCTTCAATTTATTCTGAAAAAAAAATAAATTACTCGATCCGGGGGGTCTGAGGGGCGTGGAACACCCTCCAGTGCCTCTGCAACGGGAGATCTTTAGTTTACTTCTGATAAAAATTAACTATTCAATCCGGGGGGTCTGGGGTGTGGAACACCCTCCAGTGCACAAATTTTCGAATGAAGAACATTGCAGAACATGCAGAATCTGAGAGACGAACTAGTTTACTTTTTATCAGAAGTAAACTAAAGATCTCCGTTGCAGAAGCACTGGAGGTGTTCCACACCCCCCAGACTCCCCGGTTTAAGTAATTTATTTTTATTAAAAGTGAATTAAATATTTTAGCATATCTCAAGTTTATTAAAATTAGCTATGGTCAAGTAAGTGTGTTTAATTCGTAATATGACAATTAATAATTATAAACTGCGTAATTATAAATTCCGTACCCCTTGGGAGGCAGAGCTCTGCAACAAAATAAAAAATAAACTACTTAATCCGGGAGGTCTGGGGGGTGTGGAACACCTTCCAGAGCCTCTGCAACGGGAAATTTTCAGTTTACTTCTGATAAAAAATAAACTACTCGATCCGGAGGCTGTGGGACACCCTTCATTACTTAAATTTTGGAATCTCGGTGAGTCCCTGAAATACCAATGATGTACGTGAAATACAATGAAGTATCGTGAGTATGTGAAGTTAATTGTACACGATTTCCTCTAGCGGTTGCCCCTCGGCTTTATCTTTTTATTCTCAATGGAAAGCGGCAATAATTATTGTTTGATTTTGTAAACTCCAGGTCTTCAACCTGAATTTATTTTAGCTTCCATTTGTTAATTGTTTAGTATTTTGTGTTCAATCAATCTCTCTTCATTATCGAGTATTTACACATATTTACAGTATTTCTATTAGGATATTGGAAATATCTAAGCCTATTGCAGCAATTATGCAATTTATTAGATAACTATGATTTGTAAGTTAGCTTGACCTTACATTTGTTTTGATTTTATCTGGGAAAAAACAAGTACAAAAACAGAGTACCATGTTTGTTGTTTCATATTGTGGTATTTATACACACGCCTACCGTTTGTTATTTTGAAGACAATAAATTGAAACTGTTAGTTTTTTTGCTTTATTATTCGTCCCCCAGCATTACCTGTAGAAATTCATGACCCTTGCCTACCGTCGGAGCTTAACCAATGCAAAGGCAGGGTATAAAGCGTATTTTGGAAAAAAAAGTTTAATATTTTCCTTCTGGATGATCAAGTGGACGAGAGTCGATTAACTCTGATTGCGATATTGCGATTTTCACCTTTTTCTTGCAAATTGTGAAAGATAACGATGCCATATAGACGTAAACAAAATAATACTTGCGGACGGTTTGCAAATTTGGTTTAGAAACAGATTTAAAAATTAATTTGAAATGCAATTTTCTCATTGGCTTTTTGAATTGTAACCCCGCCCATCGAAATTAAAATAGGTTGTAGTGACAGTTAAGATACCTGAATCTAGATTTTTAAAGCAAATTATAAAAGATGAGGATCTAATTAACAAATAAAAAAATAAAATTTGCAGTCGGTCCACAAATTTCGGAAAAATACACTTTTAGGGTGAAATTTTACTCGTTGAAAATATCTCCCTAGAACGGTCCAACTCGGCAAAGTGTGGATGTTTGACGGATCTCAGGGAACGACTGGTTGTGACTGTCGATCCACCTACAGTGCACGGGCGGGTGGTAGAATATTTACCATATTTGGCATAATATTACGCAATAATACACTGACATGTATTTCTTATGGAAAAATCGTACTTTTCAAAATTGAATTGTGGCCTTATTAGAAGTCCGACTGAATTCCTCCTCACCTTAAAGAGCTTGTATTTTTCTGTTCTTTCGTTTGGTGAAGCAATTTTTATAAGAAAAGTGTATTTTCGAGTCAGGGTTAGTAGACTCTTGTCACCAAGTGATTAGAACAAGGAGGAAAAACTGTTGTAGTATTACAATTTTTGATTTTTTTTGCCTGAATATCGGCCATAGTTTTTCTAATTTTGTGTTCTTTTATAATTTGCTTTTATTTCTACAGGAAAACTTGTATTTACAAGTGGAAGTTAGCATAGTACTCTACTCCCAAATTGCTACAGCAATCAAAGAAACTCCCCATCTAAATTGATGGACCTAATTTAAGTAATAGTAATTGGCTCTGAGATTAATTAGCACAACAATAAAACGAAACGCTCAAATTATTATTCTTTATTTCTTATTTTTGTAATTAAAACTTCAAACCAATCGGTTTTATTTCGACATATACATATAAGTTTTATATTTTCGCATACCTAAGTGGTAATAATTTTCACCCAATAAATCAAGTTTAATATCTGGGTGCTCGTTAACTAGTCAGTTGGAATTTAAGAACATCATAATATATCCTGTTATTTGATTGCCTGTTGCATTGTTCAAAAATGCAATGTTTAGCCCTTGGATGGCCCTTCCTTTGTTGTGTAACTGTATCTAAGCTTTGAGTAATGAACTTAATTGTTTCCATTTTAATTCAATTTAAATTAGTTAAATGTGATGGTCACTTTCAGAGATCTCATTCTAAAAGTCACTGATTAGATTTAATAAGATCTCGAAATGTAGGTTGTTGAGTTTTTAAATTGGTAAATTCCCTAAAACATGGGTTCGTCGGCACATTGAACCCAATCCAATCCAATATCACATTTTAAACTAACAAAATAAGCCCTTCATGTGATCTAATTAGAAAAGTGTTTCCATTTTACAGTTAAATTATTTTTTTTAATTTAGTTATAAGTTTATAATATAACTTATAATTGACTTCTCTGATCCAATGCATAAGTAAACGTCACATGAATCGGAGTCAATTCTAATGTTATGCTCATGTTAAACATAATTAACGGTTTAAGTGCAATTCAATGATGCAGTAACCCCCCAGACGAGACGTCATGCTTTATAAGAGAATTGGTTGTTGTAATGTATTAATACTAAAACTGTCACTTGAATAGTTGATTAATTTAATATTTTTAATTGGCTTTTATCTTCTTTCAATATTTTCTATAATTAATCAGTTTACTAATTTTGTAGTACAGTACAACCTCGATAATCCAGATACACTTTACACCGGCCACTCCAATAATCCGGCGTCTTCGGCCTGTCGGACACAGGCCTCTGCAATCCGGACACACTTCCATTTGTAATTCATTTGAAATTTTGTAGAACTAAATTTTGCTGCATTTTATTTCAGTTTTTGACAACAAACAAAGGTTGTTTATAAAGCAGAACACCCAGAAATAGAAGAAGTTTTGTACAATTGCGTTTTAAAACAGCGCTGTAATAATTAATATGTCAATTCCATCTGAAATTTTACGTATGAAAGAAAACCTGGAAAAGATTGTTTTTCAGAAAGTTCTAATTAGCTAAAACAATTTAAGTTGCGATATGGCATTCGATACCTAAAAATCTGTGAAAAGGAAATTTCCAACAACGTTGATGCTGTAAAACCGTTGCTGTAAAATATCAGAAATTACGAAGAGGATGAGGACGATATTAAGGTAGAAGACAAAAATCTTCTTAAAATAAAGCATGATGATGCAATGGAAGCATTTTCAATTGGCTGAAGAAAACGATTTCTTGTAGTAGGACCTACTTTTAATGGAAAAATTAAAAAGAAATGGCTCTAGATTTCACCTGTAAAATTAAAGAACTAAACAATTGATTGTTTGTTCAGAAAGACATATTATTATGTAGTATGCAGTAGGTATATATTAATAAAATATTTCATCCTGATATAATAATACAATTTTTATCCAATAAAGTAGTAAAACAAAATCCATAATCCAGTGATGCCCAAAAGTCCGAATTATCGAGGCTGTACTGTACTTTCAAATATTTAATCAATATTATTAGGACAATTTTTTATAGAAACCGTTACTTTGTAGCACTGGTAGAAATTTCCTTTGAATGTTTTCAATTGATATAAAGAGCTTGTATAATTATATACTTATAGGCTGTGGTACAAAAATTAAATGCCACAAGGTACACCATGTGGCATTCACTTTCCCATTGTATTATGATTAAATCTATATCGTAGCCTCTTCATAATCTAACTGCACCACCCAGTCTATGATGGCTTATGTCATCTCCTCAATTATTCGATATTACAATAAAAAAAGTTCTTGCCTGGTTTCGACTCGAACAATCGTCTTTCGTATTGCATCTGATACATTAAAAATGAAACGACAATAATAATAAAACCAAACAATATAACGTTTTTCAGATGCGCGACAGCAAGGATAGTTTGGTTTTATTATTATGGTCCTTGCAATTCTTGTAACAATACCGAAGATAATTTCAATAATCGAAAATATTAAATAATTTAATATCTTGTATTTATTTTTATCTGCATGAAAACTACACAAAAACCTTTCTTATTTGCTGTTGATATGGAAGGTCAACATTGAGGAAGGGACAATTAAGAGTTTCATTAATACTAGGTTCATAAATATGAATGGACTAAGCTATAACCATGTCTTACTACACCAAACGTTACTATATCTATGTTGTCTACACTTCCTGTACTATATTTATGATAATTGTTGCTGGTACTTGGTACTGTTTACTATAAAGAGAATATGCGATAGTATCATTTCTAGACGACACAAAAAGTTGAAATTTTGTAGTAGTACTCAGCAAACACTCCAATAAACCAGAAAAATCCTAAATCAAATATACAAAATTTTTAAATTCGTACTATAATAAAATATAAATTAATACAACTTTATATTTTAAGCTCATCAATGTGTTTCGTCCGACTGGCAGTTTAAAATCCATACCAAAAAACGTGATAACTTCGCACAACAAATATTTTGAATAATTTAATATTCTCGCCGAAATTAATCTGTAAGTTCAATAAAATCAAAAAAATGTGCGGTCTTCAATCAATAAGGAAGCAATAATATTGCAGAATTCAAAATTATACCGTTTGGACCAGGAGTAATAAGCGCCAGTTACATTTATTTAAGCTCTAGCAAGCTATTTCTCTTGGTATAATGGATTTCAGGGAATAATTAATTCAAACTTTAATCACCAATTTTGGTGTTGAATAAATTATAAGCACAACTAGAAAATTATATTCGTATTACGTGTATAAGTAGTAAGCTTTCTGCGGTTAAACGCATTGCTTAGTTTCGGTATAAAAGAAAAGTATAAAAATAGAATAGTAAAAATCGTGCGTATAAGGAATTGATCTGACTCAACAAAATACACGCTCTACAGTTTAATAAATCTTTATTAAATGTGGGTTAATTGCACCTTTCTACGTAAAAAGCAAGTTACGAACAAATAAATTAGGAAACTAAATGATAAAGGGAAAAACTATGACTATAAATGAATAAAACCAAAAAAGTTTTATTGCGACTTTCAGAAATACAATTTTACAATTTTTCGTCATTATTATGACTCAACAGATCGATATAGTTCTTTAACATCTGAAAACAAATAATTTATATTATGACAAGAACTTTTACGACACAATTCTGCACTTTTCATTCAAAAAAGTTTTAAATTATCTCGGATTGCCATAATCAGAATCGGGTATTTAGTTATATCGATAAGCACTACATAATTATAATGCATTTTACTGACAAGAAGCAATTTATACTCAAATTTTCAACAATACCCCAAATTTCAAATTATACCGAAAGCGAATCAACAAGGAGATGGTGTGAAGTGAAAAGTCGAAAAGTAGTCGAAGCGCATAATAGTAAATTCTACCCAAAGGCGTTTGATATCATCTACCTTAAGATTAAATATAGCTCAATTTGAATTCTTTTTCACATTTTCAACCATCGATTTTGAAGTCTCATCGCGACTCTAATAATTAAAGCGCTTTCAAAATGTATTCAAACGATTTTAAATTCTCTGTACGTAATCACCGTTGGTCAATCTTCTTTTTTCAGTTAGTTCGTCTACCTTTATATTTTAGTACCAAATAAAATGGAATTTGTTCGCTCTTTAAAATGCGTAAAACATTTAATATGCGTTCAAGTGACATTTAATTTAATGTACACTTAGTTCGGTGAGACTTGAAAAAATTTAATAAAAATCCTCCTAAGCCATTAACTTCTAAAATCTTTGTTTTTATTGCAGTCGAGTATTTAAGACATTATTTTTAGTGTTGGTACAAAACTGTGCGTTATATTTTATCCGCAAATATAGCGAATCTTACAAGATGTGTTAAGTTTTCTGGGCAAATGTTTGCCGACATTATTTTATCAATCCAAAAGTAATTAATTCTCAGTTTATGTTGAAATATTCTATTGCGAGCGAATTTCAAATCTAAGAGCCAGAGAAGGCAAATAGAACACCTTCGTGGCTATCAGATGTGTAAGTTGCGGTGCTGAAGGACCATGGTTTAATTCTCACCATCATAGATTTCCGATTAGTTTGATTGATTTGCAACTAGCTGTTATGCGCTTGGCCTGGTTAGTTTAATTTGTCTCAAGATATTATTCCGTAAGCGTTAAAGATGGTCAAATAAATTTAATAATATATTTAAATGTAAAAGTAGTTTTATATGAAACTCATGCCGTTGCAATTAAAAGAATTGATAATTATATTTTTATACAATGCAGGTTACGCTAATGGCACTATGTAGTTGTGGGCAAAATACGCTTCGTTTTCCGCTCTTGAATTCGAATATAATTACGTTGTACGTGCATCCGTTCTAAATGTCGAGAATTGAATGATTACTCTGGAAAATGTAACACTTTCTTCATTAGGTTACAATTATAATTTAACAATTTTCATCACGTTTGCAAAGGTTTGCACGAAACGATTTTTTTCGAGTAAATTTTATTTGGATTATAAACCTCAACTAAAGCAACCATATAAAACCTATTTTTTACACTTGAACTTTCAAAAATTAAACTTCCTATTTAATTTAGAAATGGTGAAGAGTATAAATAACGTTTCGAACTCTAGGTTGCTCAAAAGTGTCAATGTCGAATCCAAATTAGAAATTTCGCTTCAAATAGTTTTGCAATACTCCAACAGTAACCTTAATCCACTTTCGAGTGTGACATAAGAAAATCTTAAATTAAGCAACGCGGCGATAATTATAGTTTTATATTTAACGGTTTAATTTTTTCCTATAAAAATAGCCAACACTAAATTATCACATAAAAGAATTGAAAATTCAATCGATAAGATTAAACGCAATTTTTTGCAGTAATATCCTTTTACCCTTACTACCTACAAACGATTTTGTACGAAAAAGAAACCAACTCGAAAAAATCCCATGAATACCGATCCCAGAAAGTAAAATATCGAGATTTATTTATCATTTGCTACAGAGAGTTAACGTGAATCCAATCATACAGATGGAAAAGTCCTTGATCCATGTAGAATATTAATCTTTTATTCTACAGGTTCCTTTTTGAGAACGGAAAATTATTTATTTCTTGTTTGAAAAATAATTAAAAATGTATTTAGTTATTTTGGGTTCCCATTTCTTTTCTTACAATTTTCAATGTTACGTAGTTATCTAGACAAAATAGTAAAACGATTATTGCCAAAAAAAATTAATGACGTATGCCAAGAAATGTGATTCTTATGCCAAGTTGAATGCGGTTAAATATTTTATTTTTCCAAGGTTGTTTAACTCGAGAGTAATAATAATGTGAGGAATGACAAACAAATTTCTGCTACAGGATGGACCAAGTCATAACAAAATTATTAATTATTTAAGTAAGAATCCAAAAAAATATATAGTGTGGTGCAGTTTTACTGCTTTGATGTTTTGGTTGCTTTGATTGTCTACTTTACATTGAAAATTCTCTTTTCCTGTCACGTACTTTCCGGAAGGCTAAGTATGGGCTACTGCTTGAATGCGATTCTAAAGAACTAAATGTTAGAGAAACTAACGGGAACTTCATCGAATCGAACCACTTGGGTTTGATTGGAAAGAATTGGGTTTATAAGAACTGCAAATTTCCAATTAAATTCGGCCAATGTGTATAAGGATAATCGTTGAATCCAAAAGAGATATTGTACATTTTCCTTGATATTGTTTTCTTCTCCTAGCCAATTCCTTTGCAGATTAACTGTGCATTGGTACGAAAAGCGTTTCTCTGAATATGTTTCATCAACGTTTTGACCGTTTATTGCATTTACAGAAAAAACTACCGACATCCAGACAGGTACGCGTTTGCTAGTAGCTTTTATACAATAAACTTTAACCAATTAGCTTTAAACCGGCGTAGATGATCAGAAAAAATAATAGCGACCCCTCGTACTGGGTTATTATGAAAAGCACCTCAATTTCGCATTAAGATAAAATGATAGTATAGATCCACCTAATCAAGCCAGAAAATCTATATACTATCGTATTATAACGAGCTTATTGCCTTTATGCTAATCATTAAAATGCAAATTTCAACTTGTTTTTGTGCTACTTTCATCCAAAAGCATGCTAGAAACACGTATAAATCTCCATTTTAATTTTTATAGTAATTAGGGACATCACATTTTTCTCATTTTTATTATTTTAAACACAAACAATATAAATTTGCATATCGAATTTTTTCTAATTTATTATTGCGTTCAACAAGAATAAAAAAACTTTAATGAATATTAAACGAATAATCAAAAAAGAAACACTCCAATTGTATTATATAAAAGTATTTACGTCGAAGTGTTTACTACAACTATGAAATGAGGCTCATTAATCAACCTGACACTTAATACGTTTTATTGATGCTTAGAAACAGTAACTTTCCCAAAAGCAAAAGTTTTTCCTAAAAAAAAATTAATAAATAACTTAACAAATTATTACGATATTAATCAACTGAAAACGCAATAAAAGTTATTTATAACTTCAATAATTTGGTGAATTTGCAGAAAAAAGTAGATGGGTATAGAGGCTTAATTTTTCAAATTATCAAAATATTAAATTAGCTTTTTAAATTGTAAATTTTAGGCAACGTGAAGGATTTGACAAATAAGTTCGCTCAACTTGCTTAATTTCAATTTTAAGTAATGGAAAAGTAAAAGTTTATAAGAGAAGAAAGTAATAAAATTTAAATTAGACTTCTACCCTTAAGATAAGTGCAACCACGATATCAATTCTGCAGGAATGATGAAACTAAAGCTGCTAAACAGCAGTCAGGACTACTGCCAGGCGACTGACTTATAGTTTATTTGGCTCCAGGCTTCTGCAGCAGCAAATCTATACCGAGATTGTTGTTCTTCCGAACACGTCATATAAAACCATTATTGGATGGGATTTAAACGTTTTATGTGCATTTTATAATGTGCCATTTTTATTGTAGTGGTAACATGCAAATTGTAAATTCTATTTATGTTACTTAACAATACAATATTATGAACCTTACTGAACTTTCAAAGTTATAATTTTGCATAAAATAAGTTTTTGCTATCATTTTTATTAAATTATATTAAAGAGGCAGAAGTTTTGTGCTAAGGATGATCATCCACTTCACTGCGTTTAAGCAGAAAATCGTTGTACCAAAATAAGGAAGCTGAAGATATTGTTGTGCTTTGAGAACTTAAGTGATAACAGAATAACAGATTAACAGCATTAAACTTTACAAAACTTACAATGTTCCTCTTCTACGGAGCAATTAAAAAATTTAACATTATAATATTTAAAAATAAATTTTAATAAAAAAAATTGGAAAGTTTTTGCATAATATAATTTGGTAAAACACATTCAATATATCAAATTTTTTTAGTTCTTATAGTTGTTTATGCTATTTAGCGTCTTAAAACAACAAAATTTATATTAAATCTTTTACTACGAGTGGGGTTGATAATACATATAAGAGTACGCTGACCTTTCCTGCAAGATTTATTAAAGCTGTTATAGCTTATACGTTTTGATATATAAGACCAACTTCTGTTAGAATAATTTACTTATCAGATACAATTTAAATCAATATAAGTACTTATCGAGTACATTGTGTAAGATGTCTGGTGGTGAGCGAAAGCTATTAATTGCAACTTCAATTATAAAATTTAGGTTTATCTAACCTAAGAAAGTACAGGTAGGACGATTGGATTTTTCATTTTCCAATCCGTCACTAAAAAATAATATTTCGTGAAAAGCGTAGTGTAGCACTAAACGTTAAATGCTCGTTAGCGATAGGGAAAGTTCGGAATACCAGATTCAGAAGAAAAAGAAAAGTTGGCGTAAATTATTGTCGCTATCGAAACTTTGAGTTCAAGATCCCACTATTGGTCATCAACAGAATTTCCAGTTCAATAACAAAATTTATGAATTGAAAGAAAACACACCTACTTATCTTGATTATGAGCTTTAATTAACAAGTATCCAGAAAAATTGAAATGTAAGATTGAAATGTGTGAAATATAGAGTATCCTATAAATAGTGATTTCTCAAGTATGTAACATTTTTACTTGAAACCTGTGAATCAAAATTTTGCTGTTTGATAGGGAATATTTCAGCTTGCTGTAAGTTTTTAGGAAAAGCCAGCTGGAAGGTTTTCATTACTTGACTGTAGTTATGGGTTTCTGGAAGAAACAACCAGAAGTTTGTCATTATAATCTTATTTGGGTATTGCTGTAAGGTTAATGAGACAACCAGCTGGTAAGTTAGCTGTCGACATTAAATTGCTAATCTTCCGTTAGAATTTCTTACACAGTGCCATGGACCACGATTGTTTAAACGGCATTTGTGTTTCGTGTTGAGTCAATCAAAATGGTGATTTCAAAATCACCATTTTGGTCATTACAAAATCATGGTGGTCATTACAAAATTCCATAAGTATAAAATATGAAATTTTTTCAATTAACAAATATTAATTACATTAAATATAATTGTAATAATTATTAATAGTATTTGAGAAAGCTATTACACCTTACCAGTAGTTCCTATACAGCTAAGATACAGCAGCTACTTTTCAAATAAACTAAGGCTGGTACATCAACAGAAACCTGCGAGATTTTGGCTACTTTATCTTAAAAATATTCCTTGTAGGAATATTTATTCCAAAAAAAGGAAATAAGAATTAGATGAACTACTATACAACGTAAATAAAATTATTTACTTTTAAAACTATGTCAATGAGTATTCAACTCCTAGATGTAAACATATTGCTCTTTCGGATTATTCTTAAAAATGGTATCAAGTATGGAATTATTTGTCAGGAACGTGTATCGGAAATATAAACAAGCACTGCTTACATCAAAACGTGATAGCAGAAATCGTTACGTATTTACGATGGCACATGACTCCCAATTTACTCGAATTATGATGTCCAAGATCAAGAGCAAACATGATATTATTTGGGTTTAAGCTTTGTGGAATTGATTATTAAATTAATTATCCAGCGAAGGGAAACAAAATTGTATACTTTTGGATGTCTTCGCAAAATATTTCGTCGTTATCAGGTGACAAATAAATGAAATGTTTTGGATGTAATTTTTTTAATCAATGCTATTTGGGTGTGTAGATGTATCATAATGACGTTGCAAAATATAAACCAGCATGCAATATTTAGTTTCCACTATTTGCAAATAAAAAGATGACCGTAACTATATTTTTGTTACTTTTACTATCCATGTCTACCATTTTACAAATATGAAAATAAATAAATATTAAATTAATACGGTAGAGCCATAATAAATAGCTTTTATTATATTTTTTCCCAATACCTATATCGATGTTTATTGTATGAAATAGAATGGCCAACTTACATTGATTGATATTTGCAGATAGGGAACAGAAAATTTCCCACGACAATAACTTGCAATTACTACGACCAATAGCAGGTTTAAGATTATTACAGTTGGAAAAACTCGATATACTTCTAATACTAAGCTTTTATTTCGGCATTTCAATAACAATAAATATATTGATTACGTTACAATATAATTTGCAAGAATTGCAACATAACTTTGTTGCAAAACTTTTAAACTGATTTCTGCAATTTTTCCAAAAATTACCTTTGGCGCTCTGCTCGAATTTTTCAAGACGATTTTAGACGTAAATTATCTGACGCCAACTTTTGTAAAAAATCATTAGATAAAAATGACGAAAAAATTTGAAAACCTTAACTTTTAACCTTATCGTATTACACTCATATATATTCGAAAAAAACTATATGCACCAATAAATACCACAAAGAAGATTCACCGAATTGAAAATAATGAGCATATCCATTTTACTGCGCATTGCAAATGTATTAGAAAGCTTTTGGTTGGTTATTCGTAATGGTCTTTCAACCATAAACTGATATCTCAATTGAAATACATTTAATATTTTTTCAAAGCATATACCAGCACTGCAACACATGATAAAATCAAACCCTCCTGGCGTTCCGACTCGGTTTAAATAATTTTTAATTTAACTTACAAATAATTCTGTAAAAATGAAAAATGTAAACACATTTTAATAAATGAAATTTCCTAAAACTAAAATTATTAAAAAATATTTACCTTTATTATGAAAATTTATATATTTAAGCCACGTCATGACATCACATCTGCATTTTGTGAGGCCAACTGCAACAATAGAAAAATTTTATTAGTTACATAGATGCACATCTACATTTTCAGTGCGAATTTATATTTTCATCGTTCAATATAACTGTGTCGTCTTATATGTAATATAGATAATATAATTATGAGATGAATAATCTATTATTATTGTACCCTTGCATCCAGGTGATTTAGTAAAAGCTATCTGCTAACTACGAAAAATATTATATTGAGCAAACAAGAACAATAATCAGTTTTGCTATTTAATCCAATTTCTGTATGTGCAAAATATAATATTTTCCCTCGTCGCCAGATGACTTTCAGTACGCTATCTAGCGAGCACAGTAAATTCGACATTACACTTTTTACCATGTAATTTCAGAATTACTGCGGCTGATACGTGAACCAACATTACGTAATATAAATATTTTCAAATTACAATGTTAAGTAAAAAAACAATTGTAGTAAAAACTAAATGAAAGTAATAACAGCATTTTTTGTAATTCCGCTACAATTTTCATTAGTTTTAAATCTACCCAATTTAACATCTCGTTTTGCGCTATACTGTAACCGCTTTTGTGGAGATTTTATCATTACTTTAACTTTTTGTAAGAACCACTTGTTGTAAAAGTTATCTAATAACACAGCAAACTAAAACAGTTTTTGTGTTATGCCTTTAATAAAATTGTTTAATTTTTGCAGGGCTTAATTAGTTAAAAAGTTTTAATGCTTTTACTACACGAAAATATACTATTTCTCATTTGTGGACGGTAATTTCAAATAATTATCCGAAATCGTGGGGAGCAGAAATTTTAGAACCTTTTCTAATAAAAGAACCGCAAGTAAAACTCATATACCAACACATAACTTTTTTATCTTTACATATAAATCAATTATATCAACTACTATTAGAAATGCGACCCTGACGTTTATAAATTTATATTTTATACCAATTATAGCTGTAATAAATTTTATTATTTTTATTATTACATATTAATAATTTTTATTATAATAGTATAAAAATAATATATTATGTCAGTACCTTGGAGATTTCTTTACTATTTTGAAGGATAAAATATTAATTTATTTACATTTATAATTTTTTTATTGTAACTCAGAGAAATTGAAAATAAATATGTACCAAAAAAGTTTCCCTTTTTGATTTGAACATATAATGCAATATTTCCAAAGATATCTCATATTCACAACATAAAACCAAAAAAAAATCATTTGGGTATAATTTGAAAAGAAAAAACAATCAAATAAGTAATAAAAAAATAAGTTAGAAATATATTCTTATCTTATATTTATATAATTAACAGAATTTAAGTGTACGATATTATAATATTTATTTAAATATATTATGGTATATAGTATGTACAATACATAATATAGTTATGTCACTTTCTATGAAACGAGTTTTATTTCTACACGACTGATTTTCTGGAAAACTGCTACATATTGTAAATAATATGATTGGTAGATCTATATCTATCTAATATATCTGCTCTACTTTATAAAAAACATATTGTATAACAAAGATATCACAAAATGCAGGGATTTTGTTTTCTATCAGACTATTTAAAAAAAGGTTCAGACCTTATCAGATTTGAAAATGCATTTAAAACATAATGGTAAATATTTACATCAAATATAGCATTGAGAAAAACTAAGTTTTATATAACAAAGCTTAACAATACCTACCCTTTTTATTTTTCCAACAACAACATTACAATAAATGTCTGTATTTCGTTTCAGAGAACCTTCTAGCATGTGTTTATTGAAAAAGAAACTCGTCAAATTGGTTTAAAAAACAAGAAAAATTTATAGACAGGATAAAATTAAATAAATAGCAGACATTAAAATTAAAATAATAAGTTGACTATTCGCATATCGTTGATAAGCCATATTATGTCCTGGCAAAGGCTTCCTTTAATCTACAATCGCAGAAGTGAGATATTTTGTCTAGGCAAACTATTTTTCCACAAAAATAAATATTTTCTACCTCTCATAACAAAACTCGTGTAAAAAACGTTTTAGCTAAAATATAAAGCTCGCGTGCTTTTCGTCAAGATTAAACAGAAAATTAACATATACGCAGTAATGATGATAAAGTTTTGATGGAACTTGCTCAGTGATAAACTTAATTTTATTTGATCTTTATTCGCGTTTGGGGTTGGTCTAAAAATAATGAAAAAATTACCATCAATGTTAATATTTTTTCCAAAAAATGAACGCATTGTTATTCAATGAAACTTATCCAATAAATTGGTAAGTGCCCAATATTTAGAAAGCAAGACCATTGTCTTGTATTTAAAACATCCCGGCTTTATAAACTTTTATAGTTTGTTTTAGTGGCAATTTGATTCTTTTTTATTACTTTAGATCTGTACAAACATCGGTCAATTCTTATCTGACGTTTTTCGCGAATACGACTTCACAATGGTTTTCTCTTTTCGATTTTACATTTTACGTTATTTTATGTTCGACGATAATGAATTTGTTACCAAAAGTGTGTTTGCGTACTCGCATCGCAAATTGTTACTAAAAATATTAAAGTTGATAAAAAAAATTTTATTTTCATGCAAATGGCCGCGTCGTTCTCCATTCCGTAAGATGAGTGAAATTATCTCGGGTTTTATGCATTTAAACCTTCAAGCAAGCAGCAACAATGATTTTTAAATGGTAATTTTCAAATTCAAATTATTTTTTATTGCAGGAACAATAGGATGACTTAACCGAGATCTGAAAAAATTATGAAGTGATGAAAGGCAGCTGCTACCTACTTTCAGTGTTGATTTATGTTTTGTGTTATGTTTATAGTTAGGAGTCGTCGCTGTAGGAACAAAATTTGTCATAAATTCTGATACACGATAAGGTTTTCTTTTTTAGCACTTTTTAGTTTTAGTATAAAGTTTACGATACTAATTTTTGGGCAGTTGGACTCGGATATTGTCGATATGAATTTAAAAGGGTGGTAATTTTTTGCGGAAATGCAAGATAAAAGATACCGCAACGTAATTAATATCGAAATTGAAAAATTGAAAACTCGCATGTATAAATGTAACCCCAAGGCAAAATAAAGCTGAAATAAACAAGTCTTTATTGCAAATGAAATTTCAATATTATGGTTAAAAAAACTACCACAAACTGTATGTTATTGTCTCAAAATATATACCACGTCTAAGATAGGTAAAACATTATTACTGGAGAAGTAAGTACATAATATCATGCAAACACTATAACAACAATACCAATTGCTAAAACAAACATTGGTTATGTACGGATGAATGGGTAAATAACGCTGATTGATTATACAATGGTATAAGTCTTCATCGGGTCACACTTGCAGCACTGTGATTCATCCATGTATACCTTATCTATAGGTAGCGATACAATAAGCTTAGAACTTCAATGCAAATGAGCTCAAATCCAAACAGTAAATTTTTAAAAAAATGCGGCCTGAAGGGCGCATTAAACAAACTGCAGCTTGGAGCTCTCATTTAAAATAATATTTTTTGAATTCAATCTGTTGGATAAACAGAAAGATAAATACACTTATGTTATTATAATATACTAGCTGAATACCCGGCTTCGCCCGGGGTCTCAATAAAAATAAACTGCTTTGCTTTTGTCACAAGTACCTACTTTGATTTAGGCCCTTGAACTTTGTGCAGCGTTTTTTCTTTTTTCATTTTTAAACAAATCTGATTGTGAGTTTCAAACACATTCCGATTGGTTGGCTCGTGCAAGCTTTATACATACGTTTTACATCCAACAATTTGACCCTTTTTTCTTTTGGACATTATTAAACAAAGAGTTTCAAAATTATGAAAAAAGCCTTTTTTCAAATATGTTATGAAGAATACTCTTTAAGCAAATAAAATTTGTTAAATTTCAGTTGCGAAACTAAGTTTATTAAAATATTTTGCCAATAAAACCAATTGCATTTGTTTATCTTAATTAAATTTTTTGTAAACTTAATTTGAATTGCTATTAAAATTTAGACAAAAGTAAGTATAATTTTGAAGAATTTTGATTTTTAATTTTGAAGCACTCGATGGTGTTACACCCCTCAGCCCATTCGGTTTGCGCAGTTTAATCACAAGTGTGTTTACGATTTTAGCATATTTACTTGGCAGTTGCTATGGTAACGTGACATTTTTCAAATTTTCAAGTTTTTCAAAATTAAACGGTCAAGCAAATAAACAGCATAACCCCGTACCCCCCACTCCGTAAGGATATGTTATAATTCTTTTTTAAAACTAAAACGGTAGCGGAGAGTTTTAATAAATTTTCAAACCTTTAATGTTTTCCTGCATTGTAATATTTGGGTACTGAAGGGTGTTCCACAACCCCAGACCCTCCGGATTGAGTAGTTTATTTTTTATCAAGAGTAAACTGAAGATCTCTCGTTGCAGAGGCACTGGAGGGTGTTCCACACCCCCCAGACCCCACGGTTATACTAATTTATTTTTATTAAAAGTGAATTACACATTTCCGCATATCTCAAGTTTCTTAAAATTAGCTATGGGCAAGCAAATGTATTTAATTCATAATCTGACAATTAATTACAAACTTTGTAGTCAGGGGTAAGAAATACAGCATATTTTTGCTTTGCTGTTTTCTATTTTAAAAAACTTCTTTGTATCGCAATAATGACAATAAAATATCACGTTACCATAGTAACGGTCAAGAGAATATTCTAACATCTTCAAATTACTTGTGATAAAGATAAACTGCCCAAACCGGGGGGTCTGGGGGGTGTGGAACACCCTCCAGTGCATAAATTTTGGAATGCAGAACATCAAATGTTTTTAAATTATCTTAAAAGCCTTATACAACCGCTTTAGTTTTTTTGAAAATAATGACATACCCTGGGACAAAAAAAAATTACAGGTTTATGCAATGGGAATCTCGTTAATCCATTCGTGCGCGTCCAAAATTCTCCGCTGTTATTCTTTTTTAACAAATTTTTTTTTCTGACCCCCGTTTTTATGGGAATAGGTCCGCTTGATCCTAAAGAGTAACTGTGTAAGATTTGGTTCGGATCGATTCAATATTCGAAGAGTGTATAGCAAACAAACTGACAAACGAGCTCTTTGACAGCAGTAACTATTGCTGAAAGCTTACAAATAATGTTTCGTTTTATTGTTCATTTAACCTTCTAATTTTAAAAAATTTGAATCAAATATAATGTATAATATAGATTGTTGTGTTTTTTTCATTTGTAAACCGATTCCATTGTAAGTTGAAAATAAATTAATCTGTAAATAATTAATTTCTTACAATTTTGAATTTATAAATGTAATTTTGACATAAAATTATTATTTGTTGGTTAGGTGGGGACAATTTGAGTCAGATATGGACACTCTATAGGTTTGTTCGTTGGACGTGTACTGAACAGTTTCCGATTACGTCACACTGATAGCTTTTTAGAAGTTACATCGGAGGAACACTTTTGGAACAACTTATCGTTGATATAAATAACCTAACCTCAAACTATTTTATAAATAAGTTGTAACTGTGGTGTCTAAAATGAATAAATTAAGCCACAAGATATTGCAAATTAAGTACTTATATCTTATTCATATTTAACAATGCAATGACAACTTATTTACAAAATATTTTAAGGTTAGGTTATTTACATTAATTATAAGTTGTTCCAAAAGTGTTGGTTGGCTCTAAAAAGCTGTCAATGTGACGTAATCGGAAACTGTTCAGAACATGTCCAATAAACAAACCTTATGTTTTATTAATTTATAATTTGGAATAAATAGTTAATTGGGTATAAATGAAATAATAAATTTAAAAACTATTACATTCATGAAAAATTTTTACAAATGAAATGAAATAGTTTTCTAATTGCGTTAGAAATAGTAATTTTATCATCGTGACTCCGTAATAGTCAAAATTAAAATTATTAAAAAAGTGATGGTTTTGTTAAGTTTTTTTAGCAGTTGTCTGCAGTCTGCACTAAGATCCTTATGACATAAATCCTAAGTTTGAAGATTACAACTAAACGCGGATATGTGAAGCCCCTAGGGGGCTTAATGTGGTCTGGGTTGGAATTATCATAGAAAATGTAATTTTAACAATTAATTGTGTACATTTGCGCTTGGGGAGCAAGGTCTTTCTCGTCCCACAGCAAAAGCTATGCAGACCAAAACTTACCATTTAGTACTCGAATACGTTCCAAGTTCGAGTTAACTAAATGATAAAACAGAAAGAAATTCTGAAGTGAAAGAAATTAAGGTCAATAAGAAATTGTCTACACCCCAGCAATAAAAAAGACTTAAAAATACAATATTGTTTTTAGCATGAAATTTTAATATTCTGCCAAAATATTAAATAGCAGCACTATTTGAACTTCACCATAAAAATCAACAATTTCTGATTATAAAGGGTCTACCAATCAGGGTTTGTTTTAAATTTGGTTGAAATAGGTCAAGTAGGCAGTTCTGTTATTCAGTTTTTATCATATGTATAATAAAGGTCAACATTTAATATAATGCCTTTGATTTCGCTCGAAAATCGTGTTAAGATAATTCAAATCCATTATGAAAATGGTCGATCCGTGAAGACTACATTTCGCAAAATTCGCGATATTTTTATTTGTAACGATCGTCCATCTGAGACTACAATTGCGAATTTAGTGCGAAAATTTGAGTCCACCGGTTCAGTAGTAAACGTAAGCACAAAATATGTGCTCGTCCATGTCGTTCAATCGAAAATATTGCTGCAGTACGTGAAAGTGTCACAGAGGACCCAAATTTATCGGTTTCACGACGTTCTCAACAATTAGGCCTGTCCACAATGACCACATGGCGAATTTTACGGAAGGATTTAGCTCTAAAGCCTTATAAGATACAACTGGTACAAGAATTAAAGCCAGCAGATCATTCTCAACGTCTTAGATTTGCTGATTGGATCATTGAACGTGGTGCTTGTTTTCAGAAAAATCATCTTTTCGGACGAAGCACATTTTCACTTAAACGGGTATGTTAACAAGCAAAATTGTCGAATTTGGGCTTCTGAAAATCCAAAAGCAGTTGTTGAACAACCACTACATCCATCTCGTGTCACTGTATGGTGTGGTTTATGGGTAGGGGCATCATTGGTCCCTTTTTTCGAAAATGAGGCTGGTGCTTTCGTTACTGTCAATGGAGTTCGCTATAGGATATGGTAACCAATTTTATATGGCCTATTTTGGATGATATGGGTGTGGAAGATTGTGTTTCAACAGGATGGAGCTACGTCCATACAGCGCATGAAACAATCCAACTATTGAAAACTAAATTTAACGGGCGTTTAATTTCGGAAAAGGTGACGTCAACTGGCAAAGATCCTGTGATTTAACGCCATTGGACTTCTTTTGTGTGGGCTATGGAAAGATAATGTTTACGGAATAATCCACAAACAATTTCAGAACTAAAACAAATATCAAGCCGTCATCCGAGAAATAAGTTCGCAATTATGCAAAATGTATTCGAAAATTTTGTTAAAAGAATCGACGTCTGAAACGTAGTCGTGGAGGCATTTACGATATTGTTTTCCATTCATAAATGTTCAACCCTACAAATATTTCAGTAGAGAATTAAAAATTATTCATCAAAATATGTGTTCTTTTAAAATTATAAAAACAAACCTGATTGGTAGACCTTATATATATTAGATTTTGTCTATTTTTTGTAATTCATAAAAATTTTAATGTATGTCTGATTATTATTACTGTTTTTTTTTCAGCTTTCGTCAAATGTTAACTCACTGGTTTAGGTTATTTACTTCTGATGCATAAAATATAAGGATCCACAAACAGAGACGGTTTTACGAACCGATCGTTTGGAACTTGGAAATAAAAGTTGCAAAAGGTATTATTCCTTATCAAATAGAAATATGTTATAGTTATGGTTGACATTTTAGGTCCCATCAAAACTTTGTTAAGTTATAAATTTGCTCATTTTTAACTTGATAATATCTCAAATCAATTGAAACAAAAATAAGTTTATTTTGCCTTTTTCCAATTTCACATTGGAGGTTGTCAAAAACCAAAATGACTAATACCAAATTTTCCGTTACCTTCCTCTCAGACCATAGATCTTAGGCTATGATGCAACTATCTCACTTTTTTTAATAAATTAAAATGGATATATTGTAGATTCTAAAGTATCTAAACCTCTCAGGATAAATTGAAAATTTAATCTCATAATATAAAAAATATATTTTCATTTTGTAAAATAATTTCACCTTCCATGTAATGTAATTCAAATGTATCTAATTATTCCAAGTTGAATATTTAAACCGTAAATGTAATACCTCCGCGTATATTAAGCATAAAATTTAATTTTACACAAGCAAGCAGAAGAAAATGTAACTTCAAAATACCTCATTCTATTTCTTGCGTTTATAAAATATATTAATAAAATAGTGTAGTTAAGAAATTTCTATTATTAAGTTGTAGTTAAAATATTTTCTCAACAAACTTTTAAGGAATGTTGTTTTTTTTTCTAACAAAGTTAACAATTATAAAGAAAAACTTTTATTTTAGCATGAAAACAAAATTATGTTAACTATTTCAACAGAATCTTCATACCATGCATTTCTTAAAAGATCAGAAAAGTTGTAGTAAGTTGTTTGAAAAGTCAAGAAAAGCTCGTTCGTATACTAAGAGATCGTAAATAAGCTTAGAAAACTTTTGTTTTTTTCATTGAGTTGAAATTGCAAAATTCGAAATATTTCAAACCAACTTAAATATTCAAATAAATTTTCTTTAGGTAAGTACTTAACATTTAATATAAATTTTGGAAAATTGTTATTAGTAAGAAAGTTTTGTAATCAATTAAAAGTAACACCAAAGCAATTATTTTCGAGAATTTCGTTTTATAAATTAGTGAACAGAATGAAAGAAGATTTTTTTGTTTAATATAAATTTTGTTCGTTTGTTCCCGAACATTCGAGTGGCTTGAGATTGGCAATGTTCCATATAATATTTTCTAAACTTGTATTTTTTTTCTTTAATACAGTTGCTTTTATACTTTTTCTTAATCAAAATCCTTTTGAAGAAAATAATTATTAAATATATTCTTTTGTAAAATAAGCAAAACACATTTTGATAATTGTAATTACTCAAAGAATAAGTGCACTATATATCAAAAATGCACCGATGGATAAATGTCAATATCACTTACGCTTCACCTAAAATCTCATCAGCTTTATTTTGCAAGCAGCTTTCTGTATTTTTTAAGCGCTACCTCGAAAGTTGCTACTATTGCAAGTATACCTATGTACATACGTATTTACGGTGCCGTCTTCACTATATAACGATTTACTGTTGGCGTAAATGGTAAAAACCAAACAACTGTATAAAATTGCAAAGTTCGTTTTGAAGCAAAATTCGACAATGTCACAAGCCATGCTCTCACTCGCTACAGATAATTAATAAAAACATTACTTTGACCCCCTCCATAAAGTGAGGTTTCTATGTTTTTCTTTTAGAAAAAAAAAATTTTAAAATAGTTAAAAAATTAAAACACAAATTTTCAAATATTAAGTGTTTCGTCGACATACAAGGCAACGTCTAGATCGATTTATGACAAGCTTTTTCCATATTTAAGCTTTTGTAGACATCTGGATAAACGTCTCTTACATACGGAAGTTACTGCAACGAATTTATCTTTTTCTCTAAAAATGGGCACTAAAGTGTTATACTGCACGTTTGGAGATAATGTGGGCGCTGCATCTCTTTTCCGTAATTCGCTTTCGTATAGTTTGTTCTGTAAAACCCAGTTCTCCGTAATCATAAATTTTGTTACTTTAAGCCAAAAAGAAATATTAAGGTAATCATCAGAAAATTATCATTTTTATGACTTACCAACTCTATACATTTATGTATCTGAACTACATTTCTTTATTGGCAATGATTCTTCTCCTCTCTGGACAGTTTCAAACTAATTATACCTTAACCATTATGTAGCTAGGATCGGGAAGGTTCTAATTTGCCTTTTATTTCTCCTTTTCTTGAAATGCAAAGTTTATCACTTTTGCTACCTATTTTAACGGCCAAGGCAGACTAGAATCTCGACCCATGCTTAATTAGAGAATTTACTGCATTATACACAAATAATAATGTTAAGCATCTCATTCACGTTAAGACATAAATTAAAATGTATATGGCTATCTAGCTAGCTGCGATCCACGTTTACAGTAAATTTAAAATTATTTTGTTAACGCTGCACAACCTTGATGGTGTTAATTTTTAAAGAGAGGATTCGGATGGTGTAACGTCTGGGGTAAGATGGATTTTACAATTTTCTTTTCACAATTGACGTTAAAATATAATCTTAAAAAAGCAAGACGATCATTCGCCTGATGTTAGCACAATCAACTGCTAACGCGAGGCGCCCCAGTTCGAGTCCGGGGAAAGACTCACTTTGTAAGGCCGTCTTCAGGCTTCTGAAGGCACGTAAAATCAGTGGTCCTCTCACAAGGTGCGAGCAACATCCTTGAGGTATTAAATGTTTGAGTACCCTCTTGAGGAATTGGACAACGTCGCAGGTCGTTCAAAAACCGAATTCGTATATTTTGTAATCTTTAAGTACTTGTGTGCACTGATAATTTACCAGATGTTGGCCATTAAAGTCTTTGCTTTAATTTGGAGTAATCCACTGCTTACATTTTTGTTAAATTTCTTTAAAATATTTTTTGATAAGTGATAACAACTTTATTCCCCAACTGCTTCCTTGATAGTGGTGTAGCTAGATTGTTTCTAGGGAGAAGAGGGCGTAATCACAGTTTATGAAGACCTTTTTTTGCTTTATTCCCCACATATAATCCAATATTTTATAGATTTATCCCCTATTTAGGGATGATCGATGAAAAATTAAAAAGTATTTCGTGCATTGAGTAAAGAGTTTTGGGTTTTGGTTGCCAGGTATTCTGTAACTCATTTTTGTGTACAGATTTTTTCAGAAAAAGTAAAACTTTGTTTCCACGTAAAGAGATGAGTTACAACATACAGACCTAAATCCTTATGCAACAACCTTTAAGGTATTCATCATATGAAGGGTATTTCATACTACCCCCCCTTTCCCAGTTTTAAATCAATAAAAAAATAAATAGGGTCGTAGGTTCGATTTTCATTTTTTGAAAAGCTGATAAGTAAAATTAGATAAAACAATAAAATAATTCCTGATCGTGCTGAATGCACTATTATTGGATAATATTGGATAATAAAAATTATTCTCTATTGTTTAATTTAATGATAAAGGGTTCGTGGATTTTTTGTAAAAGATTTTGAAAACATAGCCGCAAATTAACTTGTTTGTAATAAATTTGTTTTTAAAAAAGTTCTAAACACTAAAATTAAATAGTGAAATAAAAAAAAGTGACATTATAAACAATTTAAAATACATGTGAAAACAAAACACAATTCAAAAACAGAAACAAGATTTTGCAGACAACTTAACAGTTAAAGTTTCGAAAAGAGCCAGTTCCTTAAGATATGCTAATACGCGCAGACGCAAAATGCATTAAAATTGATCAGAAAGTTTCAAAAAAGGTTTGTAAAGTCAGAATTCTACCAAAGTTTGAGTGAATAAGTGGAATGATAATAAATTAAGGAAACTGAAATTTTAAAATTGGTTGTGTTTAAAAAGTTACTAATTAAAATATCAAGAATAATAATTGGTGATATGAAATAATTAAAAAGTGATTTTAATTAAATTTTTAAGTTTTATGAATGCTAAAGTTGACGTAAAGAAAATATGAAAAAAAATGATTAAGAAGGCAAGTGGAGCTCAAAACAATGAAAATGGACAACCAACAGCAATATCTGAATAACAGAAAACTCACGCTAAAATTTAAAAAATTGAAAACTTAATAAACAACAAAAATTTAAATCATAAAATATTAAAACAAAAGTGACCACATAAACAAAATTTTAATCTTTTATTTTATTTTTTGACTCGAAAGTACACTTTCTCCTATAAAAATAGCTTCACCAAACGAAATAGTACAAAAATGCAAAAGTCTTAGGTAAGGAAAATTTTGATGGGTGTTTTATTCAGTCCACAATTTAAATTTAAAAATCACGATATTCCCTTAAAAACACAATGGTAATGAATTATTGCGTAATATTACGTTATAATGTATTTAATTCTGTTGCTAGTCCGTGCGTTTTACGTGGATCGACACTCACAACCGGGGAAGAGCTACCAATCGCTCCCGCATCTATCGCCGCAAAAATTCTAAATTTTAAGTATTTTCGCGCTCTGGAATATTTTCAGCAAGTTTAACCTCTTCTAGAACCTCGTAGCTCAAAGATTTATTATTTTCTAGGTTACTTTTGACTCCGATATATTTTTTATAACTTTTAATAGTTGACCTAAGATCTTCCGAGTCGATGTGGAAAATTTAAATTTCTGCCACACCTGGCGTATTTTTAAAAATTGAAGCGGACCTAAAGGCTTCACCCTTCAGCAATTATATCGTAAATATAAAGAAAACTTATTTAAAATTACTTTTAGCGCTAAATACTTATTTTAATATGCGATGGGCGGGGTCACAGTTTTAAAAAAGCCAATGAAAAAATTGCAGTCCAAATTAATTTTTGAAGAGGTGTTTTTAAAATATATAGCATTATTACCTTTCATAAAAAAAACAAGGTGAAAATTGCAATCAGGGTTAATTAACTCTCGCCTAACTATTTAAATATGACATCTAAGATTTTTTTCCTGGTTAGTTAAAAACAAATACGTACCGTAATTTTTTCTGTAAACATTAAATAATTTTTCGAAGTTGGTTTTTAAATATCACAACCCCCCCTCCCCCCATCGGGAGGGGAATAGTCTTAAATATAAAATATATTTAAATAATTATTTAAACAACTTCAAAAATATTGCAGCACTAATGTTAGTGCAGTTTTTTGTAATCGACAGATAAAAAAATATATAAACTCTCTGTCGAATTGTTATTTGACCTGTGCACATTTTTCGCCGTTGTGATAAAACTCGATTACAAGAATCTATTTTTCTAAACTTAAATCCCACATTCGGACGTTTTCAGGCAAAAAGTTACTTTGAACCCTAAACTAACTTTTTTAAAAACTTCATGTGAATACAATGATATGCGCTTTATGTAGTGGATTAACGAGATTTCCATTAATGTAATAATTATTTTTTACGTTTGGAGAAAATATACTATAAAGCAAAAGCATAAGGATTTGCCCTACAAATTTGTTCTTTTGCCCATTATAAAATAATTAGATTTTTGGTTATGCGGCCTGAAGACCGCGCTTAAAAAATGCATTCTTTATATGCATAAGAGATAGCAATCAGATAGGGCAAATTATGTAAAGTAAATTCAAACTTAAAAAAACATTTTTTATAAAAATTACTATACGTGCGATCTGCAGGCCGCAAAATCTTAGCAATATATTACTGTATTAGTCAGAATAACATCGTAATATGAAATAATCAATCGAAGAAAGAATATGAAATTGGGGCAACTCAGATCGTCAAATATTGTAATCAGAAAATTATATCATTTTATTTTTGATAATATTGATGTTTAATATACGCTTAATGACACAATCTATTGACACAAACTAAGATTCTCTAACAATTTGGTTATCACACGATTTTTATCAAACAATAAGCTGTATATGATTTAAAAATTAAACTGTTTATCTAGGAAATTTCAAAAACAAGAATTTAATTTTTCCCTAGAACAAAAACAAAGCAACAAAACCAAAAAGATAATTTGAGGAAAGTTTAATCTACGGTGTAAAAAAATTAAATTTAGCATAAGTTCACGATTTATGGCGCCCAATTTCACACGAACATAAAATAAGTTGGACCATAGCAATATTGTTGCTGTTAGTTCTTAAACTAAAGCTGTTAAAATCTTAAATTTGGTTCTGATAAGAATATTCAGTATATATACCGGGAGTTCTGGAGGGTATGAAGTACCCCCAGTGTCTCAATACCCGAAGGTAGAAAATTTATAACAAAGTTTTATCGTACTGCTGTAGTTTTTTTGAAACCTTCCAGACCCCCGGTCTATATCTTCTATTTTATAGTGTCGATCAATCTCCCAGCTATTTTTGAATATCCCCTCGACCCCTCATTAAATTTTCAAAATTTACTGTTCTTCGTTGCTAGTGTCGCAAATCATGTATCAATTTAAATTTTCTTTTGCTATCTAAGTGTGTCTGGGAGTATTTCATTCTTTTCCTATTCCCCTCTTTCCTGTTCTAATGTGTCTAAAGTGAAAATAATAATTAAAGGAAGCACGCAGCTGAAAATTGAAGAGATCGGTGATCTGGAGAATATGAAAAATTCAAATCCAGTACCGTAGTCAAGGTGTTATTTTGAAAAAGACACTTACGATTTATGAAGGTATACTTTTTAATTTTTTGGGAAAATTTATATAATATAAAAGGGGGACGGGTAAGAAACTCGTCATCCGATTTTGACCATTTTTAAAGTGGATTATGAAAGATGATGGTCTAATTAACGCTTAAAAAATAAAATTTGCGGATTATTTACACAATTTTGAAGAAAACGGCTTTAAAAATTTATTAAGAATGCAATTTACTCATTGACTCTATTGAACTGTAACCCCGCCCACCAAAATTAAAATGGGTTGTGGCAACATTTAAAATACCAGAATCTCGTTTTTTACAACTAATTATGAATGATAATGGTGTAATTAGCTAATAAAAAAATTAAATTTGTGATCGGACAACAAATTTTCGAAAAAAATCACTTTTTGTGTGAATTCGTTTCTGATGTGATTGCGCTGTCAAAACCTACTCTCTGCAACCCCACCGCGGAAGGGGTTCCGAGCGGTTTTGACACGCGCTAAACTTATTAAAAAATCCCTTAAGCGGCTCCAACTCGAAAAGTTTGAAAGTTGACGCGACGGATCTCAGAGAGCGACTGGTATCTCCCCACCACTAGTCACTGTCGACCCAGGCACAGCACACGTACCGTCTACAGAATGTTTTCCATATTTGGCATTTTACTACACAAAATACACTTACATGTATTTCTTATGGGAAAATTGCAATTTTCAAAATTAAATTGTGGCCTTATTACAAGTCCGACAACTTTCATCCTCACCTTAAAAGATTCGTATTTTTATGCTCTTTCGTTTGGTTAAACCATTTTTATAGGGAGAAGTGTATTTTCGAAGATAGGTTTCTTACCTCGACCCTATAAAAGTATGTAGTTAAGATTTAGACTCTATTTCAAAAACAGTTGAAGGTGGAGGGCGTATTCCTCAGAAATGCAATGGCAAATTACCAAGAAAATTTTTAAAGAGAACTCCTTAATTTTATATAATAAAGTGATTAGTGTGCTTTTGTCAAAAGACGACACGACGAGAAGGGTAAAATAACAAAGTATTATTCTCATGCAATTACAAAACGTGCAGTAAATATTCCATACTCCGTTTTTCAAAAATAATTCTTGCAATGTCCTACAAAACCATATTTGTTTATGATTTTAAATTTTAAAAATAATATTTAAAAAAATAGTGCATAAATATTAAATATTAGCCACAAGTCAAAATTTAGTATTCTTACAAAATATCAAATAAAAAAAACTCTAAGACTGAGCAAGGTATTTGTTTATGATTTTAAATTTTAAAAATAATATTTAAAAAAATAGTGCATAAATATTAAATATTAGCCACAAGTCAAAATTTAGTATTCTTACAGAAGATCAAATAAAAAAAACTCTAAGACTGAGCAAGGTTTAAAATTTAAGATTAATATTATTAATCCTAAATTAAATTAAACATTAATTTAATTTTTAGTTCTTTATTTTATTTCTTTTTTAATTTATACTTATTTTAGTAATTTAAGATTCAATTACTGTAGCTACGAGTAAGTTTATAATTATTATTCTAATCATAGCGTGGGTTAAACTTTAAGTTGCGGTTGTAAAATCCACTATAAAATAATAATATTAAATTGAAATTTAAAAATTAACAGTTATCTTTCAGCAATGGGGCATTCTTCGGATTTCTTAATTTACAAATAAATGTAGGTAGGTGTTTTCGCATACTAATGATTTATATGAATATGTATGTATTAAAAGTATTATTTAATAATTAACAAGCTAAACAAAAAATATAGTAAAATTACATCATCTGTTTCATTATTAAACTCATTATTTACTGCTTGGCCTAAACAGACTTACCGTTTTTTGACATGGTATAGCGTGTCTTGTAATAAAATTAAAACGAAGAACTGTTGGTCATAGTTAAGCTCACTATACTTTTGTGTAGATAAATTTATAAAAATAAATGAAACACGCAATGTTGAAACATTTTTCAACAATAAAAGTATTTAATGAAACTCTATTTTAAGTTTACTGGATACTATACAGTACTAAGTGTTAAAATTAGAAAAAATTTCTGAGTTTCTAAAGTTATTTTTAAAATGTGTTACTTACAAAAATGTAATAATACATTTTGTCATTGATAAAGCGTAGTGCGTATTATTTGTATTCATCGAATCAAGCAAAAGTTACACAGACCTGAGTGTACATCCAAATAAACTGTTCAAATATTTACTTCGAAAATTGCTATAACTTAAATTTTATTTGTTTTTTAGTAGAAACACTAAATTAGCTCGACGATGTCGCTTTTTTAATTATTAAAATATATTATTTCGGCTTGGCACCTGTTATTTTGGCTGCATCAATATTCCCGATTAAAAGTTCAAGTTTATTGGGCTTTCGTGTAAGAGCATATTATATACACTTTGTTTAAATTTTATAATAATTATAAACTTTATCACCATTTAAAATTATTATTAATCGATAAATTATTGCAAAAAATGTAATTTTAATTTCACTTCGAAACCACGACATAAACTTATATTTGGTTGAGCCGACTGGGGTTTAGTAAATTTAGTTAGTATTTTTCACTGACAGGTGCTTTTCTCAGTTTCAACAGGTTAGACACTTGGTAATACAATAGAATTTAAAATGTTTTGTGTTTATTTCACAAATTCGTTTCGGTGTTAAAATATTTTATTTAAATTTATATCAAACGTCACCTAAAGATAATATCGAACGATTAATATTCGTTTCAGCGCTGAGAGAAATTTGCGATGCTCAGAACTTTTCATTTAATTACTTACACTAATAAACTTAAATCAAAAATTAATATTGGCAATTAACCTGTAGCGTAGAGTATAAAACAGATCTGGATATACTACCTATACCTGGTATCCGTTAAGACAGAGTACTGGAGTGTTGCTGGGATACGCACCGGGATCGATATCCCTCTGCGAAGAGCGCGAAACCCAGAAAAAAACATATTGCCTACTCGTTGAATACTACTACTGTTTACTATGAACCGCAAACTTAACTTGACATCTACATTAAAGATTTACTTTTTCAGTTACAAACAAGATTTCTTCTTTTTCAAAACAAACAAATAATAAATTTCATTATTTTCTGGGGCTCTAGCTATTTGTCTTGAAAACGTTTTGTACGCAAGTGACTGAAATTTACATCATCATTAAAAATTTTTAATACTTTCAGTTTTTTTATATCACAAACCACATTTTAGGTATAATAATTTTTAAAAACGATAATATACTGAAGATGCGATTTTAAAAATGTTTGTTGATGGTGAATTCAACACCAAAAGTCATACATTTCAGTTTCTCCTGATTATTTTGGATGATAAGTTAATAAAGGTAGGGCCATTTCTGTTATCTTCCCGCCACCGACGCGATTTTGCCGAGCATTGAATGAATAGAATAATAAGATTTCCATTTCTTAATGTTTAACAGCAAAATTTCCCTTTTCCAACTTTTGGTTTGCACTTTACGCGATATTCAAGTGTACAAATCAATATTTTCTTTATCGTTCGGGAAATAAATGACACAAATAACGAATAATTATTTGATGGTGATTGCTTTCACAGAATCTCATTATCCGCTCATGCGCTAGTATGCAAAATTTAAAATCAAAAATATTTATTTAAATAAGACCAAAATACTACTTTTTCATTAATTAAAACAATTTATTCTTTTTTTAAACGTCAAAAAGCAGCAATAGTTTTGTGGCATTTAATTGTTAAACTAAAAGTTTCACTTCACTTTTTGGTGAAAACATTTGTTTTACTTTACTGCCGCCTGCCATCATTCCGTTTAACTTTTAGTGCTGCTTTAGTTTATTAAATATAATAAGTATTTAACAAGATTTGAAAATAAATTACCTAATGTTTTATTTAAGACTTTTTATATTTTTCCCCAGTGACAGTAGAGGGCACATTTTCTTGTCGTTTCGACGTCGTTAACTTCACCTAGACGAAGAAATCTGAAATCTATAGAAATCTGGTATAATTTTGAAAATTATAAAATATTATGGTTGAGCTCAGGTATAGAAATTATTTTTAAAATCAAACTGATATTTATATATCATGATTTAACGATTCTAATACTCTGGGGACTACCAACTTTCGCATGTATTGGATTTCAAACTTTTTAATACAATAAATCGATGAATGACAATTTTTACTCGGCGTTTTTTGTTATATAGAATTACATATATTACATTTGAAGCATTTGAACATGTTTAATTTAGCCGATTTTATCTGTTTTAAGCTATTGGATTATCGATGCTAACCAATTTGACGTAATCGTTAAATTTAAATTTCAGTTGACACGTTAAAGAATGAATGTTACTTAAAAGTTAACTCGAATGAAGGGATTTGACACGACAGTCATTCAAAAGTACTTGATTGTAAATAAATTCTTCTTCGCTGATTACAGCTTATATTTTAAAAAAGTAAAAGGATGCATTGGTAAATAATATATCATTCTTTACAAAAGTTACTTACACTAATAAATAAATTTATCCTCTTTAAACTTTTAAAAAGATGCATTAAAAATGACAAACTGCTTACGATAAATCTCCGGAAGAAGTCTGATATGTTCCGGAAAATACTGATAAGCTCGGAAATAATTTAAGAAAAACAAGAAGCGAAAAGTATATTAAATTGTAAATAAATACCACTGCAATATTTTTATCTGTGCGTTGTCCTCACTGAGTCATTAACGAACAAAATTAGTGTTATCAAAATATATCTCCCCGAGAATCAGGCATTAAGAAGGAGTCTGACCAAGCACATTATATTTTATTTGTTGTGGATGGTAATAACCGCATTTAGCTATTTCGTATTCGGTTCTATAAAATTGTTTTTCTATTACCATTTATGGATGTTAATATTCATGAAAAGCTTGTTTTAATTTAACATCTTCATCAAAATCCGACATCAATCCACAAATGGAATTTAGAGAACGGTTTAATTACATAGATACGGTCAAGTCATGCTACATCTATTTCTAATGGTTCTGAATGGCACGAAAGTGACAATCTATTTTTTATCATAAAATCATTAAGACATTTGAGTATTTTCTGATATTGCTTATTCAAAACTAAATTTTGACATGTAATAATTATATTTTAATAATAATAATTACAGTACACAGAGAAGGATATCTAATGAAACAAATACTTAAAATGCTAACAAAGAAAAGAATAAAAAATAAAATTATTAAGCACCCAAAAAATTATACAACATTAAGCACTTCTCCATCAGTATGTAAAAAAGTAAGCAACGAATCTTCAAAAATGGTGCTAAATTCAGTTTAACTGTCACTAACAAATGTTAACTCAAAGCTAAAACTAAAAACTTTCTACATTTACAACTTCTAATGGGAAGGTAAAACTTCAAAACAGTTAAAACAGTAAAAGTAAAACTAATTGAAAGAAAAAAAATCTTTATTTGACATTTATTATGTTCACCGGGATATATTTGGATTTCGAAATTTTAATTTGAGTAAAGTTATGTAGATAGGCAGTCAGATAAACTACCAAAGTTGCCAAAAAGATAATTCTTCGTTTTTAACATGGTTTCATTCTTACACTTGTAAAAAATTCAAGTTTTTATTTGAAATGTCTTTTTGCATATAATTTGATCGTATAATTTTACTGCAAGTCGCTAAAAATGGAAAAAAGATGATCGTAAAAATCAAATCCACAACTAGGCTGTCCAACCGGAAACCTGAAATCTATAACCGCTAAAATATACGATGTTATGATAATATACGAAGTATCCCTATAATACATATGTACGAAATACCCAGGACCGGCTCTAGGCGTGTTCTAGAAATTCCCCACGGCCTTTCCATTAAATTTGTCTTTTATCTTACCGATAGGTCGTCCGAGAAGAATGTAAGAGTGTGTATTATAGAAAACAGAACATTTTTCTGACTGAAAAGAAAATATAGTTGAGGTGATATTTTGTTTTCAATTTATAATTCAGATCGACTATGTTTGTCTTTTTTTGCATTTCTAAAAATTTCCAAAATTATTTTAAAATTTTTGTTTTAATTAATTTTTCTGATTTCTCCAAATTCAAATTTTGGCTCTGCTATCTATTTTTCTAACTGTTTTGTAAAACATTGAAATACTCAAAATGTGAAACAGCATTTAATATTATTTGTCCATTACTGCCCACGAATGTACTTTAATCAGGAAAAAAGCTTTTCTAGAAGTAGCATATTTCAAAATATTCCCTGAAAGTTTTAAGTTAATCTCATTGAAAGGAACCAGAGTTAGTTAACAAAAAAATTTTGAAAAATCAGAAATTAAAACTTGAAAAGCGTTTTCTCGAAACAGCATTTTTCAAATCGGTGAACAGGATTGCTAAGAAACGGCGGCTCAGTAATTAGCTTTGAAATTGTAAACACTTCTTTTGTACATAATAGCGGAGTGTCTGATCGAAGAATTTTTCAATTTTTTGTAAATTTTTTTTTATTGTCAAAATAAACTTTATTTTTTAATTAAACGTATCATTACTGCTCTGAAAAATAATCGCAAAGAGTATTTCGATTTAGCTGGCTAAGTGCCACTAACCCCTTAAATAAATAAATATATTTATTTTAAGGACGAGTTTATTTTGAAAAATTATTGGGAATAATATTTCTTAAGCTTTTAAAAATACTTGGAAATTGGGGTCCATAAATTTTCTGAGGCCCACTCAGTGCTAGATCCGCTGCTGTTTAAATGTATTTTAAAATTTAGTTAAAATGATTAAAATCTTCATATTCCTGAAATAGAGGCTTCAGAAATTTCAGAAAAAATTAAAAATCCTAATAAAAGCAAAGATTTGTTAAAAATAAATAATAAAAAAATAGTATATTATTCAACAAGCGGATAATGAATGTAATTACTAACAAGGTTTTTGTGAATTGAGTAAATACAAGTGCCTCAATTCGTCTGAGAGAATAATCACAAATTTAAAATTGTAATCTGGCAATTCAAAATAATTATAACATATTATTTAATTATTATTGTGATTACCTACTCAAAACTGTTGAATAATGAATTATTACTCGCACGATTGTTAATGAATATCATTACTTTGCAAGATCTCAAGTGTAATAAATATATTACTAATAATAGTAGCTAAGACGAAAATAGTTTACAAAAATTATAAAAAAATGCAATATTATTATATAATTGCTGATTATCTTGATTAAAAAAAAAACAAAATATAAACAAATATAACTAAGAAGATATTCAAAGATAATAAATTAGTCGTTTCAGAGAAGTAAAGTTAGAAAAAGTAATGAACTGGGAAATTTAAGAGTAAGGAAAAGCGTACTTTATCTACCGTTCGCTAAACACACTTCAATAATAATTGATTAATCAAACAAGTTTACTGGACAGTGAGAAAACAGCCAATAAAATAAATAAATTTAAATTACAAATTAAATTCTAAGATTGTTATTATTCAATCAATCGGTAGTATACTGTGACTCGAGAGCAGATTTATATGCAGTGACAGATCTGAAGTTAGAGGTTTGGAGTTCCTAGGAGCTGTTTTTTTCGAATGTTTAATAAAATTATAAAACAGCATCAATTAATTAAAATTAATTACAATTTTGAAAAATTCCAGAGAAACTTGTTCTTGCGGGAACTCCAAACCACTAACTTTATAAATCCGATCTCGCCAAAAATTAACTAACCCTCACTCGAAAGTACACTTTTTTCTATAAAAATAGATTTACCAAACAAATGTGTGCATTAGTACAAGACTTTCTAGGTAAGAATGAATTGAATAGCTCGTAAATTAAGCCCAAATTTTAAATTTGAAGTTCACGAATTTTCCGTAACATCCACATGCAAGCAAATTATTGCGTAATATTAAATTTATTGTGTAGACGGTACGTGTGTTCAAACCTACTTAGGCATTCTAGTGGACAAAGCCTACTTCTACAACGAGAAGATTCCACATCCGTAATTTTCCAGTTCTGTTGCACCCCAGGGACGTTTTTATAGTGGGCGCTGCCATAGGCGTCGTCAACCTTTAGCACGCACATTTAAAATATAAAATCCACTAAAATTTAATTTTTGATGGGCGAGGTTAATTGTATAGAGGCGAATATTTCTTTATTACCGTTTTTTTCAAAATTTGTGGATCAACCGCAAATTTTATTCTTTTATTCGTCCGTTCTATTATTATCTTTCATAATTTTAAAAAAATGGTAAAATTGCAATCAGGGTTAATTAACTCTCGCCCCGATCTCTAATTATGACATAAAAATAATATGCATATGTCAAATTAACACGATGACAGGTAGGTGGCGGGACAGTCACTAAAATAAATAACATCACGAATTCAAATAATTGAATTCAATTATTATATATTTCTTATTTACTTTAAATAAATTTAAAAAGAAAACAAGTTTATTGAAAAAGAAATGTTTTCATATTTAAAAGAAAATTCGTTTAAAAATCAAAATTTAGTAAATTAATATTACTCTAATTTGACAAATATATTTATTTGTAGATTTATTTCTTTAAATTTATTTATTAAAATTTTAAATTTCTACAATATTTAAAAAATATTTCCAATTTTATTATACAACCCTTATTTTTATATCTCTAAATACCGAATAGTTACAGCTTGTTTTTCTTAAATTTCCTTATGGCATATACAATCAAATCTGTTTTTATGCGGTTTTTATATGTGGAATTGTCTATGTCAGATTTTTTGTGCGATAAATCAAAAAATTTTAACAAATGCAATCAAAATTAAGTCTTTTTTAAGTGATTCCTTTTATGCGATGCCTGCCCCTAGCACAAAAACAGGTTTGAGTATATTACCTCCTTGATTGAATTTTATTATTTTGTCATATCATTTCCTTTTTAAATTACATAAATTATTAACATATGAAAATAATATTAAATTAGAATAATAAAAAATATCGGATAACAATAAAAATTTAGTGCTGAAAGCTCATGAAAAGATTTGTCTAATTGTTCGTTTACTCTGTTATATTTTAAGCTTTTTAATTTAATAGGGTAAGAGTGGGTCAAACGGACACTCTAAGGGTTTTATAGTTATATTTAATAAAAGCAACATAATATTTAAGAACTAATTATTTGGTTTGATATCTCAATTATTAAGCTAACAAATGATGAGATTAAAGTTGAAAAATAGAAACAGTTTTGAGAACTTAACCTAAAACAAACATAGTGAAAATGTCCGTCTGCCCCACACTCCTGGGCAAACGGACATAAGGTTTAATATACGTTATAAATAGTTAAATTCGCACTTTTAGTCGCAATGAATGATGATAAGAACGCTATTCAACTTATCAGCTGAATTAAGAGCCATTTTATCTTTATTTACAGCAATTATGACAAGATTCATATTTTCTTGATTCCACGAGCTCCTCTCTGTAGTTCTAATCCGGATCTGTACCATTTTTCTGTAAACATTGTTTAAAAAAAAAGCATAAATACTGTACTATCCGGTTCAATCAATATCAATCAATCAATATCAATTTCAATCAATATGTCCGTTTGCCCCGCATCGGAATTTTTTTAAATTCAAAATCTAAATAAATATTAATATTAGGACAATGAAATTACGTGGCAGTAATTCCAAAGACACTTGGTTTTAATTGACCTAACTATAAGTTTTAAATTTTTACTAAAATACTTAGATTCTAAATAATTTCTAACAAAATATAACAACACGTTAATTTTACTTACATTTCCTATCACTCCTCACTTTTAACATGCAATAATAGCCTTAGATTGGAAAAATTTTAACAAATTACTTTCTTATTAATTACCTCAAATGTCAACGACACTAGTAATACTGCAATAATAACGCGGCGCCTTTTCTGAAAAACTTACGAATTTTTCTAAAAATGTCCGTTTGCCCCATGTCCGTTTGACCCCATCTTACCCTATTTATTTTTTGTGCATAAATTTAAGTTTTCTATATTTAACATAATATAATATTTAAATCTTACTAAGTTAGCCAATTCTGAGCATTAATTTCTGCTTTATTTCTCCTTTCTTAAATACTACTTATTACTTTTTATTTCATTTATCATATTTATTTCAAAATCGCCATTTTTATTCTTAAATTTAATTTAATTAAAGTTAAAAAATATAACTTAATTAATTTTATGTAGAATAAATATTTTTTAAATTTTTACTTTGCTTAGTGAAATTTTAAAATTCTCCAACTTACATTTTTAGTCTAAAACACCGTTGAACTATGTTGTTGCGCCTTTTACAGACTCATCAGTTAAACTATCCCTAAATGAATGAAAATAGATGAAAATCCATTAAAAATAAATTCAAAAACTATATTGAAAAATGTTAGTATTTAATTTTCATTTATTTCGCGATAGTTTTGAGTCTTTAAAAATGAGAAACAACATTGTGCAACGGTGTCTTAAACTAAAAATGTAAGTTGAAAAATTTTTAAATTTTACTAAACTTGTAAAAATTTTAAGAATTTTACAGGTTAATAAACTATTTATAATTTAATTTAATTATAATTTCTTAAAGTCATCATTAAATTAAAATTTCAAAAATTAGCAGGTTAACTAAATAAAATTATTTTTCATAAAGTTTTCAGCAATGGTTTATTTTTAAAACTATAATTTAATAATAATTTCATGTATTTAAAAGTTTTTTAAATTTTTACAAGCTAAGTGAAATTTTAGTAAACGTATTTTTTATTAAATTGTTACATTTTTCCACTTACAATTTTAGTTTAACACATCGTTGTACAATTATGTTTCGGTTTATGAAATTTACTTAGTTAAACTGGACCCTAAAGGCTTGAATAAGGATTTAAAAAAAATTTTAAATTAAATTTATTATTTTATTCACTTTTAAATCTTTTTTAATATTTTATCATATTTATTTTCCATAAATAACGGATCGACGAATATTTTATTGTATATTTTATTAAATATATTGAAACATAATTTTTTCAGCCTCTATAAGAAAATATTATCGCCGACTCAAATTATTAGGTTTCAATATCCGCAAAATCCTGAGTTCATCTTAGTTAATCTTTTATTTACCTATTATTTATACATACGTCAATTCTGTCAACAGATTTTTTTGGAAGAAAAATTTTAAATGGAAAAATGAAAATGTAAATACCTTTATTTATACAATATCTAATTTTAATTACATCAATTAATTATATTTGGCTGGAGGGTACTCCCCAGCCCCCGATTTGTAATTTCCCTAACTGTTGTTCTCATTCTGAACGCATTAAAGAAAATATCGCTTTGCTGAAAACCTGATATTTTTCAAAAAGTCTTTAAGTCTATTTACAACTGTCTCTAAAACTAAGGAAAGCAGTTACCTAAATATTGTACAGATCGAGAGGAGTTTTCTATTTGTGTAATTGCTAAAATAAAATATTTTATTTTAATCGCAATGTTTTATTTTGAAGAATATTTTTATAATCTAACCTATTTGGAAACCCACGGTAAGAGAAATTGTTTTTCGATTCAATTTTGACTGCCTATTCGCTGCTGAACCCAATATAAGATAAAATTCAACGATTTGATGCAGTAAAGAGTACTTATGATAATTAAGCCGCATATGCGATAGATTTAAAATTTAAATTCATATTTACTAAGCCAAATATTTACAGGAAAATCATTTTTTAATAGAAGAAGGCATAAAGAAATAAATAAAATCTACAGAGTTAAAATTAGTTAATTTAAAATCTAGTAAACTTTATTGTACACTTTAATTAACACAAACCTCACTACACAAATCAATTATTTCCTTACCAGTAAGGACTAAAAAATTATTCTTTCCAATTAGTTTTGTAATATTAAATGTAACCAAAACCATCAAGTCGCAAGCATAGCTTTAGCTATGCATATCATATTTTGATCGTTCTATGGGGACAGTATATTTTATGTACGTATAATAATAATATATTATCAACTGTAACACAAAAATTTTTCATTTTATTTTTCAGTTACTTTGATCAGCACGCAATTGTAAAAACTATTCATTCGTTTAAAACAATTAAATGGAAAGGTAAAATGTATATAATTCAGTACCCACTATAAAAGTGAAATATGACAGCACTGACGGGCAATATCTAAAAAAGAGGAAATGAAAAATGAAAGGTTACCGGAAAGCTAAAGGTGCATGATTTAAATCTGAATTATGACAACGCCCGATGAAGGAATTCTTAAATACTTTTGCGGTTACCTTTCGTTAAATGTACGATTTCCTCAAAGGTTTTCAATTTCTTTTCAAAATAGTTCGTAACATTTCCTAATTGTTGATTAAATCAGCATTTTTTACAAATGAAGTTATCTAGTGTTGATTTCGCTAATCATTAGTGAGCTTTTATACTTTGTCCTGATTTGGAGCTCAATTCGATAGAGCTTTAATTCTATCCGTCGCCTTAACTTACGATAAAAGGTCTCATGACTTTATTGACCTAGCTCAGTTTAATCTGATTCGGATGTTAGAAAAATAATGTAGGTAAATTAAAGAGATTTAAGGAATAAATTTGGAAAACTTTCAAATTCGTTTTTGGAAGGCATAATTTTATTTTTCCTCTATAGTTCTTTGTAAGCGTTTCAGAAACTAAGCCCATCTAACAAAATTTATGTCTTTTTGTAAAGCTTTAAATGTATCTACCAAATTTTAAATCTCAAGTTCCAGCAATATGTAGTTAAAATATTCCACAATCGCTACCTAATTCGAAAATTTTAGGAAGTTAAGGATTATACAGTAATGTAATTAAATAGTAAATTTCTCGTTACAGTAATTAATAAAGTTAATTGTCAACAGTGTGTGGATTAACTAGAAGTTATATTACTACTTTTACTTGGTAGAAGCTTTTTAATTACACACAGGCCTTCTGAACCAATAAGATCTTTTTTGAAAATCCAGTAAACCTAAGCAATTAAATAATTGTATGTTTTTATAAAAAAAATTTTAATTTAAAATCCTGTATAAATCTTGGGTAAGGATAACATAGCTTGCTCTTCATATTTCCTGCGACTTCAAAGCCCGCATAAGAATTTGAAACCAGCATCGAGCTTAACAGAATTTTTTCTTGCCTAGCTGTAATTAAAGAAGCTCGAACTTGGTAAAGGAACACTAAATTAGGAAATAAAAATTGGAAAGGAAAAAATTTAAATAGCGAGTAGAAGCTTGGAATTAAAGCATAGAAGGGGAGCTTTCTTGCATACAAATATTAAAAATTAAACAAAGCCTTAAATTTACCCAACATTTTTCAAACCTGGCTTAAATTTCAAACGCGTTGTTTTTTGGTTTTCATAATTATTTTGCGTAGGTGCTTAAATAAAAGTAAAATTTTAAATAAATAAAACATTAAGGAGTAAGAAAAAATAGCTCGAAGCTTGTCAAAAACAGATGATTTATATGACGTGCACTGGTTTGCTAAAGAGAAAGTTGCTGATTAATGTATTACAAAAAATGTTTTTTTAAGTTAATTTTCTGTTGTACAATTACTGCATGATAAACAGGCAATACTTCAGAACGGTTTGAATCCCGGTCTTTGATGTGGAAAATTTTAAACCTTAGAGGATTTATAATGCTTGTCATCTATTGATTTGTGGGTTCAGGTAGTAAAAATTGATCAGATGTACCTACTATATTCTGCTATTTTTGAATCTCTCAGTATAATCCTTTTAAAAACTTAACATATTATTGTCAATTAGTCGAACTTACTTATTCACTAATGTTAATCTTGATGTTCACTGAAGAGAAGCTAAACCGTTGATATATCCGTACCGTAAAGGCTAGTTTATACAGAACGCCGATAAAGTGTGACGTACCGTCTGGTGCAGACGGAACAAGATGAAGTATAGGCATTTATGTGGAATTTAAGACTGTCGGTGTGGAAGAAGTATTAGGTTGTCGTACCGCTTGCGGCGACAAATACGACGCACTTTGTAGACATTTGCATAAATAAGCCACTGCTGTTGTCCGTAATGTAACTATAAATCCGCACCTGTATAATATATAAAAAAAACTTTCTTACATGTGCATGCAATATTACAATAGTTAGTAACTTTTTGTATGAATATTCTGCATTATGTAAATTTTAAGGGCGTAGCGTGCACTTTAATGTTAATTATTAGACACGAAAACTATTTGCATTTTATGTTAAAAGGTTAAAGATAAGAGATAATTGATGCTACAGAACATTTGATTTCCGACACCTTCTATAAAATATGGAGTAACATTTTAATAAAAATATCGAACTCGCAAAGAACACGTTAAGCACTAAAAGCACATACCACAAGTGGAGAATAACAACAACACGTTTTACTTTAATAAGCTTAATGGAAAAATTAATATTTAGGCGTGTTATTACCTACTTCAAATAATAGAATAGTTAATTATACGGTTGTTATATCAAGATTGGTCTCTTCAACTATTAAACTAAACAATTGTAACTAAAATTGCAAACCTCGGTATCAGATTAGAGATTTTAATAATATTTGAGAGTATTTGAATATATTTGAATACTTTGGACAATTAGAAAATTACGTCTTTAGAAATACTAATGTATTTAATAATAATACTAATTTATTATTTAAATAAAAACTTGAATTAAAAAAGTTCTTCAGACAGAAGCGATGCGGGCAACGCCCGCACTTAAGTGCGAGTTCGGGCAATAATTATTGTAGTTTTACCGGGTTTGTCTAAAGCTAATTAAGATGTAAAATTTGTAAAAGATGTAAAATATCTTGTGTTGTGATTTGGAATTCACGTGAAGCAGTAAATCCTGTTTGTAGGCAATTGTTTTAAAATATATAAATAAACGTTGTTTCGTTATTTTTTATAAATAATCCTTGCATAACACGGTACTTAGGTTTATACAAAATTTTGTGCATTAAAAACCGTGTTATATGAGTCACGGGACCGGTACAATAAATAGTTTACGTTTCAAAAGCTAACAAAAATATACAATTTTATTTTTGTAACTACTCGTATTGTAAATTTCCCCGAGGAATTAAAAATGAATTTAATCCCTCAGCGAGTAAAATAAAAATATACAAGTAGTCCCACAGCAGCACGCAGGTACAGAGTTGTTTTATTAAATTTAAAGACATATTATATATTATGCAGGTAAAATTTCTTTTCGAAATTAATTTTTAAGCGCTCTCCTAAACTTTAAAAACACCCTTAAGTTTTTTATAAATAATACACCATTAATATAAACATCAATTTAAGAAATCAATAGTTCCCACAGTTTGAAATACAAATCAAATCGCGTAATAGATAAATAATCTTCAAATTTTACGTATTTCATCATTTCTTTGGCATTCGAACATTTTCAAGGATTTTTAAAAATGAGAAAAATTCATACAATTAAAGGCTGGAATTTCCGGTAGCGGTCTGAAAAACAATACTTTTTAATCACTCTGCATTGATTTTAAGATCGAAGCCCATCTTATTATCAGTTTAATAATGTGCAAATTCGCAAAACAAAAACGAAAATGTCCTTTTCAACCGTTCATACGTAAGTACTTTTTTTACCAAAAAAATCAGCTGCAATCAACATCAAAAGGTTGTTTTGTTCAGTTTAAATTACAATGAAGATGTTTTTAAAGATTTTAAGTCTTTTCCGTGAAAATAGGTGGATCTATTTAGTATGCTTTTAGTCCTTGAGTATAAGCTTCCTCCTCATCTTTTTATTTCTGTCGTTTTCTAATTCTGACGTCAAAGACACCTCACTTTGTCATCTCTCTAATCAGTTGATTTGTGTCTTTAGATAAGAACGATAAGCAACTGATGTCATCGAAAAATTTGAGATGTTCGAATCGGAGAAAACCCAACCACAGCGCAAACAACAAGAAGTTATTCGATTTCGCATATTTCCTTTCGAAATACCTCTTTCCAGGTTATAAAAGTTTCAACTTTGATGCGACGGATTTCCGACGACAGAAGTGGTACGAGTTCTTTTATCAATTAAAAACTTGATTAGGAAATTGCAATTTCATTGCAAATTTCAATTCTTTGAAACTTTTAATTAAACTATCTATTTTAATTTTTCCTTCGGTGAACCTCGATTAAAATTGCTTTCGCTTTTTTTATTTACAGTAACAATATCTCAAGGTTTGAAAAACTTTATGATTTTAAATAAATTTATGCTGATGATGACAACATCATAAAATACTGATTCTGGAACAGAATTTATGAGGTCTCGAAGCTGTAATTCAGTTCGACTAAAATTTTTAACTAGTAAGAGTAAGTGCAAAAGCAATTACTTTTAATCGAGTTGTAATAGCTTATTTTGTGTACTATTGTATTAATTGAGATGTCACTTGCACTAACTTGTAACGGAATAAAATCTTGATTAGTGTTTATAAGACGTCTTTCAGCCATTTTATTTGTCTTCTCTAACTTTTCTTTTGTTTTGCCTTCTGAAGATTAAGTTCTATTTCCATGGTAGCGTTCTTTAACTTTTTTTTAGAAAATATTAAACTTCCTTCGATTTTGATGCCGACATCAAAGTATCCGACTTCCTTGGAACATGTTAACCACGCTAACGCGACTATCTGAACTGCTAGCCTTCCTAATTAGTGAGAACGGAAAGGTGGTCTATTGTAGAATACTTTCGAGAGGAGTAAAAGCATTACTACTTTCCTTGAAACAAAAAAAGTTTTGATGAGATTTTTTGCAGTTCTCCAACGAATCCTTCTACCGTGTATATAATATTTATAATATTTTGCTGGTATCTTAACTTATATTTTATTTTTGAAATACTTTTTCCTAACTTGCCTTGTAAATATTTTAAATAATTCTTGATTAAGCAATCAATAAATTGAATTTGTTTTAAAAAGAAAACAATAAAGTAACAGTAACTTTTAGAATGCTAATAGTAGTGATTTCGTAAATGGGAAACTTCGAATAATTCATTTCTGAACCATACTTCCGATTCTTGAACCAAGACTTTAATAATAACGTTCGATTCTCAATTCCACTATCACAAAAAGCAGTTACTCTTTTCGTCTCTTCAAGTGGAAGATTTTTAATGTGGATTAGTTGCGTAATTTTCATATTTCTGAATAATTTATACGCCTCATTAAGTCTAATAATATGCACCATCACGTTGGGATTATAACATAACATGGTTTCACTATATTTATAATACATTATATATGTATTTTAGTTCATGTTGAAAGTTAATTAAACAGATTTTTTGTAGATAAATGACTATGAACCGAAATATATCAACCATCAGCAAAACACCGCAGTATTTATACTTCAAAGTAACCAATAACAACGGAAATAGAAAAAATATGATTTTATTGACTATTCCATTCAATATTCCAATATGGACGAGCGATGGAATATAATAATGCTATCATTGTTGATTCATCTAATCCATGCTGTTTGCCTATATATGAAAGAGAAAATTCACAATTGGAATTTAAATAACTCACACTAATTAAATTTTGACTCACATTCCACTTTATTTTTTTTGTGAAATATACACATTCCAATTTTGCCTAGTGCCTATCCTCCTTTCAAAAACATAATTATTATTTACATTTCGACAGTTTCTTTTTATTCCGGGTATCATTATAACTACAGAGAGCAACTACTTGAAACTTTTTATATTTTCTACCCAAAAAATTTAAAAAGTTTTGAATAATAAAATGTCATATCTTTTTCAAAGTAAAACTTTAAAAGGAATATAATTAATGTATTATTTTAACAATAATTGAGTCACGCAAAAATGTTAAATACGTGTATAATTACCAACAAAATCATGATCGAAAATTCACATTTAAATTATATAAACAAATTTTTAATTATTCATATAACGAAAAAATCCATTACTTTATATCTACCAAAATCAGAATTTTAAATTAGTTAATAATAAACGTGAAAAGTTACAAAAAGCTTTTTTCGGGAACCTATAATACATGAAATTTATTCATGCATAAATGCCAATTACGTGAAAAAGGGATAAATTAACTATCTGTTGAATCAAATCCTTCTCTCTTAGGTTCAATTGATTACGTGTTAACTAGTTTGTAGTTGTGATTTGGTTTGTAACTTACAAGATGTACTTTTGAGCTAATTAACTTAAATTTAAATTGACATTGGTTCGGAGTCAGTTTCGAATTGACTTTTAATTATTTAAATTTATGATTATTAATATTACAAGATCTAAATTTTCACTGCTTCAATTTGTCACATCTGATTGTACCCTGATTTATGATTTTGTCAATATTTGCTATTGTTTCGCAACCATTACATGTCAGACTGTCTCACAATATGAATTTCTTCTCACAAGGGGGTTTTATACCTAACATTAATCAAGTTGCGCTAGTCAAGTTTTATTTATAGTTTCGTAAATAACTTGTAAAATTTGTTTAATTTAAAAGGATAAATTTTACGAAATTTAATATTATCCGCTCTATTAGTCTAGTAAGCTTTTATGCGTGAACCTAACTGTGTATACATTTGTGAATATTGAGAGCATAAGTAACAGGAAAGATAAAGGTCCTAGAAATCTGGATATACGAGTAGCACAAGAAAATGGTAGAAGTTTGTATGGCTTTGATGATATCAAATAATGAAGTTTTAAAAATATGTGAAGGCCAAAATTGTATTACTCGACATATGTACAAACAAATGGATGCTAAAAGTGTATTCCACAGAAAAGTAACTAATTTTAAGTACGTAATACAATTTAATGGTATAAAAGTAATCTGCGAGATAGACAGAAGAAATTAAAACAACATATTACTTAAAACTCCTATTATGAACGTTTCGAGCATCATAAAAAAGATATTGATAATATATTAATTGGACATCTTCTTTAGTAGGTACATAAGATTTCTTGAGAAAACTTGCAAAATAAAGATTACATATTACCAAATGTAGAAAGCATGGTGTAACTAAACTAGCAGAGAAAATAATTACATTTTGAACTCTCTAAATGTTTAGTCATACACTGGGTGTGTGAGGAAAATGAGGTTTTTTTAAAGAATAAATCTATTTTTTAGTTATTTATTAGAAGAAGTACTCTACTAAACCAACGCACGAGTAATTTTAGAACTAACTGCCAAACTACCTGTACGATATTGGAATCCAAAAAATGTGCAATAACTTATCTTCTGATGATGCCTTGTCATCGGCACCTCACTTTGGCGGAGGTTCGGGCGGCTGAATTACATCATATAACATCAAAAATAAAATTAATGATTTTTTTAGAGCTTTTAAATGATTACTCTACATTGACCCTAATATTTGACAATCAAATATTTTTTGTTTCTTATTTTAGGTCCAACAGTTTTCCCAAAGCATTGCTCGCTTTAAGTCTTTAGATAATATATTTACATTTACTTTATAAATTTTTGTATACGATAAGGTAAGGAAAGCATATCAACCTTCTTTATCAACCTAGAGTATGATACTAAATAAAAGCATTTTATTGGTTAAATGAGGCTACCTAGTAGCTACTTTGAATTTATCGAAAAATAATATTACTTACAATGATTTCACATAAGCAATGGCTAAAGTTACGTTAATGAGAGTTAATGAGAAACTTGAATTTGAAAGAGACAGCGCATAATATTTCTTCTTCTTTCGATTTCTGATCAGTTCAATTTTGATGATAAATTATTATATCTATGTACCCTACATTACTTTTATAGTACAAAATAAAAAACCATAAAAGTTTTACACAAAGAAAAATCAAATATCCACTTTGCATTATCGGAGGAATATGTTCATTTTTGAGATTACAATGACGGTTAATCTATATCTCTGCCAAAACACATTTACTTCATTGTAAGAGTTAACATTGATTTTATAACTTTATTTCAAATATTTGTAAGAGTTTTGCACGTGCATCAGTGTTGATTATCCCATATTACACTATGTAACTACTTTATTGTACAAGAAACTGTACAGATACAAGTTCAGAGTATTCTACGTACATGCACATCTGGGAACCGTTTCTGTACCAGAATATAGAAATTTCACGTATTTCTGTACTGCTTACGTTGCAATAAAATGCAAACTAATATGGCTGTAAAACCTAGAAGTCGTAAAAGCAAACACATATTTTTGAATAATTTTCTATGCTTAAAACTAGAATAATTAGTAGTGGCAATTAAGTTCATCGATCAATACTTTCCATGTAAGTACTTTTTTGCATATAAATAAATAACATCTCCAGAATCCAATCTTCATATCAACAACCTGAAATGATGATATATCATATATAATTCTTAAACTAAAGAATGAATAATTTTTTTTCGAATTGGAAATTTGGCTGCATGATTTTTTTCAATTATCATTTTTGATCGATAGATTTTATGTTGGCAATTTACCTACTATTTTTATGGTCCAAGAACGAGTAAAAATATTAATGGCGTGGTTTGGATTCCACGTTAAGTGTTAATAGAAATATTCTGATTAGGTAGCTTCGAAACATTTTAACCATTCCACTGCACTTAAATTACGCCAAATTAGTTTTCTCAACTTGTGATAATCTTCTTTTAACACTTTAAAAACCAACAGAGATTGTTTAAAGTTAACATTAAACGAAATCCAATTTTATATAATTGATATCTTTCCAATGTGTCAATCAAACGCACCGACAGAAAACACTCGACTTTACATCACCTCGTTCGTGGTTAATATATTTTGTGCAAGTAAAAATGTAGGTAATGTTAGGTAAATTTTGTAAAAAAAATGCTTTTAAAAATTTCCTTATTGAAAAAGTTAATAAGTTACCAACTTAAGTTAGTATACCAACTCTCAAACAACAAATTTCATTAAATGGTGAATTTGAACTAAATTGTTATAAATACGACTTTTCTCAATAAAAACTTTTAAATATATTTCATGCTATTTGTTTTTTAAAAGTTTTCAACTAAAAGGAAAGACCTAAAAGTATACTACGTTATATAAAAATTATTTCTATAATTTTCCGGTTGGCCAAGAAGTAATAACTTATATTGTTCTGGATTTTTCAAGATCGTAGAATAAACTTTTATGAAACAAGAAGGGTGTGTAGTGTAATAAACTCTATTAATTAAAGAGTCTTTCACATGTAATTTAGTTTTGTGGCTAGTAAATAATTTTGTAAGGTAAATTTACAAGGGAGGCAAAATGGAGAAATGGCCACTATTATTGCGCCTAATTACACGCTTGAAATAGTGAAATAGTGTCACCGTTTAAAATTTACTGCTATGTAAAAGTCGAATATTTCTGACTAAAGTATTTTAATTAAAGCAACGTACTATGTCTTTTTTATTCTAATTTGTTGGATTTGTATATTTGTAATGGTACCAAATGCGACAACGTTTTCCCATAAATTTTAAATTATCTTTTTACAAAATTAGTTCCAACACCGATAATTAATTTTACGGAAATGGTTTATGAAACTATACGGATTAAAAATAATTAACAATAATAATTATTAATTTGAATGTATATTTTGGAAAATTGTAAATTTAAAATTATTTGTTTAATGGGACGATAGCGGTGCGGTTAAGTAATAGACGTTCAAAGCGAAATGAATTATCGTTTCAGTATAATCAAATTTTTAAATGAACTGTCCTCGTATAGTGCTGTAGTAGAAGATTCCCTTGAGTATTTAGAGAAAAAAGACAGAAAAATAAATCACAGCGCTATGGTTTCCATTACTTCAAATTAGATACAAAAAAAGATGTGTTTTTTACAATCTTTTTCTAAAGAGTGTTTGTAGACAGACATCTCGGCTAAATTTAAGTTATCCTATTAATTATTCATTAATTTATCTCAAAATATGTTTAACTGTGTACTTAATAATTTTTACTCGCAAATAAAAGTTGAAACTTACTGTAATATAAAATATTTACCCGAGTTTCCACTTAAATTATGATTATTAGCTTTTTTTCAGGATAAAATCTTGAAATTTTAAAATTTGTGTTCTGTAATCCCTTTATAAGTGGCTTTTGAAAATCGTTAATTTTGCGAAAATTGATACCTCTTGGTAATGATTAAAGTTTCCAAATTTTAAGTTACCCTAATCAAACATTTTAAGTTTCGTCAATTAAGCACACACATGCAATAAACTCAATTAGCAGTAATTTCCATGTTGCTGTAAGTTAACCAAAAGTTTTCCCAATTGATTAATGAACTTAATTAAATTCGAACGATTGAATAAACGAATCAACTATTGCAAATTCACTACTTACACCTTTTTTGGATTTTTAAGAAAAAGGTAAAGCTGCGACTCGATTTAACCGCAGTAGGCATAATATACAACTTTTTTAGTTTATAGTTCTCTTTCTTGTACTACTACGTTCTTAAAACACATTTGAATTTTTATTAGAACGTCACACTTGAAGAAAATCGATTTGAGTTAGCTGAATACAGTTATTCATAAAATTATAAAGTGTAATTCTTTCTAAATCTTGTTTTTACGATATTCAAAAAGAAAGAATAAAAGTTAAAAATATAAGAACATTTTTTATGAATTTATTTGTTCCACTTGTGATACTTTTGGGAGTGAATAAAATTTAAATGTACTTTTTAAATGATTGTTAAAAAGTGCGTTAAATACTCAAAGATAGAATAACATTACAGGAGTATTCTTTTTGGTATCTTAAAAACTTACGTTTAAGTCAACTTTTAAGTGATTAAACTAATTTTGAGTATTTTTGATGCAGTTGAAAACAGAATCCACAAGTCTTTTTACCTTCCTCACTATCCAATATGAAGCACATAAGCGTCGTTTATGAGAGCAACAAGAAACACTGACTAAACCGCCCAATAGGACCAGTGCGGTTAGGCATAATGAGCAGCAATGCTTTGCACTATCACTACTATTAGTAGAGTTTTACCGACGCCTGTCGTCGTGACGCCGTGCATCTTGCTCTGATTCAGACCGACCACTGCAGCAGTTTTCGCCGGGACGCTATGACGACAGCGCTCTTTGCGGAAATTTTCGCAACTCTTCCTTGATAACGAAACCCACGGAGCCACCGTGCTAATAAATGCTCTGGTATTCAAGATAATAGCTGATAATGAAAATTTACTTTCAGATTTCGTATAATTGAATTTGTAAAAATAACAATCAATTTTATTTGATCGATATTTATTGATCGAATATAAGAGATATTGAATGATAATACCTTAAGACTCGAAGAATGCTGACAAAATAAAATTTGTAAAAAGTGCAAATTATATTCAAATATTGATTAATCGGTTTGATTGATAGCGATGTATCCAAAACACAAAAGATTCTTCTTCTTTTTTAACCTTACATCGAATATGAAAAAGTTTTCGTAATACTTGTGAAACAATTGATACATAAATCATATAGAAAAATCGCAAATTGATCCAACGTCAAAAAGTAAGAAAAATTAATTTGGTTCCTATAATATACGATCAGAAATCCTTAAAGTTATATATGGAAATAATTAAGCTAAAACCATAGAAAAAATACATGTAAACACGCAATATGCAAATGTTATCAGGGTTATACATACATATACCTATACAAAAATAGAATATAATCATTTTCGAGGTTTAATGATTGGCAGTAACGATAGCTTTTAGTTTACATGTTGAGAGAACATCCAATGTTGTACTTGTCTCCTTTACAATGGATAATCGTAACAATGGGAGAAAGTTATTTCCGATATAGAAAATCGCACGCAATGTTCTATTTTTATATTGTATTATCTAAATATATTTAGATTAACACTTCCTAGGGTGAAATTTTTAAATCGGTGACAAAAATTAGTAATGATTTTACTTTACACTTTTATCTCTTGTTTATTACACAAAATACGACATAGTTAAAAATTCAATTTAAATTTCATCGGAGTGTACCCGGGATTCGGTTAAGTCATATCGACCAATGTGACTTAAAAGTTTCGGAGCAGCTTCGATGCCTCGTCTTTTCAAAGTTCCAAAATGTTTTGACTATATAAACTAACAAGTTTAGATTTATAGGTTTCAAAATATAATAAAGTAATTTAATATTCTCTAGGCGCTTTGGTTCCTTAAATCGTGATACAAATTTCAATCACAGCAATTTATGTGAAAATAAAATGCAACAAAAATTTTATACATTGATAGTAAAAATACCTACATAAAATTTATAGTAAAAAAAAAATCGTAAAACTTGATAGTTACTATCAACTTGATGTATTGTTGCAAAATGTCCTCTCTGACTAATAAAATTTATTCATGGTAATTGGTCAAATTGAAAAAATTTTATATTATAGAGGTCGAGAATCTACTTTATAACAGAGCAATAAATGCATGTACAAGTGATAAACGCCATTCGACATGACGATATTATTGACCAAAACTTCAATAAAGTTTCGAATTTTTTTTTATACCTAAATTTTTCATGGGCGGGCGTTTTCGTTGATTACTTGCTGTTTTCAAAGCAGTAAGCCATGTTTACTGCTCGCGCTTAAAAACCGAACAGTAAGTAATTTACTTGACGGTAAGTAATCAATATTCTATGCATTTTCAATTTCAAAATCTTTGTCGCTGTAAATTTCGATATCGCAATAATTAGTTATTTTATTTCCTTCCTATATTTTTTAATTTTTAAAAAGGAAATCGATTAATTGCTTTATACAATGATTGATGGCGCCTCCACACTACAAGGAGCCGACCTCACAACATGTGAAACATGTGATGTGAAAAATTTATTTTATTATTTCAAGCTCCTTCGAATCAAGAGTTGCTCCCCCAAGAGGGTATTATCTTGGCAAATACCTCAAAAATATTGCTAGCACCTTGTGAGAGAAACAATCGGATATACACTACCGTCCAAAAGTTTGGAAACACTTCAATATTTTTTATAATGTAAAGAATTTTACTACAATACACTCCTTCCTTCTCAGTCCGTTTACCCTAAAGAGGGTTTGGTGACTCTATTTTTTTTTAGAGTTCTCTTGGCATTTTACCTCGGTGGTTTGCCATTGCTTGCCGAGGGAAGACGGTCAGAAAATTCTCACTCCGTCCGGATTTGAACCGGGGATCTCGGTTTAGCAGTTGACGCACTTAAGCGCTAGGCCGCGACCGTCTTCACAATACACTAATGAAATTTAAAATAAATGCCACACAATTTTAGTTTAGGCTTATAAATATAAAAATTTTCGAAAAAAACCGCCTGCCCATGTGTTCCAATTTGAATAGAAAAAAATAAACAGATGTTGGGATTTATACCTAAGTACCACGTGACTGGCGGCATCGGCAATTTTAAATTAATTTGAGCCCTTAAAACTATTTGTCAACTTTTTTTTTGAAATTTTATGGTAGTAATAACTCAAATTATTTTACAACTCTTTTGTAAATTGCATAAATAAAATAAGCTGTATTTATAACTTTAAATCATTCCTAAATTTGTTCCAAGTTACTACTGAGTAAAATTTTGTGTCATAATGACGAAAAACATCAAATTAGTTTAGAAAATGCAATATAGTTATTAAGCTTTATAACGAAAAAATTAAATTTATCTCTTAAAGAAGTACGCTACACTGTTACGAGAATTACATCTACTGGCAGTTTAAGTGATAAAAAAAAGTGGTAGACTAAGAGTGACTTCAAATCAAAAAAATTACTTAATCGCTACAACTATCAAGCGAAAAAAATATTAACATCCCTGAAATAATTGACAAGAGAAAATCCAGTGTCAAGATGTACGATTAAAAGAAGATAGGTAGCTGCTAGACTTTCAAGACGTGTAGCAATTCAAAAACCAAAATAAAATCAAAAATTAGAAAAGGCGTCTTCAATGGGCAAAATTATATAAGAATTTGACCTTGGATCAATGGAAAAATGTCCTTGGTAACGATTAATCTAAATTTGAAATTTTTGGGAAAAAGAAGGATTTTCATTCGTAGCAAATTCTCATAGCAAAGAAAATTTTACAGCAGCACATATTATTATCAGGGTTGATACTAATTGGCTCTCCTTGCATAATAGAGCAGGAAAATGATCCAAAACATTCATCTTGGTTATGTATAGGCTATTTAGAAGATCAGGAGCAAGGATGTATCCCGAATAACATGGTTGGGGGGCCACAGTTACCTGATCTAAACCCTTTCGAGTTGCTGTGGGATAAACTCGATAGACAAATTAGAAAACACCCGTGACATCAAAGCAACATCTTTTAAAATAAACTACAGGAGTCCTGGAATGCCCTAAGTGCAGTTAAATTAGAAAAACTTGTTGCAAAAACACCCAGAATTGTGGAGTAAGTTATTAAAAGTAATGAAGGTTTATTTCGATGAACGGAAAGTGTAATTAATTAATGTAAATTTTCAATTTTTGTATTCTTTTTTACCTTTAAATGTAACTTTTTAATGTATTTATTCAAAACTTTTTGTATAAATAAAATCAAATATGTAAAAATATCAAAAATATTTTTTATTATTCTCTGTTTCCAAACTTTTCGACGGTAGTGTAAGTACTGATCAAATCCACGACTGCGGCATAACAATGAAGTACTCCAACTACTTGCTTATGACTACTCATTTTTATTTCTAAGTTTTAAAATTAATAAATCAAACTGGGGAATTAATTAGATTAAACTGCTAAATTTATTAGATTAATCAAAATTTGGATTAAAAAACCGTAAACCAAAGTATCAACTAATCGAATTTTTATAAAAGTGTAGCAGGTAGCCATATCAACCATCATATTTATCTACTCCAGCATCCTGCAAGGTTTAATAAAAATGAAACATAAAATGTTATAGTAGATGATAAATACAATAATTTAAATTGTAACTAGAAAAAAAAGAGGTTTAAATAACAAAAACACACTATTTCTTTCTACATTGTAAATTATTAATTTCCAAAAACAAATGATGGTAGTACAGGGCCGGCTAGAGAAATTGGAAATTACATAAAAATATTTGAACCTTCCCTTGAGAGGTAAAGTTTAAGTATTTCAACTTGACCTACAAAAATCAACAATTTCATTTCAGTCATGTTTTTACAATAAAACTTTAGATTTGTATTCGTTAATGCACTTAAAATTAAAGTTTACAGTTTTAAAGATGTTCGACACATAAATCGTTTTTGAAATACGTGTTTAAAAATGTAATAAATTTTAATAATATTATTTGAAGTGTTAATTTGCTTTCAAAATCCAAATTTTAATAAAGCTCTTGACGAGGTCGTAAAAAACTATATTTCAATTATAATAGCACATAAATTAGACTTTAATTATGGTCATAATAAACAAATGTAATTTTACATAATTTAAATTTAACGGATAAATTTTGCATAATAAAACAAAGAATATTTTACTGTAAAATTTTAAGATTGTCTTTGCTGTCGACTTGAAAAATTGAAAAAAGGAGGCCCTACAATATTCCCAACGAATTATCACATCTTGCATTTCGGATATTTTTATTCTTCATATTTGCATTGATAAGGTCTGGATACTTCTAAGTAGTTGGTTTATATAATTGGTAAGGTAACTCTACATCAACGGACTGATGTTCCCAGGAGATCCGAGTTAACATTCTCAAACTCAAAAATACATTTTTTCGTATAGAAGTGGGTTCACCAAACAAAAGAGAGCAATTTTAGAAGTCTTTTAAGATGAGAATGAATTTAGTAAGTCTTTAATAAGCCGACAATTTAAATTTATCGGTCACGAATTTCCCATAAAAAACACAGGGAAAGAAATTATTGCAGATTTTCTGTTAATGGGACGTGTAAATCAAATTAGATTAAAAATGTAGTAGGACAGGGACTAGAGCGGAAGATGCGGAGGGTCGGTTTTGACTAACGCAACCACAGAAAATCTCGAATTCACCTAAACAAATTTTTCCAAAATTTGTAAACCGACCGCAAATTTTATTTTTTTTATCAGATGGGAAATTAGATCTTCATCTTTTATAATTCGCTTTAAAAATAGTAAAAATCCAGATTTGGGTATCCGAAATTCCATAAAATCCAGCTATAAAGTATAAAGTCCAGTTTCTGTAAAGCCAAGTATTGGAATGCAGAACTTTCGCTCTTTAACCCAACTAGCGATCACGTCAACCCGCTGCTGAGGACAAATACTTTATAGATTAAAAATTTTAAATAAATAAAAAACAAAATGCATCATCGATCTCTTACAACATAGTCTACGCAATCTCACATATGATCCGTTCATAACGAATAGCTAATATATCACCCCGTTCCGTAAGCGACACAATGTGAGATAAAAAAAACTCAAGAGAAAACCAGTCAAGACCGAATTACAAATCACCCGATTTACTTACTACCAATACGTCATGATAGAATCAATAAGTATGACGTTCCATTCTAACCACTGCATATAAAATTTGAGAGCGGACCGGAATACATACAACCCATGACAGTAAAGTGCTTAGATCAACTTCTTATTCTACCTGAATGTAGCATTATAGATTGCATTATTTCAGGTATATTACGTCGTAGCCTTCGAATTTCGCACCAATAATCCATTATTTAGAATGAAAATTTGTATTTTCCATCAAATGTGACGAAAACATACTACATAACTTAATATTTCACATGAGAGACGATTATAAGTTTAATGACTGCTAAATTACAGTCACTAAGACTGTTGCGTAAGTCCTAAGAACCCAGTTCGACTCCAGGCGAAGTAAAAACTTTATTTCTTACCGTCTCTCCTTGGAAGGCAAACCATCTGCTTAATAAACTTTCTCAAAATTAAGTTCCATGGCTCAAAGTCTACCTTAAGCAGTACTTAAATGTAACTTAAATGTATTACACAAAATTTTACGTAATAACTTAACCTCAACATTGATGTCAGTCATTTAAGTTTATTATTTTGCTTTATGTGATGGAAAGTTTATTATCCCAAGTACTCATTTCACCAGCGATGGTAATCTCAATTCGCACGAACATCGTAAATGACGCAATATGCATTTTTCTGTCCTTAAACATACAAAGGTACAGTATCTACCCTATTAATCAAGTTCTGAAGCTTTTAATTGCTGGCGTAAGGTTGTTTATAAAAATAATTTGCTAATTTGCAGTTCGTGTTGCAAAATACACTTTTGCAAGAAAATAATTTTCCTGCGGCAGTATAGCAAAGGGTGGCCAAGTTCCTTAAAGATTTTTATATTAATTTAAACTTCTACTTAAAATTTAAATATTTCAGATAAGTTTTCAGTTCTTACGGTTAACTACCCACGAAAAGAAATGCATTTCCATAAAAAAAAATGTATCAAATTAATTTTTTCTTACACGAAAAAGAATTTACAACTATTTTACATTATTTCATTCACAATAAAATTTTACTACTTGACTTAGTTTTTCTTAATTTCCATTTGTGTGGATTCCTGGCATGAAAACCATAATTGAAAAATTGGTCGATATTGTGATATAAATGAGGCGAAACACGACTCAAACCATGATTTTCGTCCGGATAGCTCTAAAATACGACCCAAATTTATTTTACTTATTATTAAATCATTTTTAGCTTAGTAACCTGTTGTCTAAATAAAATATCTGCCCTTTCCAATGCTTTGGCCAATATCATCGATTGCTGATAGTGCACGTTATCATCTGCATTACCATGAATTAAAAACAAGGTTTTATTTCTGAGTGCTTCTACGTGTGTTGTGGTGTCTGTATTTGCATACCCTATCAAATTATCGTCAGGGGTTGGTAAACCCATATATCGTTCCGTATAAATTGAATCTGAAATACAAATAATTTGTGTAGCTTAGAAAACTTTACCAAGATAAAATTTTCATTAACTTAAAGCACTGCGAGTTGCAATATTTGCACTCAAATTATTATCCTGATTTTCCTAAGCAATACATAAAGATGGAAGGTGGAGCATTAGACCTTGACTTGAATTTTAAATTGCTTTACCGTTTCAAAGAGTAAAAAAAATGCCAACATTTATGTTATAAAAATGTGTTCGTATTTCTTGGAAAAAAAATTCTCATCGCAAAATAAAATTTTAAAATAAAAACTTACCGTAATAAATGAAATTTGTTACAGGTGCAATTGCTAATCCTAATTTAAATACGTTTTTGGTATCTTTAATAAGAGCCCATATAGTTGAAAAGCCTCCATAGCTCCAACCCCAAATTCCAGTTTTGGTGGAGTCTATATAGGGTAAAGTGTCCTGAAGATATCTAAAAGGGAATTATCGTTATGATAGTAGTGATAACATTTATAGACTTACTTTGTAACAGTAATTTGATCTTCAATTTCCAACGTTCCCAATTTACGATAAATAGAAAACATTAAATTATCGCCGTTTCTTCCAGATCCTCGACCATCGATGTATGCATAAATATACTTTCGATTTGTAACAAAATAATTTTCAATCCCAGTAGAAAATGAATCTGAAATTCTATTTGAATTTGGGCCTGCGTAACTAAAACACAATTTATTGAAAATTAAAGCGTCAATACTTTTCGTTTATTTTCCTTACACGTTAACTATCATCGGATACTTGGTCGTTTCATTACACTCATCTAAGTCAGGAGGAAGTAATAATCGCACCCTGGCAACAAAACCACCTTCGATGGGTACTTTTAAATCCTTCTTAATTGGTAGAAGCTTTCCTTCTAATTTATTTCTTAAAACTTTATTATCTTCCCATACAAAAAAATCAAGAGACTAAAAATAAAATAACTAAAATATCTAACACTAAATCGCGATAAATGTTAACGTTAATTTTAATTAGCTACTAATACCACCTAGTCACGTTATTAGGTAATTGAGTAAATCACAATCGTAAAACGCCACCCTTAAAATTTGTAAACATTGATTAATCAATCAAAAGCGTATGTTGATTATTCGAATCTCACAAGAACATCAATCAATGTAATCTACTACACAGGATGATTCAAACGAATTCGATAATAAAGAATTTATGTTATGCGTTTGTCATGTAACACAATCCGTTTCGTTTAAATTTTCGTTTGTACAACCCCACCTACTTTATTAACTTTAATAAAACACACCTGTGTACTTTGAACGTAAATAATATTGGGTCCAGGTCCACTACAAATCTTTGCGTAATAAGAGAAGTCTGTACTGAAAACAGCATTAGCAACTTTACACAATCCTGAAGGTGTGACCAAGTTACAGGTTAAGCACACTTCCTCCTTCGTGCCGATATCCATAACAAAAATATGTTGATTAGATGGGTGATCTTCAACCGTAGATGAATAATAACTAAAATAAATTTGTCATACAGAAACGGCGGATGATTAAAATTAATACATACATTAAATTCCTAGCTTCGTCCCATCCATAAACTGCAGTGATTACCCGCTTACCTAGCGTAAGTCTTTCACGTGTTGAACTTGCACTATCGTACAATACCAAATGTCTATAAGAATCGTTAGATTCCATCAAGGATGCTCCTAAAATAAACTTAGTTCCATTTTTATTATAAATTGGAGATTTAAGGGTTAACCATCCACGAGTTTGATTGAATACATATTTCTGAAACAAAAAGGAACTTTGTCAAAAATTTTAAAATTAAACGGAAGTGCTCTAAAGCCAGGGATGAAAATCATATTTTATATTATGATGTACTAGGAATACGTCGAGACGTAGTAATTAAGGCTATCAATGACTAATAATTAAAGTAGCAGGTTTGGATCCGCGGTGAGACTAACTTTCTTATGACCTTCTCCGTGCATCAAATTTATTATCATTCAAAATTATATTCAAACATTGTTCCAGCCCTGGAATTCTTGAGCAAAGTACTCTTTCGCCCCGCTTGTCATGACACTAGATCAAATGCGAAAGTGCTCTTCCGCACATTTTATGAAGGCCAATAAAAATTAAATTTTGCACAGAAAATTATCTTACCTCGTTACAAGCTAATGTTACAACATTACAACGCGTAATAGCGCCTACAGTTTGAACACGATTTAGAGAAACTGCAACTATACTTTCATCATTGGCCCAAGTTATATCCTGAAGAATATGATCCTTAGAAACGTCATTTTCGGGAATAATATTGCTCAAAGTTTCTACTTTAGTTGGATTTTCTAAATCGACGTATTTAACCGACACTGTAGGATTTCTTGCACCAACCTAGAAAGCAAAACGGTAAAACACCTGCAAATTTAATTAACAAAAAATAAATATCCACCTTTGGGTATTTTAACGTAATAAGTTGAGGATATTGGCTTTCCAGCTTGCCAGGTTCTCCATACATAAAATAATGAAATTCGTTCACTTTGGTATCGTTAAAAGTGGCGAAAGCTAAACGTTTTCCATTTGGAGAAAACCAAACAGCAGATCCAGCTCCTAACACTTCCTCTAAAAGATTAAATAATTTAATTTTAATAAGTGCGTAAAGTGGGTAAGGAAACGCACCTTCGTAAACCCAATCTGGAACTCCGTTGTATACTAAGCCAGGTATTCCGTCGTGCGTTATTTGAATTGGATTTTCTGCATCTTTAGGGGTTTTGATGAAATAAATATTATTTTCTAAGATGTAAACTAATTCTGAGCCAGCGGGAGCCCACTTTGCATATTGCAAATGCGTTTGATTTGCTATGTGGTAATAGATTCTAAAAAAAATTCATTATTTTTGTACATGAATAAGAATTCATTTTCTTTCATTATTGATTTTTAGTTCAAGCATTAAGTCTTCAGATGGTGTAAAAGCCACTTATAAGCTCGTCGAGAATTTCAATTGCTCGTAATTTGTATATAGGGAAACATCAAAGCAAGTTGAAATAAAAAGCCCTTATAGTATTGATCCGTTGAAGGTTAAAATATTTAAAAAATACTTGAAAAAATATTAAATTTTACACAATAATAAGGTGAATTTGATAACAGATTTTTACGTGACGACTTTTTTATAAAAATTTAGGATTTTCCAGAAAAACTGGTTCTTATTTTTAATTTTGTTATTTAGGAGAAGCGATAACATTGATAATTAAATTTGTTAGATTATACAAATTCCGATCTTATTTCAAAATTATCGATTTAAAAATGCATATTTCGATAGGTCAATTGCTCAATTTATGAAGTAGTTTTGATTACCTATAAGACTTCCATCCTGTTTTTATTACTAATTTTTAAGTTTGACAATCAAAATTATCATTAATTTAATTTATTGATAGTATTGTTGACATCATTCGATAAATTTACAGAAAACTTGGTAGAGGTACTTTACATTTATTTTAAAATAGAATTCTTATCTTTATTCTTATACTGTAGAAAATTGAGCAACAAAAACCGATTTTAACTAAAACTTAAATATTTTTTAAGTACTTCCTAATTTAGAAGGTTTTAATGGAGCAAAAGACACGTATTAGTTATTTTACAAAATTGAAAAATTTAATTTTTTATTAAATTCCTGAAATTTTTGGGTTCCAGGGCTGTGGATAATTTTCCCATTAGAAGTTTCGCCCCTAATTGAAATCAAGTAAGTATTATGTACTGTTATAAACAAAACCCATTAATCTACAACCCCTAACTATTCCTCCAATACAAAATTTCGATGGTAAATATTTTTCATTGAAAGTTCTCTTTTCCATAATATTGATATTTACAAAATTAATTAATTCAATATTAATAACGTTTTCATTTTATTCTGATAACACTTTAGATAGTTTAACACTTGCGTCAAGAAGGAAGTCCTTGCCTTATTAAACGTTTATTGTTACTTGCTTCTATTGACCTTTTAAAATGTCATTGAGCAGTACAAGAAATTAAATTCTTTTAACGTTACAATTAGAAATGTAGCTGTTACCGATGTCTAAGTAAACAAACAGTATTATTATGTAATCAAATGTTATAAACAAATACCTAGATTTGATTACCTATTGTTGTTGTTTAATAAAATTATTAATTTGACACATTTAAACGCTTTGATTACATAACAGTATTATCCTTGATGTACGAGGTGTGACGACACGAGGTTGGTACACTTACTTGCTTTCAATGTCGTATATCGTAAACTGTGCAGTGGTCGAATGTCGAAAAATCTGTGAAAAAAATTTTTTTACTTTTAGAAAGTATATTTTCAAAAACACTCACGGCTTTTTGGTTATACCTCAGAAGCGCATATTTTAAATCGTGTGTAACACTAAAGGTACTTCCGGGATAATTTTCCTATATTGGTGAAAAAAAATTATTAGTTCATAACAGATTTATAATACAAAAAATTAACATACAAAAATTGAGGCTTCCAAAAATAATTCCGACACACGCGATGTTGCATTAACCCTGTATATATCTTGATTGCGGTTTTTCACCAAAAATAAGTCGCCTGAAATTTATTGTCAATAAAAGTACTGCACATTTTTATATTAAAATTTTTACCGGATACCCAAGTTCCATTCCAACCTTTATTTTGAAAAGTACCATATAAAAATTCGTCTAATTCAAATGGTTCCTTGGAAGTTGAGTTTTCTGTTTCATAACTTGAAGCGAGACTTAAACTGCATATCAATAAAAACGATAGCAATGGCTAAAACGTAAATTTTTATTTAGATTATAAAACATAAAATAAGTAATAAGTACATAAGAATAACTACTCATCGCGAAAATACGTAAAACATTTTATGGTTTGCGCATTCGGGAAAACATTTCAAATTATTTTTTATTACCTTAATATATGTTGCTACTACGGCAATTACCTAATTGAATTTCTAATTATCTAATTTAGACCACTAATTTGATATTCCCAAAGTAGTTTGCATCTGTAAACATTTTTAGCGATCGGTCAGCTAATATTTAAAACATTTGAGGAATTGAGTGAAATTCGGGCACGCAAAAGTATATTCCATAATTATCGTCACCGCTCCCATGAGCTATTACCAGCTGCCTGCGGTTTCTTAGTCTACATTTTTTTAGTAGAAAAAAGTTTATAGAAAATTATGGAATGAGTGCAAAAAATTGAAGTTTACCAGTGCATTAGATTAGAAAATCTAGTATATGAAATTTTACGTAATCCTATATTACAATTTTAATTCATTTAAATGCTTGTCGACTGACATATTTTATAATAATAATTATTATGAAGAAAATTACAATTTTTCACTTACTAAATAATTATTCGACATTTTGCTTAACTCGATTTGATTTAATATGTACAAATGGAATTTAAAAAATGATCTAAACATAAAACGATTAAATTTAAATTCAAAACTAAAGGCTTAATTTGAAGTAAATAAAAATTGTTACTGTGGAGATGAAGTCGTCAATAGTAATCAAGCTTTAACAAAATAAATTACCTTAACAATATCAGCCATAATAATATGCTGTATCAAATCCACAATAGCAAATACCTGCTTATTGAAACGAAAGTGAATTCGATTCATCTAATTCATTGTGAAGAACTATTTCAATGTGGTTTTTCGAATTTCAATAAATCGGTTCAGGTACATTTTACCATATTACCAACTTGTACAATGAACAATAATTGTGACTATAATTGGTTTGAATAATTACAATGCACAAAATATTCAATATGCTTTATATGAATTTACATCTCGTTTCCTGTTTTTGCACCGTTATAAACAGTTTTCGGATTTCCCTATCAGTAAATTCCACAAAAATTCATACTAAATAATTTTGACATCGGCCGTTCCAAAATAGACAAAAATGTAAGTGTTAAAATTTCAAAATTCTTTTACTTCATAAATTTAAACACAGACATCAACAATTAGAAACTTCCTTTACAATACATATCCAGAGCTTAACAGGAAGCTATGAAAGAGGTAGCGCCTTCAGCATAGGATACACATGCTGATATCAATCAAAAACTTTTCCTTTCTTAAAAGAATTCTTATAATTTTTACTTTTATGTTTTGATAATAATTATTAGTATAATAAAAAAATAAACAATAGTAAGTATGAATTAAAAAATATTTTCAAAATTACCAGGTTAAAAATAGTGAAATTCACTTGATAATTTTTAATTATTACTAATCATAAGCTGCATTTAAACAAAAATAAAATAAAATATCGTGAAAATTTGTCACAAAAATGATGTAAGCAAATGTATAATTACAATTTTTAAAAAATGTGGTATTAGATGTACAATTACTAGACCAAGATTATAGATAAAATAGTACATTGTGCTACTATAAATTATTAAATCCGAAAAATTTCAGAACGAATAACAATGTTCTATTTTAATAATTTTTGATATTAAAAGCAAGAATCGCTCAAGTACATCTGTAATTATTAAAATAACAACATAATTGCGTCGGCTTTAAAATGACAAATTAAATTAGAAATTAAAAATAATCTTGGACCAATTTTAAAAACACAGTTAAAAATTAACTCGTGTTTTTTCAAGAATTTACTAGATATTTAATTGCAAATAGTAATTTTATGCATCGTAGACCGTGCAATTTTGACTACTTTTTTCAGTGGTATATAGTACGAAAAATATTTTAAAAATTTCAAAATATCAGGAACTAAATAAAACTTAAACTTGCAAACAAATATAGTCAGCAGAAACATTTGTTGTGGTTTTTTGCAGAGTAAGACCTCCCTTCATTGTATATAAACCGAGGGGTCAACCGCTAGAGGAAATCGAGTACAATTGACTTCACACTTAACGTAATTCATGATAATTCTGCATACTTCTTCGTACTTCATATAATTCAGCAGTAATTCACGGGATTCCAAAACTTGAGCAATGGAGGGTCCACACCCCTCGGATCAAGTAGTTTATTTTTTATCATTAGTAAACTGAAAATTTTCCGTTGCAAAGGCACTAGAAGGTGTTCCACACCTCTAGACCCCCGGATTAAGTAGTTTATTTTTATTTTGTTGCAGAGATCTGCCTCCAAAGGGTACGGAATTTATAATTAATTGTCAAATTAAGAATTAAACACATTTACTTGACCATACCTTGACCAGCAGTGTAGCGTAAAGTATACACCGGCCGACTGGAGAGCGGTAGACCGCGGTTCGAGTCCAGTCGAGTCGAATACACTGCTGTGATCAAAGGTCCAATATCAATCTGTGGACCGTGGGAAGGCAGGAAACCACCCCATGAATTATATTCCACGAAAATTCATCTTGGCTTGCCAAGCTGGTCACGACGCTTCTGTCAAGAAGCAAAACGATGAAGAAGACTTGACCATAGCTAATTTTAATAAACTTGAGATATGTTTAAATATTTAATTCACTTTTAATAATAATAAATTATCTAAACCGGGAGTCTGGGGTGTGGAACACTAGTGCCTCTGCAACGGAGAGCAGTGTAGCGTAAAGTATACACCGGCCGACTGGAGAGCGGTAGACCGCGGTTCGAGTCCTAGTCGAGTCGAATACACTGCTGTGATCAAAGGTCCAATATCAATCTGTGGACCGTGGGAAGGCAACGGAAACCACCCCATGAATTATATTCCCACGAAAATTCATCTTGGCTTCGGCCAAGCTGGGTCACGACGCTTCTGTCAAGAAGCAAAACGATGAAGAAGACTTGACCATAGCTAATTTTAATAAACTTGAGATATGTTTAAATATTTAATTCACTTTTAATAATAATAAATTATCTAAACCGGGAGTCTGGGTGTGGAACATCAGTGCCTCTGCAACGGAGATCTTCGGTTTACTTCTGATAGAAAGTAAACTACTTGGTCTGGGGTTCTGCATGTTCTGGAATGTTTTTCATTCCAAATTTGTGCACTGGAGGGTGTTCCACACCCCAGACCCCCGGATTGAATAGTTTATTTTTATCAGAAGTAAACTGAAGGTCTCCGTTGCAGAGGCACTGGAGGGTGTTCCACTCTCTCCAGACCCTCCGGATCGAGTAGTTTATTTTTTATCAGAAGTAAATTGAAGATCTTCCGTTGCAGAGGCACTGGAGGATGTTCCACGTGAAGTACTTCATGTACTTCATGAGATGTGTACAAAAAACTTCACCAGCGGTTAACCCCTCGATATAAACAGGGTTTATGTACCCTCGAGATATCTACACAAAAAGCTATCTAATAGATAAATTCATCAAGTATTTTTATTTTATTATTTCTAAAAAGTTAATTCGAAAGCAAACATTGTGATCGTAAATATTTAACAAAAACTAGATTTCTCAGTATTCGGATAGAAGGCAAACTTATATGGAATTCCCACATCCATAAAATTAGTACAAAAATAACCAGTGATGCATTCATCATATCTTGACCTCTTGAGAAATAATCATATCTTGATATCATCACCTTATCTTAAGCATTCTTGGAGGATTTTCATCATAGAAAATTGTTATCACACCATCTGCTTTTGTTTGGTAATTTTTTTACTGATAAAGAACTTAGAACAATATTACAGACTGAAATATGATTCAAAGTTGTATTGTATTGCATTGTATTGTAAAAAATTGCAACAACCAATTAAATTAAAGTGTAAATATTATGAATTTCTAGACACACTACGATATGTACATATTTCGCAAATTGCAAACACTCGATTAATTTTTCGCAAAAGATTCATGGACACCTTCATGTTCGTTATCTACTGTTATTTGACAAATTTATTACTTTTATGACGTGAAAGTTAGAAATAATAACTCAAATATGCAATAAACTTAATTGTGGGTTTATAGTTTTAATTTTTAAATAATATCATACGATATATGCATGTATCATGTTATATGATAATAGGTATACTTATCTAATCACATACCTACATACACCAAACCACGCTACAAGCATAATATTTTAAGCTAAGTAATGATCAGTAGCGGCTCGTAGATTGATATGCAATATTATTAATAATCAAAATCAGTTTGCCCGAACCTCCTCCCAATACCAGCCTCAGCCAAAATCATTTGATTGTCACCTAAAGTTAGAGTTAAGTATTACGTGGTTCGGATTCCACGTTGCTTGTCCCGGTGCACATAAACTACTGTCATGAGTTAAAATTTAGTCTTGTGAATTTATCCCGATTATTGTGGAATCGTGGTTCTATTTTGAAACTACTAACTGAGCAATAGGACGAAGAGTACCTCTTTATTTCTTGGTTTTGACTTTGTTGGCCTTAATTTTTCATCAACTTTCATTTGGATATATTTTTGCATATTAAGATTTTTTTTAATAATAATTTATACCTGTATTATGGGCTAATGATTATTTTTTTATTTCTGATGTGTGCTTAGATATTAAGAATGCTTAATATTACATTATTCTTTTCATATATTCAACCAATGGTAACTATAATAAAAATTGGCGCTGGTTTTCAAATTTTTTGCAAAATAAATTTTAAAACAATTTAATCTATGAAAAGAACTGCGAAAAATAACACCTGCAGTTTTGAAATAAAGTTGTGTTATTGCCCATATTTCACGCCTCGCTTTGTTTTATTTCTTAATAAGAAATCGAATTTATTCGCAATAAAAACATGTTTATATGTAAAGCAGACATACTAGTTTTTACTACAATTTAATGCAATTAATACTTACATTTTTTGGTAAGTCAAACAAATCAGTCCACATTATTTAATTTTTTTTAAATATTTTATCACAAATTGCTGTATCACTAACAATCACTTTTTCATTTTACAGAAATTCCAGTGATATAAATATAAGTATTATAAACAAATTGACGAACGTCAATTTTTTACAACATATTTGCACACAACTTACATATCAAGAGTTAATAGAAAACTAAAGACCGGATAATAAACTAGTAGGGAACAAGTATTGCTTATTTTGAGAGGGGAAATAATTCAATTTATTATTAACAAATTAAATTGTCTAATTGCATTAACATAATTATTGTTAATTATTTCTAAAATTATCTTTCCCGCGTTTCAAAGTAGTGTAATTTATAATGTTTTATTGTAATAACTATTAAGACGTACTTACTTTTTTTACGCACATTTTACTATGTATACAAAGTTTTGTGCAATAATCATATTTATACATAAAATACCAAACTCTTTATCGGTTCAAATTATCTTATCATAAATTTTTTACAGCTACTTTAAATTTAATCAAGCGGATTAATAAATCAAAAGTATTGTGCAATTGTAGATATCATAAACGTAATTCGACGAGGTATTATAAAAAAATTTAAATTAGCAATGATTTTGCTAATAATTTATCTATAAGGAAAAATCTAGCCAAAAATGTAATAGAACCAAATTTTCATGTAAAAACATACCACCAAAATTTTAATTTATAGATTGGATTTTATATTTCTATAAAATAGTTAAGGATTAAATATAAATTTTTAGGGATTATTCACTATTTTAATATTTTCAAAATTTATAATTAACTTATATTTTTAAAAGAAAAGCTGTATTTAAAAAAAATTAATATATTAACATTAAGCAGAAAAAAATTTATAAACGAGGAATTATTGTTAAAAAACAAATTTGATTATGAAAATAGGTTCACGATTACGATGTGGGTGAAAATGATGTTATTTTTCATTATGCAGTTGCTTTTTATTAATATTAATTTCTTGTCTTAATTATAACAAAAACATTAAGGTTCCCATCAAATTTTCCCAAACAAATTCTCTGACTTTTCAGAGTTTCCCTGATTAACAATAATAATTTTCCGTGATTTTTCAAAACTCAATTATGGATCAATAAAAATTATTGTACTAAAAATAGTTGAATTGTTAATTAAACTAATTAAATTATTGAATAAAACAGCAGAATTATTGATTAAAACAGTTGAATTATTTAACAAAACTGTTGCATCCTTAGACAAAGTAATAGCTTTTTTGCTTAAAAATGTCGAATTATTGAAAAACAGACAAATTATTAAAAATCCTCTTGAATTGCTGAATCGCAAGAAATTGAATTGTAATTAAATTATTGAACCAAAAACAATTAAATTATGAACCAAAAACAATTAAAAGCAAAAATAATTAAATTGTTAAACAACCAGTTGAATTATTTTGTTGAAAAAAAGTTGAAAAATATATTAAATAGTTTAAGAAACAGTTGAATTATTGAATCAAAGATAATTGTTGAAAAAAAATTGAACTATTAAACCAAAAATAATTAAATTATCAAACAAATCAAATGAATTATGAACAAAACAACCAAATTTATTAAACACAGTTGAATCATTCAACAAAACAGTTGCACTTTTAGTATTTTGATATTAGGTTTTTTCACAAAACAATTGAATTGTTTTAAAAACAGTCTAATAGTTGAAAAACCTGATAAATTGTGAAGTGAAAACAAGGGCAATTCAATTGTAGAAAAAACAAATAAATTATTAAACCAAAAAACAATTGAATTATTAAACCAAAAATAATTGAATAGTTAAACAAACTACTTAAATTATTGAACCAAACAGCTGAATTAATAAACAAAGCAACTATATTTTAAAAAAAACGACTGAGTTAATGAACAAAAAATATTTGAATTGTTGAACGAGCAGCTGAATTATTAAACAAACCAACCAAATTAGTTGAATTATTCTTGTCTTAATTATGACAAAAACATCAGGGTTCCCACCAAATTTTTTCAAACAAATTCTCTGATTTTTTCAGAGTTTCCTTTAATAATTTTTCATATATATATTGCGGCTTTTCTTTTACATCTGACGACGTCTTCCGCATTCTAGTCGCCATTTGCCTCTATTTTGGGTATCCTCATCCATTAGGTCTCTACTTTTCATTGCCGACGTCACACCTTCCTTCCATGTGATCTTCGGCCTGCCTCGTTTTCGTTTTTGTGGTGGCATCCAATTTAATATTTTTTTCGGCCATCTTTCTGGTCCCATTCGGTTCAAATGCCCATACCATATTAATTGCTTCATCTCTATGGTCTCCGTCACATCTATGTCCACCTCGGCTTGCCTTCTAATTTCTTCATTTCTAACCTTATCCAGTTTTGTCAAACCGCAGCTTCGTCTCCAGTATTCCATTTCGACTGCCTTCAGCTTTCCTCTATTTTTCTTGGTTATCGTCCAAACCTCTGAACCATACACCATCACAGCTTCTACAATAGTCTTGTATATTAATCTTTTTACTTTCTTAGTTAGTGTGTCATTCCAGATTACGGGATGGAGTCTTTTAATGGCCGTTCTTCCTTGTGCCATTCTCGCTTTTATTTCATCTTCGTAGCTGTTTTCACTTGTGATGATTGTACCCAGATATCTATACTTTTGTGTGCACCGGACCATCCCCCCATCGACATCAAGATCTTCGCCCTTTGCTCCTACCACCATATATTCGGTCTTGTTGATGTTTATATTCAGGCCCCACTTCGTGTATTCCTCTGTCAGTTTCCTTAGCATATATTGCGCATCATACTCGTCTTGTGCGCATATGACCTGGTCGTCGGCAAAGTGCAGTGTATACAGGCAATCATCTCCCACCTGTACACCCATACCCTCACATTTCGCTCTCCACGCCTTTAATGCTTCAAAAAGGTAAATTTTGAAGAGAGTTGGCGCCATGCAGCATCCTTGTCTCAATCCTTTTGTGACGTTAAATGCTTCAGATAGTGTATTTCTGATCTTTACTGCGCTTTTCATGTTCCTATAGATGTTTTTTACTGCCGTTATGTAACATTTTTTTACACCATTTTGCTGTAATGCAGTCCATAATCTGCTAAGGGGTACACTGTCGTATGCTTTCTGCAGATCGATAAACACCAAATGGGTTTCCAAGTTCCGAGCTGAGCTAATAATTTTTCATGACTTTTCAAAACTCAATTATTGAACTAAAAATAGTTCAATTGTTAAACAAATTAGCTACATTATTAAACAAACAGCAGAATTATTGTACAAAATAGTCGAATTGTTGAAAAAACAGTCCAATTATTAAAAATGCTGTTGAATTGTTAAATAAACAGTTGAATTGTTGAATCATAAAAAATGGAATTGATAAATTAAAGATAATTAAATTATTGAACCAAAAACAATTAAATTATGAACCAAAACAATTAAATTTTAAGAAAAAATAATTGAATAGTTGAACAACCAGTTATAAATTATTTTGTTAAAAAAACAGTTGAAAAATTTGAAAATTGTTTAAATAATAGTTGATTTTTGAATTAAGGATAATGATTGTTGAATAAAACAACAATTGAACTATTAAACAACAAATAATTAAATTGTCAAACAAACCAATTGAATTGTTGAACAAAACAGCCTAATTTATTAAATACTGCAATTGAATTGTTCAACAATACAGTTGCACTTTTGGTATTTTGATATTAGGTTTTTTCATAAAACAATTGAATTGTTTAAAAAACAGTCCAATAGTTGAAAAATCTGTTAAATTGTGAGTTAAATTATTAAATAAAGAATAATTAAATTGTAGAAAAGAAACTAATAAATTATTCAACAAAACAGTTGAATTGTTGAACCAAAAACAATTGAATTATTCAACTAAATTCATAAACTGAAAATAATTGATATGCTAAACATAGCAACTGAATATTATTGAACCAATCAGCTTACCAATTTATTTAACAGATCAGTTGAATTATTAAACGAAATAGTTGAATTATTGCACGAAACAGTTACATTTTTTAACAAAACAGTTAAATTGTTAAATCAAGAATAATAATTGAATGGTTGAACCAACAGCAATTGAATTATTCAACTAAATTATTAAACTAAAAACAATTGATATGCTAAACAAAGCAACTGAATATTATTGAACCAAACAGCTGAATTTATTCAACAAATCAGTTGAATTATTGCACGAAACAGTTACATTTTTGAAGAAAACAGTTGAATTGCTGAATCAAAAATAATAATTGAATTGTTGAACCAAAAACAATTAATTACTCAACTAAATTATTAAACTAAAAATAATTTAAATTCTGAACAAAGAAGTTGAATATTATTGAACCAAACAGCTGAATTTATTTAACAAAGAAGTTGAATTATTAACCGAAACAGTTGAATTATTGCACGAAACAGTTACATTTTTGATCAGAACAGTTTCATTATAGAACTAAAAACGACTGAATTAAACTGAAAATGATTGAATTATTAAACCAAAACCAATTATAGTTTTCAAACTAAAAATATTTGAATTATTGAAGGAATCAGTTAATATTAAACCAAATAGCTAATTTGTTAAATAAAGTAGCTGAATTATTAAACTAAACAGTTGAATTATTTAACAAAACAAAACAATTGCATTTTGTACAAAGCTGCTATATTAACTTTACAAAAAACGATTGAATTATTAAACCTAAAACAAATTAAACAGGGTTCCCACCGAACTTCTTAAAACAAATTCATTAACTTCTCCACATTTTCCATCATTAAAATTGAGAATTTTCTCTAACATGACGAAATTTTGTAAATTTAATTTCCCTGACTTTTTTATGACAAAATTTACTCTTCAACCTAATCAGAGGAACAAAGTAGGGAGGTTAGCTAATTAGAAAAGAAATCGTCTGAATTTTCCTCTTAAAAACAACAAAACTTGCAAATGAACAAAATAAATTTTGATTTTCTTAATTTAAGAATATTATTTGGAATCTTTTCCTCTGTCTTTCTTAAGTGCCGTCAAAACGCCTCCTTTCAAACTTCCCAACGCGCACACTCTGCTTCATTGGTTACCATTCGTATTTATGACTTTTTCTTTTTAATATACCGAGTTGAACAAAATAAATTATATAAAATTAAAATTGAATAAATTTAATTCCTATCTGCCAATACTTACATTTTGTTTGGTACCTGATAGGTTTTATCAAAATGTTTTAAATTAAAGTAGTTATGTGTAGCCAAACACAAATCTATAGAGAGGGTAATAACCAAAATTGAATGGAAGCCTTGCGTTGCATATTGAGACGATGGATTCCAAAAAATCCTTTGTAGGGAGGAACTCATTCTTGGGAGAATGTTTCTTTTTGTCAATCGTCTTATTTATTATTAACGATACTGTTCTTGGCTTGCTCGATTACTAACCCTGATCTAGAATTATTTGCTTTTTACTTTCTTCCAATCTCTTATTAAATTGTTTTTTTAATTCGTTGTTTACCTTGAGGCTGGTTTTATTCTGCATGTGGAGTGTTTTTCATAATATGCAGAAGTTCTTTCGTAAGTTAAGTTTTTTTATTGTACAGTTTTCACTGGAAACACTCATCGAGCCAGATCTTTCTTATATTATTTCGTTAAAGTCAAGATTTTTTTAAAGAAAAAGTGTGTTGGTATATCGGTTGTTTTCTTCAGATCAAAGAATTCCATCAGCTTTGAATGGTAAAAGTGGTTAACTTTGTTATCGGTTAGTGTGATATGGCTATTTTTAAAATTATATTTATGTTTTTAATATTATTGTGTCGATTATTTTGACGTGACAAACCGAAAATGTGTTTTTCTTGTGAAATTATGTAATTTATTGGAATTAAGTTTATTGGAAAGACATGCAACAATTTTATTTTATCGTCTTTACTTCTTTTGTTGGTGTTTGATGACGAATTAATTAGATTATAATTTTTGATTTAATGCAATTTTTATCTCTCTCAACTTAAGTTGCGGTTACTTTTATGCACCGTATACTCGCCCGAATAAATTCATAATTGTTTATATTTTCTGTAATATATATTATAATTTTGTGTTGTAATAACAAAATAATGTAAACCAATTTGTAGAAGTCAGATAGTCGGCATATACTACAAACATTTTGATAATAGCAATTAATTTCAACAATTTGACTTGCGCTGTTAGGCTGAGTAGCTTATTAGTGTAATATGATGTATTTGAAGTATTCTTCGAACATTAAGGATATGTCTCAGGATTAATAGTTGTTGCGTGAATACAACTAGATCCCACCTCTTTGCAAAATAAATCAATTTATAAACTCTTCCACTTTCTACAAAAATTAGATCTAAAAATGAAATTATGATTGCATACGGTGAATTTATTTAATTAAAAAAAGGTTTAATAGATCAGTTTGAAATTTAAAGGTATGTATTACTTTTTAAGTTATAAGAAAGTGCAAGAGTTCAATAGTTTTGTTTCAAATTTAATGAAGGTATAATATTAATCTTAATGCCTCAATAGGTATATCAAGAAACCTACCCTTAAAGTGCCCGTCTATTAAGGATTTTTCAAATTTCACATTATGGCTAATTCTTCGCTCTTATTGTCGAATTTCTTTGCTGTACTGCAGCAATTTAAATTAAAAATTTAATGAACATTAGTCAAATTATTATAGAAAAAAAAATAAACTACATTTTTCAACAAATATACATATCGTATATTCTTCGAAATAATTTAACTACATTTAATTCTTAGGCTTAGTTTTTTCATCTTCCAATAAAGCGTCATTTAATGTTAAATCTCCGATAAGTCTCTGTTAACTCAAAAATGTGTATTTTCATCTTCTTTAACTCTTTTTTATTCTAGTCGACATTTAGCTAAAAGATACTTTAACAGAATATGAAAAAACCGGACCTTAATTTTGTTATTATTTTAAGACATGCAAGACAATTACTTGTAAATAGTTCAATACATAAAACTGTATGTAACTTATAAACTATGAATCTTTGCATGTCGATTGAGATCATTAACTCTTGTGTATTTCTTATCACACATGTTACATGGAAACGGTTTATCGCCAGTATGTGTTATGCTATGTTCTTTGAGATCGGCATTCGTAACAAACGATTTATTGCATAACGAACAAGTAAAATTCTTTTCTCCATTATGTCTCTTCATATGAACAGCCAAACAACTTGATTGTGCAAATCCTTTTGTACATACAGGACACACATAAGGTCTTTCACCTGTATGAGACCTTCGATGAACTATTAACGTACTTGATCCATTAAAACCTATAAAGACCACATTAATAATTACAAATCCTCTGTTGTTACTTTTACCTTTTTGACAAATATCACATATGTGTGACTTTTCTCCCGTATGAGTTCTCATGTGTTTGGTGAGTTCGTTTGACTGGCAAAATGATTTTTGGCAGACACAGCATACATATGGTTTCTCACCTGTATGAGTTCTGATGTGAGCGATTAGATTTGAACTAGTTGAAATGCTTTAGTACAATGAATGCATTGATGAGGTCTCTCACCTACAATTAAAATAAAAAAAAAATTTCAAACTAATTTTTTAGTCAAGTTCTCACCTGTGTGCGTCCGCATATGCTTTTCCAAATCTTGAGCTTGCCTACAACCTTTATCACACACAGTACAACGAAATGGACGTTCATCCGTATGCATTCTTAAATGGATTTTGTAATTTCCACTATGAGAGAAAGCTTTATTGCAAACTTTACATTTATATGGCATATCTGTGGAATGAGTTTTCATATGTCGACTCAATTTCGTAGAAGTGGGAAAAATTTTCTTGCAAGTGGTGCATTGCTTAATGGAATCATCGTTGCCCGCTTTATTTTCACGTTTAATTTTTCGTTTCGAGTTATCTTTCTGATTGCACTCGACAGAGGAAATTTGTTGGGTGTGCAATATCTGTTGATCTTGTGGATGTGAATGCTGTTGCATATGTGATTGTACTTGTACCGAAGGAAGAACCACTTGATTTTGTAAAATATTAGATGGTTGCATTTGTTGTATTGGCATTGTGTAAGTTCCATTATAAACTTGAACTTGACCTACAGTTGGTATCGAATAACCAGTCAACGAAAGATGATTTTGTGTTTGTACATTGTAGTTAATTTGTGAAAGAGGTTGAGAAATTGTATCAAATCTTGGTTCTTGAAGGTCCAACAGTGGTGCACATTCGATATACACGCAATTATTTTGTGTCGGTTGTGAAGTGTGAGTAATTTGATGTTGCTGATGATGATGTTCAGGTTGTTCGTGTTGCACTTGCTGTTGCTGAACAATCTGAGGTTGTTGTTGAATGTGTGATTGTTGCTGATTTAATGATTGTTGTAATTTCTTTTTATTATTTTCAGACTCACTTATCATTTGTCGTAGTTTAGCATCGGATTTTTCACACAACTTCTTAAATTGAAAGGATATGTGCAATTTTGCTACACATTTATTACATATTTGACTAGGAAGACCATCGTTCTGCCACACCTTTTACATAATACAAATTACAATCAAATCATTGGTAATAACATCATCTAAATACCTGGACAGAGGAGCATGCCATCATCTTTTTGGAAACATTGACTTTGAAAATGGACATCATTATTCCTTGATTTAAGCAGGCCCTACATATTTTATCTAAATCTAACTCCCCGTTAGATAACTCCATCATTTCTTTAATAATGTTAAATTTGATCAAAATCGATCAAATACTCCACGAACAACCTCTTTCAAAAATTTAACCTGCATTCGCAATCCATTGTAAACAAACTCACCAACAGCTCTCACTTCTTCGAGTATATAAGAGATGACGCCACATGTCTTCGTATTTTCAATTTTATAGTGAGTAGGCAAAATACAAATAAATTCGGAAAATATTCATAAAAATTAAATAGTACAAATTAAAAGTTAAATTATATCCGTTTAAAACATATTCGTCTTCCAGTGGCGTAACAGACGGCTTTCACACCACGAACTGATTCTTGCAGTGCCGATCAGACAATAGGTACCTAGTTTGACGTGGAATCCGAAGTCATACTTCGGATCATCACCTACATCATGAAAATTTTCTATTATTCAATGATTGATTGATGATTGCAACGATGACTAAAAATGTCACGTCACCATTGTAACGTCCAGGCGGATATTATGCTGAAAATTTTTAATTTACCTCTGATAAAAATAAACAGCATAGACCGGGGAATACCCCCGATGCAACAGTATAAAGAACCAGAATATTAAATACTTAAAATTTAAATATTATGCAGAAGCTTCACACCCCTTCAGTCCATCCTTAAAAATGATGACACATACTGTGGGGTATTCCCGTTTCTTCTATCAGTTTACACACTTTATGTAATGACAGCTTGATTAACAGGCATCTCCAATAACCGGACGACTCTGTTAGGTTGACATCGGGTAGAGTAGAATACCAAATTAATTCTTTAATAATGAAAATGAATGGTGAAAATCTCCGATTCCATACTTTATAGTTTCTGGAACTAATGAAATACCCCAGCATGATGGCTTCCAAATGGCGGGTTCCAGTTCACACAACAGGAACTTTCACATGCCAACTTTGAAATTTTTATGAAAAGTAGCAGTGCCTACGCTAGGAGAAAAATTAGGAGCGGTAAAATCATCCATGGAATGAAAAACAAGAAAAAAATGTTCGTTATGAAGGCATTTGACGATCGGGTAGAATTAATAAAAATATAAAAATATGAAAATCTTATTGATTTAGAGAAATTAAGAAATTCTTTGGTCAGGTACGCCTAATTAAAAAATTCGAGCTTGCTACAGGGTACCCACCGAATTTTCTACACTATTTTAGGTTTTTCCTAAATATAATTGATAATTTTCTCCAACTTTTGAAATGTTGGTAAATAAAAACAATTTTTTGGTGGAGGAAGATATCAAAATGTTTGTTTCGCGGCAAATTGGAAACAACAGAAAATACAGTGGAATTTCTTGAAAAACGGTATAATTGTTGAATTGTTAAATCAAATACAATTGAATTATTCAACAAAAACAATTGAATTATTAAGCTAAAAATAATAAAAATGTTAAACTCAGCAGTTAAATTATTGAACCAAACAACTGAATATAATAAACACAACAGTTAATTTATTGAACCAAACAGTTGCATTTTTTTGACCAAGCAGTAGCCTTTTTGCATAAAACAATTGAATTGCTGAATCGTGGAAAATTAATCATCGAATCAAAAATAATCAAATTGTTGAACCAAAAAACAATTGCGTTATTCAACAAAAATCAATTAAATCGTTAAACTAAAAATAATTAAAATCTTGAACAAAGCGGTTAAATTATTATTGAACCGAACAACACAACAGCTAAACTTTGAACCAAAAAGTTGCATTTTATTACCAAAGTAGTAGCTTTTGCACAAAACAATTGAACTGTCAAAAATTACAATAAAACCGTTTAAAAAATCTGTTGAATTGTTAAAAAAAACAGTTAAATTGCTAAATCATTAAAAATTAACTTGTTAATACAAGGAAACACTAAAGCGCTGATAATTCGATTCGGGAACGATTGGTTCCCGGACGATTCATCCAGACGATTCGTCCAGCGGACGATTCAGTACTTATTTCGTATCAATTAAGTACTTTAAACAACACAGATATAAGAACTCTAAAAACAGAAAATGCTATACAAATTCATGTGCATATTTTCTTCATACTTTCTCTCCTATTCATAGATGACGATGGTGCGAAGAGTAAAAAAGGAGTGTTCTGATTGGTTATAAAAACGGCACTAGGTGATTTGGTCCACAGTAAATTGACCCCTGGTAATTTCACTCCTCAGTAATTATATCTCCCGGTAAATGGTCTCTGGAAATTTCACTCCGGTAATTCCACCTAACAGTTAACCTAAGCTCTTAATTATAAAAAAAGAGATCTGTCACAATATTGATACCACGATTTTAACTTTTTCTATTGACTATTGATTTTAGGGTGGATCGGAAATTTGTCGTAGTTACATTTGTCAAAACCTACCTCCGGTCCCCTCCGCTCCGGACGCTCCGGCCCGTTTTGGCAAACGCTGTACTCATTAAAATATCTCCTAGACCAATCTTACTCAACAATGTGCTACTAGGAAGGAGGTAGATCTCCTTGATATGGAAGTTTCCTAATTCTAACCTAAGCTCGACAAGTGGATCTTTATTCTAAGTACAATCTCACTTTTTGCGTTCGTATTTGTTAAAAAATAATGTTTCCTATCTCTAACCTAAGTTTAGCCAGTGGATCTCTATTTAATCTAACATTGTCATTTTACTTTCTTTGCATTCGCGTCGAACAGGAACTGCGTCAAAACGGAATTGCAGCTTTTGCAACTATTGGCTGATTCCCAGTCAGCCAAAATTAATTCTCCCAGGATAAATCGTCCGGAGGATGAATCGTTCGCTGGATGAACCGTCCGGAGACGAATCGTCCGGATACCGATAATCCAAACTTCGGTAATCTGAACGTTTGCTAATTCAAACGGCCAAAAACCAAAAATTAAGGTGATTAATGAGTGAAAAGTAAGTATACAAAAACGTAACCGTAAATATTAATAATGCGAACCATCTTCGATCCCAATTAGTTCGGATCAATGACGCTCTGCTGTAATTGAATTGTTGAATCAAAACAATTGAATGTTGAACAAAGCAATTAAATTATTGAACCAATCAGTCGAATTTATTAAACAAAATAACTAATTTTATTAAACAAAACAGTTGCATTTTTGACAAAATATAGTAGATGTCTTTCGTAAAACAGTTGAATTGTTGAAAAATCTGTTAAATTGTTGAATCAAAGATAATTGAATTGTTGACAAAAAACAATTGGATTATTCAACAAAAAACAATTGAATTATTAAACTAAAAATAACAAAAATGTTGAACAAAACAGTTGAATTATTAAACAAAACAGTTAAATTATTGACAAAACAATTGAATTTTTAACAAATATTATTTGTTGAATCTCAAAACATTGATTTTGACCCAAAAATAGTTAAATTATAATCAAACAAAATTTTCATTGTTGATTATTAAACAAAACAGTTACATTATTGAACCAAAAGCGATTAAATCATTAAACCAAAAATAATTAACCGGGGTTTCCACTAAACTTTTTAAAACAAACTATCTGGGTCCTTTTCTTCTCTGCGTATTCTACGATTAAAATTGTTATTTTTCCCTAATTTTTATTTATTTGGTCAATTTTAAAAATTAAATAAGGATTGACTATACGAAATAAATACCATTTAAAAATATATAATCAAATCTGTTTTTATGCGAGGGTAGGGACCGCATAAAAGGAATCCCTTCAAAAAATATTTCATTTTTTATTCATATTAAGCATTTGATGAAATTTTATGATATAGTATATATCACAAAAAAATAAAAAAAAATGGTCATAAGGAATTCTATAAAAACCGTTTTAAAAAACAATGCAAAAAACAGGTTTATTCACTGTAAAAACATAAGTTTTGTAATTCTGTTTAATTAAATTTTTATATTTTTGAAATTGCAACAAATTCAATGCCTAAAGGATTAATTTCCTTGACTCGCTTAAAATTCCCCGACTTTTTACCCAGTGCTGTTTTCTTGTGACTCGGGGGGCCGAAAATTGTAATCTAATTTTCATCTTACTTATGGCGGAGTAAACAAGGTTTCGGCCCTGCACGGTAGATTGTAACTATATGAGTTCATTTGTTTATTTAAAACGTTGGATTTGTTAATTTTTAAGCAATTAGAAAATTTTATAAAAATATTAGAAAAACAGGAACCTGGATGCTTTTCGCTAATTTATATCTTTTATTGATTTTAAGACTGTGACTTAAATAAAGATGATCTAAGGAGATGTCCATTAATTACGTGAGGGGTTTTTCTTTGAATTTGGACCCCCTCTTGTGAGATTTGGTAAAATGTGGGGGGGGGGATTAGATGTATCCTACAATTTTTACCACACCGGAGACCAGTAATTTTTTACAGTGTATCTGTTATTATAATGTATACCCATGGTATTCTCTGAATTATAAAGTTGACGTGAGATTTTCATTGACCCCCTCTCTTTAAATGAAATTTGGTGAGATTTTGTCGGACTCCCTCCCCCTATTTTGATTTCATGTAATTCGTCATGTAATTATTAAGGAACATCCTTAAATAAATGGAAACCGGTAGGTACAAAGGGTAATTTTATTGGGAAGAAAATATTTTTTACCCCACATACATTAACATTTCTTGTTTTAAGCCTTAAACATGTCGTACGGTCACCATGACCGCATTGACTGTTTTTCGCTAAAATTAGGCATTAGCATCTTAGTTCTTTTAAGTTTTCACATCGTTAAACATTATAGCACTGTGGTTTTTGTGGTTATCGATTATTATTAATCTTCTTCTTCTTTTACACTTTTCGCATTAGGCTCTAAGCCCTGTCACGGTGTCATTGATCAGAGGTTAAAAATTGAAAATAGGAAATGGGGGTTTTAAATTACAAAACTCAAGATAATCGTGATAATAAAAGTTACATATAATCAAACAGCTGTAATTTAATCAAGAAAACAACCCAAATTAAATATAATAATATCAGCTTTGAAAAATGGCTATAGTACATTTTGGATCATAAAATTTGTCATTTCTAAAATATTTGCACAGATCTGAAAATCTGTAATCACCTGCTGTGCGGTAAAAAGCTTATAATAAAATTGAAATACTCGATAAGTTTTTGAAGAATAAGTTACATATTATTTATTAAACTTTATTAAAAAATCACAATAGATTTTTTTAAGTGAAACATTTTTGTTATTGAACATTGTGCAACTGCAACTTTCTCAAAAACTATAAAATTTTCCATCAGAATACAATATAAATAATTCTAAATTAGCAATTTATTTTGATTTTCAAAACTTACTTTATTAACAAGAAAAGTCGACCAATTTTTGCTGTAGAGATACAAGGAAAAAATTAAATTCCAGAGAATAAATTACTTTTCAACTTTATCCTTACATACCTTTTCTTGGTTTGCCTTTCGAGTAAAGCTTGGTCAATTTTTTACCAAATTAGACCAAGTTTATTTCAAGCGAATTACAACTTCAAGTTGTAAGTTCAAAATTTTATTTTCAGAAAACGTAATTTCGCATCTTGTATGTTCAATAAATAATCTAGTGGTAACAAATTTTGGATGACTTTTCTTAAAAAACACCTCAATGCAAAAAATAATGGATTAGATGAGATTTAATGTTAAAATATAATAAATTGTATTTTACTATTATTTTCAAATAAAAGAATATTCCTTGAATAAAATCCCCATGAAGCCTTGAATGTTTATTATTAAAAAGCATGACTATGTGTAGGCACCTTTAGATTAACCTATTTGATCATACGATAGTCATAAAGTTATGTATAATATTCAATAGAACTTGAAATTATGAATTGTATTAATTTAATTCCTTGTGTTATATTTTCTTACAAGAGAAATAAAACAAATAAATTAAGTTTTACTTGTTACGAAACTCTTTACGTGATAAATCAAATACATCGATTGATGGAAAAAGTTACCTTCGTTACTCAAGTTTGAAACTAAAACGAATCAAATATTTCAAAATATTTGCAAAGCAAATAATACAGTTCGATTAAATATTTTTTCGACTTTTGACAGAATAAAAGAACATTAAATATTATAGGTATGTCAATATAACTCGCAAAAGGAAAACCTACTTTATAAGAAAATTCATAACATCATGAATTACTTATGCACAGATACACAGCATTATTTTTGATATATGACAGATATCTTACTCAAAAATTTTTTATAGCTTTTATTTTTCCTTTTATTTGCCAAGTTCCGGAAAATATATTAAATTCTACATTCATGTAGTTGTCGTTGATTATTATCAATATTAATATTCGTAACTTAAGATTGGTATGCAATAAAAAATCTGCGATGAGGAAAAACATTCCTGCGAATAAATTTTTTTTGTGTAATTACTATTAGTTATAATATTATGTAAATATTTATAATTTACTGTAATAAATTTGTTTATAATTTACTACCTATCATTAGCAATAAATAATAGAAGCCGGTACTGATTGTGAATGAAGATGTAAGAAGGTTATAATTTATCTTGAGATTTAAGTGTACTAAATGTGGGTACTGCAGAAAATAATGAACACAAAAAGATAATTACACTTGAAATTAATGTTACAATCTTTTAAGCGATACCTTAAGCTTCTTTACTTAAAGGTCATAGTGGCTTCTCTTGAGATTCCACCTGTTCTTTAGATACAGTACCTCAAAGGCTGGTCAGCATTTTACCAGTTTAATAACGTCAGTAGAACTACTACTAAAAGAGACTTGCGGTTATTAAGGTATTTATCTTCAAAGTGTTTTCTGGTGTTATCTGAAGGAATTAGTTTAGTCATCATGCAAAAGTGTTACGCTTTGTATAAACACCACAAAAATAACAAGTGATTTTTTATTAGAACAGAACAGTGTACGGTGATTCAAAATTGATTATTCTCGAAATACTACCTACTATACATGAAAAGTTAAGTATGCTTAAATATTAGTTACTGATAAATCAATACTCAGTTCGTTTTTGCAAACCCACAACCAAAAGAAAAATCTTAGCTACTAGGTATATTAATATTTCATGCAGCATCCCAAATATATGGATGGGATCATTCACATTATCTTACCAGCATGCCAGCACCGACTGTTTAGAAAATCAAACAAGAAAACGTGATTTAACCTTAATCGCTATAACAAAGGAAAACTTTCAACATTCGTATAATTTTCTGCTAGAGCACGTTAAATTTTAAAACTAATAAAAATATTCATAAGTAACGTTTTCAATGCCATAATAAAATGTTATATTATTAAAAAAATTAAGCAATCGGTCGGTTCGTGGTTGCAGGCAGTAAAACTTCATCATAATAATTATTAAAAAAATAAAATATTTTGCATTTTTTGATTACTTTAAAATTCTAATTTTTTGGAAAAGCTGAACAGAAATAAAAGACATTTTTGATTTTGTTGCCATTGTATTTTTACAATAAGTTTCTTTTGTATTCCTAATACAAGCATCGCGTGATCACTTTTATTTATTTAAGCAAACAATTCAAACAATGCACATACCCAAACAGGAACTTACAATGTAACATTTAACACAAAGCTGTTCTAATATTACAAGTACAACTTGAAACTTGTATGCCTTCATTTATGAATAAAAAAGTATTAAAAAATGCTCAACACTAATTCATAGCGAATTGTGCGATCACTTCATATCAATGACAATTCTAACATGAATTTGTAAGAAGTATCAGTCACAAATTCTGAATGATTTTCCACTTTGCATAATGTGACATGAATAAATATTTATTTACATTATACTACTATGTAATTTACAAAATTTTATTTTAAAAAATCATTAGTAGATATTATAAAAAAAATAATCATTGGGTTCCTTCTTTTTTCAATATGTGGCTGGTCGACATACGCTCGAACCCACATTGGGAACTGCTGAGCTAATACAATAAAAAATTAAAAATTAATAACTTTGATTTATTTAATAAAAATTTTAGAATCTTGTTATAAAAATGTAAGCCAAGTAAATATAACAAAGTTGTAATATCTATCTATTTGATCGAACAATAATTAATCGTGATTTGTGTACAGGAGTGGCAGTGGCGTGCGTGACATCTTGGGCCACGTGGGAGATCGTAACACGTGGGTTTGTTCTTCTCATTCCTTACACAACTTCAAGAATCACGGTGATCTTTGCGACCTACCTATTTCAGGTAAGATCTGCCTACCTCTCGTAGTATTGACACAACATATCATATGTAATGATGTTATACATTATATCGACTTTGTTTGTTCCAATCATTTATACTTTCAAAGCACAAAAATGGATTTGCGCAACTTGAGACAATAATTGCATATATAATTTTGCCGTTACTAGTACAATAGAGAAAGCTGTGTAATAATTAATTTTCATGCCTCTATTAATTACCATTCTTTTCAAAATTTTACAATTTTTTTGCAAAACATACCTTATATAAATGTATTTCAAATGGAAGCTGTTGCAGAATGTGTTAGAAACAAAATACTGGATGAATAATTCAGCATGGCCTTTGTAGCATTCATTACTACTTTGTATTTAAATTTTATTTTTGTTTTCTAATGAACGTATGTTTAATTCAAACTTTCCAGTTACGATTGAACTTAATAGGTTTTATTCATTGAAAAACATTGACAAGAAACAGTGCCATTGGAATTATTTACCTGGAAATAATTTTCAATTTAAACTATGTTCAGATGTTTCTATCCACGCCAAAACGGAACAATTCGGAGGGTCTTATAAACTCCATGTTTTATGTATTTTAACACTCAAACAAAAATCTTTTTTTTTTGGCTAAAGCATCTTAGCGAGAAGTAATATTTTTAAAACCACTGGAGGAGACTAGCTTCCTCATCGCTTCCATTTCTGGTTGCTCCAAAATTATTTGTATTGCTATGGTTGGGATTCCACGTTTCCAGGAAAGTTATTGTTTTGTATACAAAAATGTATTGTCCTGACTTTCGTTTTTCGGTGTTTTTCACTATTTTGGTATTTGCAAAATTTACAAAAAAACATATTTTTAAAAAGAAAATCTTTTTTGTACATAAAATTAATATATTACCATAAAACAGAAAAAGAGTTTATAAATACGCAATTAATATTAAAGAAACAAACATGATTACGAAAATGGCTAGTACATGATTACAATGTTTTTATTTAATTTAATACTTAATATTTTTTGTCATGACACAAATATCAGGGTCCCCCTAAATTTTCCAAAACAAATTCTCTGACTTTTAGGGCTTTCCTGGTTAATATTGATTATTTTCCCTAACTTTTCAAAACTTGGTAAACAAATAAGGATCAATTATTATTATACCAAAACCAGTTGAATTATTAAACAGAACAGCAGAATTATTTAACAAAACAATTGCATATTTGGACCAAGTCATAACTTTCTTGCTTAAAATAGTTGAATTTTTGAAATAACAGCGGAATTATTGAAAATCCAGTTGAATTGTTAAAGAAACAGTTGAATTAATTGATCACAAAAAAATAAAATTGTTGAATCAAGGGTAATTGAATTATTGAACTAAAATATTTAAATTAAAAAAAAAATTGAATTGCCGAAGAACCAGTTGAATTATTAGCTTATTATACAAAACAGATAAATTATTTTAAAAACAGTTGCATTCTTAATATTTTGTTGGTAGCTTCTTTGCATAAAACAGTTGAATTGTTGAATCAAGGATAATGATTGTTGAACAAAAAAAAACAATTGAACTATTAAACAAAAATAATTAAATTTTCAAGCCAAAAATAATTAAATTGTCGAACAAACCAGTTGAATTATTGACAAAACAACTAAAATTATTATAAAAAGCGGTTGAATTATTGAACACTGTTGAACCAAAAACAATTGAGTTATTAAACCAAAACCAATTAAATTATCAAACCAAAAGTATTTGAATTTTTTAAAAAATAAATTGCAGCTAAGCAGTTACATTATTTAACCAAAAACAACTGAATTATTAAACCAAAAACAATCAAGCAAGGTTTCCACCAAACTTCTCAAAACAAATTCTCCGACTTTTCAGGTTTTCCATGATTAAAATTGGTAATTTTCCCTAACTTTCTGATATTTAGTTTTACTAATAAACCAAAAGCAACTGAATTATTACACCTAAACCAATTAAATTATTAAACATTTTGGACAAAGCAGTATATTTTAGAACCAAAACGATTGAATTATGAAACCAAAAGCAATCGAGCTGCGGAATGGGACACTTGCCGTGGCCGTTTCGCCGTGGCCGTTTCGTGCCGTTCCTGCCGTTTCGCCGTCGCCCATTTCGCGGGCCGTTTCGCCGTCGCCCATCTCGCCGTCGGTATTTCGTCGTTAAAGTATTTTTAACTTTTCTTTTCACGATAAATTCCTTAAAAAATAATGTTAAAAATGTTATGATTTATATTTAAAATTGTAAACGTATATATTGTAAGATTGTAAAAGTGATAGTATAAAAAGTGATAATATCCTTTTTCTTCGAGTGCCATACACTTACAGAGTGCGTAGGCGATCAACTTAGCCGAAGCTAAGCTGACTTTACTAAGGAATATTATTAATGGGATGGTTTCCCGTTGCTTTCTCCATGGTCCACAGATTGATATTGGGCCTTTGATCACAGCAGTGTATCCGACGCGACCAGGATTTGAACCGCGGTCTCCCGCTTTTTAGTCGGCCGGTATACTTTACGCTATACTGCTAGTGATAATATCCTTAAGTGCGTCATTTTCAGTTCAATTCAGGTTAGTCTAGTTTCAGTTCAAATCTCCCTACAATTTTTGCAAGCCTCTGTATTCATCGCCCTCTTTCAATCTTCTTCATCAATAAACGTCAAATTTTGAGCTCCTCTGTATTCTCTAGATTAATCAAGCACTAATCCTAGTACACAGTCCCCAAGACAGTAAAAACCTTTTTTAAATTGGTATAATTTATTTATTTAGTATTTACTATATAAGCAGTAGCTGAAATTAATTAATTATAAATTAAAATCAAGAAATATTCTCAAAAAATCAGTCGAAGAAACAATTATTATGGCAAATACTTTGGAATGTGATGGAATTTATCGTGAAAAGAAAAGTTAAAAATACTTTAACGACGAAATACCGACGGCGAGATGGGCGACGGCGAAACAGGCGAAATGGGCACGGCGAAACGGCGACCAAACGACGGCGAAACGGCCACGGGAAACGGCGAAACGCACGAAGTGTCCTAGACCGATCAAGCTGAGTTCCACCAAACTTATCAAAGAAATTCTTTAATTTTCCAGGTTTTCCATGATTGCAATTGGTATTTTCTCAAAAAAGATTATAATCTTAGTAATTGGTAAAATCTGACTTCTCGATATTTGGTTTTACTGTTAAACCAAAAACAACTAAATTATTAAACTAAAACCAATTAAATTATTAAACCAAACGTATTAAATTTTTGAATAAATAAATTGAATTATTGAACTCAATAGTTGCATTTTGGACAAAGCAGTATATTTTAGAATCAAAACGATTGAATTATGAAACCAAAAACAATCATGGGGTTCCTCCAAACTTCCCAAAACAAATTCTCTGACTTTCCAGGTTTTCCATGATTACAATTGGTAATTTTCTCAAAAAAAGATTATAATCTTGGTAATTGGTAAAATCTGACTTCTCGATATTTGGTTTTTACTGTTAAACCAAAACAACTGAAGTATTAAACCAATTAAATTATTAAACTAAAATTATTTGAAGTTTTGAATAAATAAATTAAATATTAAACAAAACAGTTGCATTTTGGACAAAGCAGTTACATTGTTGAACCAAAACGATTGAATTATGAAACCAAAAACAATCAAGCAGGGTTCCACCAAACTTATGAAACAAATTCTCTGACATTCCAGGTTTTCCTGATTAAAATTGGTAATTTCTCTGACTTTTCGATATTTGGTTTTACTGTTGAAACCCAAACCTAACTTGAATTATTAAACCAAAAAGCAATTAAAGTATTAAACCAAAGGTATTTGAATTTTGAATAAATAAATTGAATAATTAAACAAAATAGTTGCATTTTGAACAAAACAGTTACATTGTTGAACCAAAACAATTAAATTATTAAACCAAAAACAATCTAGCAGGGTTCTCACCAAACTTTTTCAAAACAAATTTTCCGACTTTCCAGGTTTTCCGTGATTAAAATTAGTAATTTTACTAACTTTTCGATATTTTTTTACTATTGAACCAAAACAACAGAATTATTAAAACAAAATCTAGTTAAATTATTAAACCAAAAGTATTTGAATCTATGAATAAATATATTGAATAATTGAACAAAATAGTTGCATTTTTGGACAAAGCAGTTACATTGTTGAACCAAAAACGATTGAATTATGAAACCAAAAACAATCAAGCAGGGTTCCCACCTAACTTATTAAAACAAATTCTACGACTCTCCAGGTTTTCCATAATTAAAATTGGTAATTTTCTCTAACTTTCCTATATTTAGTTTTTACTGTTGAACCAAAAACAACTAAATTATTAAACCAAAAACCAATTAAATTATCAAACCAAAAGTATTTAAATTTTTGAATAAATAAATTGAATAATTGAATAAAACAGTTGAATTTTTGAACAAAGCAGTTACATTTTTGAACCAAAACTACTGAATTATTAAACTAAAAACAATCAAGCTGGGTTCCCACCAAACTTATTAAACCAAATTCTCTGACTTTCCAGATTTTCCATAATTAATATTTCACTAATTATTTTTGATATTTAATTTTTACTGTTGAACCAAAAACAACTGAATTATTAAACCAAATCTAATTAAATTACAAAACCAAAAGTATTTAAATTTTTGAATAAATAAATTGAACAATTGAACAAAACAGTTGAATTTTTGAACAAAGCAGTTGCATTATTGAACCAAAAACGATTGAATTATGAAATCAAAAACAATCAAACAGAGTTTCCACCAAACTTATGAAACAAATTCTCTGACATTCCAGGTTTTCCATGATTAAAATTGGTAATTTTCTCTGACTTTTCGATATTTGGTTTTTACTGTTGAACGAAAACCAACTGAATTATTAAAACAAAACTAATTAAATTATCAAACTAAAAGTATTTGAATTTTTGTATTAATAAATTGAATTATTGAACAATACAGTTGAATTTTTGAACAAAGCTGTTACATTGTTGAACCAACAACGATTGAATTATTAAATCAAAAACAATCAAGCAGGGTTCCCACCAAACTTATCAAAACAAATTCTCTGATTCTCCAGGTTTTCCATAATTAAAATTGGTAATTTTCTCTGACTTTTCGATATTTGGTTTTTACTGTTGAACCAAAACCAACTGAATTATTAAAACAAAACTAATTAAATTATCAAACCAAAAGTATTTGAATTTTTGAATAAATAAATTGAATAATTGAATAAAACACTTGCATTTTTGGACAAAGCAGTTACATTGATCAACCAAAAGCGATTGAATTATGAAACCAAAAACAATCAAGCAGGGTTCTCACCAAACTTCTCAAAACAATTTCTCTGACTTTCTAGGTTTTCTATGATTAAAATTAGCACTTTTTCCTGACTTTTCGATATTTGATAAATTTTACAACTTAAATACTCATTGCCAAAAAGAAATACATTTTAACATTATAATATAGAAAAACAGCTTAACACAAATTTAAAAAACATCATTTATAGTATATTTTAATAAATTAACATCGTAAATTTTAAAAACTAAATTTATTTTATTTTTTTCATATTTCAAAATAATTTTCGCAGTGTTAATTTTCCCGATTTTTACTTAAAAATTAAAAGTTGTCTGAATAGTAGTGTGATAATAATCATTTCGAATTGAAATAAGATAAATTGACGTGTGAAATATTCATTAATGCAAATACGGAAAAAGCTTTCTCATTAATTAAAATATTCCCGATATGGATATGATAACGAATTATATTGATGTAATTGACTTGAAAATTAATTTATTAAGTTTTTCAAATTCTTAAGGTTATATATCTTCTTTTATTGCCTTAAAAAATATCTTAACGTTTTATTTTTGAAAAGAAACCGTGTTCGACACATTAGGAATGTCTTTTTTGCCTATTAATTATTATTTTGACAAAAAATTCACTTCCTTATTGCATTCCCAATTAAAATAGAACCAAGTTTAGTCTATCAATAGAGTGATGTAGCCGCACATTTGTAGTTTCGTTGGTTCGACCACAAACATGTAGAGTCCCAGGTTCGATTCCCACATCCGCTGTTTTGTAATTTTGACCAAAACATTTACCATCTCTTTTTCGGGTTAAAAAGATATTAACAATAATAGCGATAAAACTCTACGAACCAGTCGGAAGAAGAAATGTAGGAAGACCAAAAAGGAAGGATCACAGGTGATGTACGGGCAAAATAGAGCAAAATAGAGGAACAATTATGTATATCTTTTTGGTAGAGCATAAAAATCTCTATAATAATGGATCAAAAAAAGATACAGTTGATAGTTAAGTTTAAATCGACCGCCAAACTTTGAACCAGTTTTTGTGAATATTGTTGTAATTCAAATAAAAGAAATTAATGTTTTCTGCTGTTTTCGATTCTTCATCTTTTCTTGTTATATTTTTTCTCCTGACATGAAGCAATTTGTAATAAAATTTGCAAGCAAAAAAATATTTATTGTTTGTTTTTGCAAATTAAACACTAATTACATATTTTATTCAGGAGCAAAATCAGGATTTATTATAGTCGATATAAAATATAATGTATTTTTATTAAAAAAAAGGAAGTATAAAAAGGAAGTTTACATTAAAATATGAAAAGTATTCTAAAAAGAAAACAATGAATTCTTGAAATCTCAATTTTAATAATTACAAAAATTTTCTGAAATTTTAATTTGGTATTACTTTATTCCTCCCCCTTTTAAGGCATTAGATATATTTTTAGTATTATTGTAGTCGTTCTCAACATTATAAACAAACTTATGCTTTTGCTCTCTATGTCTACAATAAAGGATTTACACTCCTTAAGAGGATTTACCATTGCCTTATTTACATACTTTGCCTGTTTTATTATTGCATTTGTATTACTTGTCCTGTAACATTAAATTAATTTGTAAGTAAATCTAGATTTTAAATACAAATATAAATAATTTGAGATATTTAAATTTCTCTCGAGATTATCCTGATTTTAGTTTTAAAAAATTTAATATAAAAACTAAGGGGGCAAGTGCTCCTATTGCTTCCTTAAACCATTATTTTGGAGCAGGGGTTAAAAAAACTACCGCAAGAGAAACGTGTAAAAATAGCGCCGTAAGCGATTTTTTTAAGTGGGCATGACCTTGCACGCGTAACAATATTTTTAATTATTGTAGGTAATAGTTATTTATGATTCTATTTTTTGAAATTTTATATTTATTAGGTTTTTGCTTTCTACATATTAAAAACCTCAAAAAATTAAGTTTTATTTGAATATGATACATATTTGCTTTTCCAAGGATCGGCTCAGCACGCCACTGATAATACTTAGTTTTAATTATATATTAAATTCTAAAGGAAGATATTATTTACTCGACCGTATTTAAATACAGGATGTCTAATATTTAAGTCTCATTTTAAAATTTAGAAAATACTTCGGTTAATTATCTTAACAAATTAAACTTTTTCGCTCACATTTACACCTAAATTGTTTTATAATATTTTACCCAACATTTCAACAGCCTTGTAATTTTTCTTATTCCAATCTCAAAAATTTGTGTATTATGGGTGCTGCTGTATTATGGAAGTGTCAGTAAAATTGACGAATTTTTGTTAAAATTAATCTAATCATCAGCTTGAAATTTATTGACTTGATACATACACCTGGCTAATAAACAAGTTCTTCGAGCTGCAAAAATTATTAATGACTAAGTTGATTAATTGCATAAGATAATTTAAAAAAATTTTAATTAATAGATTCTATAGTAATTATATGAGCTTGTTTGCAAAACAACTATAAAAGTGGTTTGGTTATAGCACAATTTTATGTACAATCTACTTATTTAGATTTTAATGTTGTAAAAAGATTATTGAAACAATATAAAGGAGGAAGAAACGAAAAGAAACACGCTGGATTATGAAAAAAAAGTCATAGTATAGGGTGGCCATTTTCAAATTTGTAAATTAAAATTAAGCATTATTTTTAACAGTTTTGTGTATTCTTGCTGGCTTATAAAATGTGTTCGTATCAATCAATCTAATTTTATTGTAAAATTCGCTGAAATACAATTACTAATTAAATTATTTAACTTGACTATTATTACAATTAACTATCCCATTATTTTTATTTTTTGTGTAGTTTTTAAAAGGAGATAAACGAACTGGAATCCAATAAACATTTTGTACCCTATTGTCAGGTTGATTAAACTGTGATCGATCACTTAATCTGTCAGGACGTGTCATGCTGTACGTGACATTAATTTTTTAATATTGATTTTAACTTAAATTTAATTGAAATACATTGAATTAAATAGCAAGGTATGCCATATTTGGCCAACTTCATTATTTTTCTTGAAAATAAATTTAATGTATTTACAGACACAAACAATAGGTGGTCCTACCTAATTGTCGGCTAACTCAAAGTGTGTTTTAAAAATTCCATACTTGAGTAAATAATACAAAAATAAATAAACTAATGGTTTCTGTTATTTAAATAGCTATATCATAATTTAAATAGTTTGTTAATATTTTTAATTTTTTTATTTTTCCTTCGTGTGGCGTAGAGCCGACTCGTTGCGTTAAGTGAAATGATTTTGCAGTTCTATAATATAGTCAATTATTCCAGGAGATGAATTTTCAGTGAAAAGTGAAATACACAATTAAGATGTCTTAAAACTCCATTATGAAACCTCAATTAGGGAATTTCTGCAAGAACAAGTTTTTAAAGTATGTAGAATTCAAATCTGCATTCGGAGAGAAATATTTGGTAGAATATATTACATAAAAGCTTAAAATTGATGCACGACTATGTTAATCATATTTTATTAATTATGGGCTCATAAACTATATCTATAAATTTCTGGATTAAGATTAAGTTTCACAGTTAATGACAATCTTTTTCGTAATTTGTATGAAATGAACATTTAGAAAAGTTGTTCGTGAATCTTTACTGTAAATTAGCCAAAATGCCACCCATTCAAATGGAACCATGGGTTTTAAATTAATTGTTTTTAAAATCTTAATAGCGTTTCTTAATAAGTTGTAATAACAAAAAGTGGAGCCGTCATTTCCGAATTAATTAATGCGTGATTAAAAATCTTCGTTTTAGAATGGTTAATTAATATTTAACGGAATTTATAATTAATTTTGCACCTACATACTTAATAACTCTAGTTTTTTCTATACAAGTGGTAGGTACTAATATATCACAATTTTGCAAAGAAATTTACATTAAAATGTGGCCTTGCTGACGTAGTTGTTTAGTCGTTTGCGATTATTTCTACTGGAACTCGACTTGTGTTTAGTTTACTTAAAATATTACGTTAGTGCATTAGTTAGTAACAAAGTGGTGTCGTGAAATAGTTTTTAATATTAAAATGTGTAATTTAGCCAAGGTACAAAGTTTGGACTGCGTAATACACGAAGTCATTAATAATAATTGATTTAAATGTGATAGTAAATAGTTGAAATGATTTAAGAGTACTCAAATAATCCCACAATGTGGATCGTTAAACAATAATCGATTATCATTATACATAATTTATTGTTCGTCAACAAAAACAGCGCACCGGGGTTTTCAAATTATTATTATTATTACTCATAAATTACGATATTCCATTAAAGACGCTTTTTGCTAACAAAAAAATATGAACTGTTAATTAACTACACAAAGACCCGATTTATCGATTGTATTATGCAAAAACATTTCATTATATCAAATATCCGATCTCCTTATTCTAAATAAGTCAAAGAACGACATATCCTTTGAAAGGATTCTATGCTTTAGTAATCGAGTTAGATGATGATTATGATCAAATTTGCATATGCAAAACTAAAACTAACTCGGGATAAATTTATTTGCATATTTGACTCGAAATTTACGAAATCTAATTTGTTCTGATTTATTTTCCAAGTTAATTAATTTTTATTAAAAAAATGCAATTAAACTGATTATCAGCCTTGACAGATCTTTCGATTTACTACACTCAGCATATGCAATTTAAAGGTCACCTTCCCAATCAAAATATTTTGCTATTAATAATAAAATGAATAAATTTCATTCATTGGTAAAGAAATAAATTTCAATCGGGAGCACTTCAGGAAGCAGTTTAAAATGTTGTTTAAAACATGGGATCTAGATCCGCTTTCATGTGAATATAGGCAATTGTAATGCTGCTTAAGTGTTCATATTAGGTTGCTCTAAAAAATTCCAAAAGTACCAAAGTAAAAAAATTGTTTTCTAAATTGGTGTAAACGAATATGGTGGAAGAATATTATGTTATGGTGAAGCGATTAAATGAAGATATTAGGGATATAAATGATGTCAATCGAAAGAGATTTTTCCCACAACAGGGATATCCAACATTTAATTTTTTTAAATGTAGAAATAAAATAAACTCTTTTAACAAATCACATTTTGGAAACGTGTTTTATAATAATAATTACTGAAAGATGAGTTGAATTTCGAAAAAGTAACTGAATCGATTAAAAAGTTTGAGTTTAAGAAAACGGAAGCTGAAAGATATGAAAGCAAGGTAATACAAATTTGAAATTGTAAATTCTAAAATTGTAACAATTCTAAATTGTACCTAAATAAAAAAAAATTTGAAATTTGAATTGCTGGAATCGAAAAATGATAACATACCAAAAACCGAATAACACTTGATGTGAAAAGTTCAGGACATCCGTTCACCATAAAATACTCCACGAACGACCAAATATAATCGAAATGCATCGACCAAAACGATATGAAAGAACCATGTTGTAATAGTTTTCCAAATTGAAACTGTGTATTTTTGTATTTATGATGAAAATCAGCAAAACTTTCGATATTCCGACATGCAATAATGTTTATCATGTAATATTTAATTATTACAAGTTAATTAATATAAAATGGAAATTAAAAATTTCTCGAGTATCTCTATCAAACTAATGTTATTATATATAAAATAATTTTACTTGAATAATTGCGAAACGCCAATTTGTTTGGCACATATCGCACTTGTGCAATTGCAACATTTTATATTAGAATAAAAAAAATTTTCCTACCAAAAATAGTACTTTGCTTATCAGATAAGTCAAACTTGAAATAAAGCAAGAAAATACGAACAAAACATTTTAAAAAATGCAACAGCCTTTGGCATATTAAAAGTCAATTAAATCTAGAAATAGTATATTATTGCTTTTGCGTGAAACTTCTGCGAGGAAGTTAACTTGCTCGCTGTTCTATATAAATTAATGAAGATTCCAATTTCAAATAACCTTTAGCTTAACCGCTAAATTGAATTTCATTGATAAATAAGTGTTAACAAGCTATGCGTGTCTTATCCATACTGTTAATTAAATATTTGCGCAAATTGATTTAGCAAATACCATCAGTAGCTTTTAGTGTCTAATTTTTTAAAAGCTCATATCTGATGCTTTGCTATTTCGTTAGTTTAACAGTTGCCCAATTAAGACTTCGATTTTAAACTTTTAACAATTAGTTAATAATAATACATAATATACCAAGTGATGCCATGTTATAACGGAGAGATTGCGACAATCCCCACTATTAAACTAAAAGTAAAACTCAAAACACTTCGTAGACAATTCAATTTATCTTTTCAGTTGATCTACATACATAAATGCATGATACACACATAGACTTACTGATTTTTTAATACCTGTGTCACCTACGTGTTGAAAATGCGCAAAATAAATATTTATTGTGGGTGGTCAACCTGTTCAAGGTTCAACAACTATTCATATAAAGGCAAATTAAGTTTTAATGTATAGGAACGTCTAAAATCAGCATTTTGTGATTTTTTAAAATCTCATTTGGTTGCATCATTTGGTAATAAAAAATATCAGTAGGTAGAATAAACTTGGTTACATTAGATAACGAAATTACAGGTAAATTAAATAATGGGACACTCATAACCAGTGTTAAGTGTGATAGTGACTGTTCAGTATTACTGGAATACGCGTAGCAAGGATATTTTTGTTCCCTTTTGGATTATTGTGCAAGTTAGTGCAATCCAGGATGGGGAAATCGGCAAGCAAATTGAAGCAAAGAAAAACTAGCAATACAAGTAAGTGACCAATAGAAATTGCTAAGCAAATTAGTCATAATGGGAAAATATTGCTATTCGTGAATGATCAATGCTGATGTGGGGTGTAGGTAATCAGTTCTACTCTATCTTGAGTAAATAGTCCAATGGGGATCCTATCTAACCTTCCTGTTCCTAATACTTATGTATGTATGCAATAGTGTAACAAATAAATAATATAAATTTTATTGTCATATTTATAAAAATAACAACAATCATTTTACGTAGTCGTCAGATGTTTACAAAAAATGTAACATATGTAGTATATAACAAACGGAACTAAAACAAACTACGTCATTGCATTATTGTTTAATATTATAATAACTAAAAAATACTTAGTAATTGGTACTACTTTCTCATGGTATTTAAATTTAACTTTTCTCAAACTTAATCCCAGTTCAATATTAATTGATAATCACGTTTACTTTAATTATGGTCATAATTATACCTGGTGTCAGGTGTTTAGGTCAGCAATAAACTATTGAGTATTGTAAATTACCAATATTAATAAATACATGATATAACTCATAACTATCATAATAACATTTAAAATTGTTAACATTAAATGTTATAACAATATTTCATTAAACTATGTCGCTATTATAATTATTATGAAAGACGGTTATTAAAAATCATTCATCGATAAAATAGGCTATGAAGCACAAGTTCATGGCACAATGATAACTCATTAATTTTTTTATTATATAATAAAATCATCTGCATTTGCGAAATTTCTTCCATTTTCCAGAATTCAAGGAAATGTTTGTTCTTGCTAATTACTTTTCCTTTGACCTTTATCTATAAAATTCCTTTTAATTAAATTTAATGTGGCAATTAATTTGACACCAACTTGCAAAAAAGAAGTTTTTTATTTGCTTTGTTTTTATTCGGAATTACCAGCTTAGCAATAGTTTTTCGCCGTTTCCATTTCCCATAGTCACGTTTGCGTTCGTATTGCTTTCTTTAAATTATTGTTTATGTAATTTACCTCGTTAACAACCGAGCTTGAACACGAAAAATGTTTTTGCACGGCAAGGTAATCCATCAGCTCTTTTGTCAAATGAGTGTAAAAATTCTTTATCGAATTCCTTGTTTTTCTTTGATTAATTACCATAGAACCAATCGTTTTCACTTTTATCTTATTTGCAAATCTCCAAAAGTTCCTACACTTATTAGCAAGTTTCCTTTTCAATTTTCTTGATGATGCGGGGCAGCTGCAAGTTTAGTCAACTTATTACTCAATTTAAATAATAAATCGAGTTTTGCACTGAGGCATTTCGTGCGGGCATTTTCGTAATTACTTGATTTACTCGGTAATCGCTTATAACAATAAGAAGCCATGGATTAATCGTTACGTGAAAGTTGCTAATTCATTAAATTGTGTTAACAGGTATTGCCGTTCAAATAAATGATAATTATTGCATAGCTACTTTGTTGAGTATCTCTATAAATAGAAAATTATTTCTCAGAATAATAATAATTGTATAACAAAAGAAGAAAATTTGTTGCATACTTTACATACGTAAAGATTCGATGCTAGACTAATCTGATTGTCTTCTATTGGTTAATAGGTGGGCTCTTGATTTAAAAGTTGTGACTTTTGTGTCCTGGTTTTGAATTCACAGTGGAACCTCGATTAATCGAACACCTTGATAAATCGAAGTTTTATTCTTGTTATTTTTACCTCTGCATATCGAAGATCTCGATATTTCGAATTTATATCTCGGTATATCGAAGATTTTATTGGAAAACCTCTACATATTATGGAATTACTTCCATAAATCGAACCTCGAGATATCGAAATCCTCGATAAGTTCTATATGTCGTGGTTCCACTGTATATTAATAAAGTAAATTATTTCTTCCTTTTGTGGTAAATTTTTAAATACAGAAAATAGTAATTGGCAACTGTCACAATCCAAGTATGTATTAGAAATGCTAAATACACATAAATATATCATCAATATTGTTGTACCTTTCCGGTGACAACAATTACGTTCATTTTATGCTGTATAATGAAATGGCTACTTTGCATATTATTCTATGATCTCACGATTTACTGTATTAAACATGATGTAATGGAAAGCGTCTATTTTTAATTGACGATAAATATCTCATCAATTCATTTATTATTAATTTCTATTTTTATTAATATCAACCATTGTTGTAGTCACTTCAATACCAAAGTAATGGTATAACCCACATTATGTACACAGTACTTAGTTAATAAATTAATCCATCAATGATTAATACAACATATAAACTTATTTTTTGATTTGTTCTTCTCAATACATTCATAGTATGTACGAGGAAACGTCATTATAAAATTTATATTGGAACTAATCTTGAAATCATTAAAAGCGAAAAAAATTAACAAGTTAGTAAAATAGCAATGTTATTGGCACTTATTGCAAAACATGTTTCTTGAAAGCAACAGGGAGCCGAATGGTTCAAAACACCATACTGCCATTGTAATCTTTTTACATCCACCAAACAGAATTATAATCAAAGTCATAAGTTGTACTATAAAACTCAACACAGAATAGCTTTATATTTATAATTATCAGCACGCTGATATTAAAATTTATGAAACTCGGTAGGTGCCGAGGTGATTGGACCAATGACTGAATTAACTTATGAAGGAGAACCAAATCGAAACCTCGTTTCTCAGTGATCTTCAAACCTAATTCACTCTACAAGGTCGAACAGTTCATCTTCTTAAAATAACGCAAATAGCAATTTATTATAATATTTAAAAATTACTCTAGTTGACGGAAGAGTTCGTTAACAAGTGGGATGTGCGGGGTTTAATCGAAGAAAGAAGGTTAGAAGTTCAGCAAACTGGCAGATAAGGATATCTACTGATTAGCAGCAGAGACGAGAGAGCATATGGAATGAATAAATGTAATGTACCTCGTTCTAACGTGGTAATCCAGGTGAAAAAGTATAAGTTTCAAACTAATAAAGAATTTGTTAGTGTTGAAATTTTTTAAATCTGATTGTTACTTTCCCAGTAAATATTCGCCAAAAATAAAACAAAAGCAGATTAAATGATTTGTGAATTTGCAATGGGTATTCGTTATGTTTTTTTTTAAATTGCGGTTTTTTGGCTTTAGAAAGAGTGGAAATAAATACAATTTTCTCTCTCGCCTTGCCTCTTACCTCTAACAATTTATGTATATGGGAATTAATTTCTGGAACAACCTCCTGATTCTCCATTTTGATTAATTTGCCTTGATATGGTCTTTACTTACCCCTGTCCTTTTCATTTTATCCGACCCCTAATAAGCATTTTCTAAAATATTGTTGTACAAATCTAACTGAACTTGATTGAATTTTCACTAAAAATATATAATAAACTAAATCCTACGACGAGACGATCGTATGCTTTGCAGTTAATGCCGAATACCTGGTTCGACTCCGTCAGGCAAAGAAAGAACTTTATTTCTGACCGTCTCCCTTCGAAAGGCAATGCCAAACCACCTAGGTGCAATTTCCTTAGAAAACCTTCTCAAAATCAAAATTTACACTTTCGTGGTTTAAAACCAGTACCAACTTGGGGAACCCGGCATGATCCTTAGAAGGAGAGAATTAAATCCTAAGTCTTACTGCAATCGCCCCCCCCCCCCCGACATTTAATATTCTATTTTTATATATTTATAAATTATATTTATAAATATATATATTTAAACTCTAAATTTAGAAAAACCCCAAAGCCCTCACGTAGCTTCGCTACGTAATCCCATCTCAAAAACTCAGAGCCAGTTATTCGAAGCCAGATGAAAGACGTGAAGGGGGCCGCCAATGTGCTCCGCATCGTCATTCATGAAACTGCAATCGCTCTCTGATATTTTTTAGGTTAACATCCCTAACTTTTCGAGTAGGACCTGTCTAGGGCTATTTTTAATGAGTAAAAATACGACGGCCAATTTCAAATTTTTAAAGTCGTTGTTTTCCAAAATTTGTGGTCCAATCGCAAATTATTTTATGTCCTCTTTCATAATTCACTTTAAAAATCATAAAAATCCAAATTCGGGTTTTGTTACTGTCCACGAAAACCGATATTAGAATTTTCTATCTAACACCATTAATCTCAAGATATTGGAGAAGGACAGGTTTTCCAACTTGAAAAAATATTCCAAAAGTAACAGATCAAATTGGGAAGCTACACGACGTGAAAATTAACAGGCAACTGTTGGTATAAAATTGTTGCCAATTATGTTTTTATAAATCTACATGTACCGTAAATATAATGGCAAATTACTTCACCAGCTTTAACCATCAAAAAAAAATTCCCCATAAGATTACAAGTTCAAGTGGCTGCTGACACTTCGGGTTTTTAAATTCGGGATTTTTGATTACTCGACGTAAGTAGGAGTATTCTAACGGCTACAAATTTCCATTTTAGCTCGAATCCCATGACGTTATCTTCATGGAGAACAGGAAGATTTGAAATGAGTTCATAATCATAATAATCCATAATATTTTGAAAAATTAATTAAGGTACTTTTCTCAGATTACATCGAAACTCTAATTTCAATTTTTTCAAAATTTCTCAATTTTTAAAATTCAACCTCACCTTAATCAATAAATTAAATTCAAATTTTCAAAACCTCGGGTTAACTTGCTACAACCCAAATTTGTAGCAGGTCCAAAAAATTGATTTTGACTTTTTCAATTAGTTGATGGAGATATGGTATTGGCCTTTTCTCGGTACTTTGCTTGTGTTTTACAGATGCATTATATTTATATCGCAGTTATTTTTTTATTAAATTTATTATCGTTAAACTTCCATAATTATCTTGGCGAACACATAATAAAACAAGTACAGCCAAAAGGTAATTTACACAGAGCTTAAGGCGTTACACATTAATGGTGTACGGTTATTTCTCTTTGAAGCCTTCGTAAAATTCACGTGTTAAAAATGAAATATGATAACGTAACTGTTTTATCCAAATAAATAATTCCTCTAGGTGTTTCATATACTATGTATTTAATATGTACATTTTCAACTCCAAAAAATTATTTTTTGAACAAATTTTGTAAACTATTATTGTAAAAAAAACTTAACTTACGACCCATCGACCACCCAAGACCCAACAACCTGTTGCAATAGTGTTTTAGTTTCCCTTGTTCTTGTACCTGGAAAAACAGAATAATTATCGCTTATCGATTGATTTTTCATATTTAGCTTTTACTTGTAGTATTACATAACTATTTCCATTCATAACTTCCCATGTGGGTGTTTATTAACAGGTTTGAAAATTACATATCCTACTTTTACACTTTTAGTATAAGATCGTGAAATTTATAATTTTTTAAATTTGTTTATAAATAAACACATATATACAACATGGTTAGTGACAAATTTACATATATGCGATGATTTGCAATAAAACCGGTTAAACAAATTATGGAACAATTTACTGTTTGTATAAATATACGAAAAGAGGAAAAAGCATGAAATAAAAGTTGAAATTTATCTTTATTAGATCTCCATTATGTAAATACAAACGGCAGTTACGTAATACAAAATAAACTCGATTTATATCAAATACATACTTATCTTACATAATTTAATAAATTGTTGCTAATTATGCAAATATAGCTAAAGATTTTCATTACTTATATTAATCATTTTACTATTACTAAAAATGTACTACACAGCTTACATTCCGACCAGGCAAGATAAGCCACAAAGTGAGAAAATCAAAAATGTCAATAAAAGTTGTTAGCATGAGCCTCCTCAATGAATATCGTCATGTCAAGAAAGTGCAGTTATAGTGTACTTTATTGTCAAAATATGTTAAAGGAGGCTCATCGCTTTTTACGACGAAACCGAAAGTGTAAATTAGGATCTGGATACCTTTTCCTTTCAATAAAAAGGATCTTCTACGTTGAATACATTTGGCTTTTGAAAATCTAGAAGTTTTACGATACAACTAAAGAGTTAGAAATAGAAATATTATTGATTTACTTCGTGTACAAATATTGAGTAATCGATATTTAATGATCTAATCATTTACATGGCAAATGCAATTATTAAACCTGTATATATTTTAACTTTTGAAAAAATAAATTTATTTATTTATAACAAAATTTTCACAACACTGCAGTACGCGTTTTTTGCTTGGAGAGCGTTTCTGAATGAGCGTATAACCGTTTCCAGAGCCAAATGCTTGTATTTTTTTGCGCGCCCCAATGTATCTTTTTTTTTATCGGAGATAAGTAAATAAAGTTTTTTGCACATTTTCTTCATCCGGCTTTTGTTTGGCTTCGATTTCTTACCGTCTTACAGTAAAATTCAACTTGTTTCTCTAAATTACATCTGTATGCAGCTCGACAATATTTTTTCAAATAACGAAAACGTTTTGTGTAAATAACATAACAGCACAAATTACCAGCGAGTATACGTGCAGCATTGAATTGCTTAAATTTAACTTCTTTCATCGACATTAATAAATCAACAGTTAAGTGAAAAATTCATTTTTAAAATGTTTCTAATTAATTACTTTCCTGTTTCCATTACCAAATTATAATTTCCAATGTAGGTAACCCTGCAGAAGGAGCCATCCATCAAACAAGTAACCAATTTATACAAAAAAAGTATAATATATCAAGTTTAAGCTCCAAAATTAATTTTAAGTAGAAAACAACTTCACCTCATTATATCGAAAAGTTTTTTTAGCAAAATGCCACGATATAAGCTTTCATAACAATAGAATCGATATGGATATTGAAACTTGGAAGTTTTCGTTGATCTAGTACTTGGATTTGTGACGATAATATAATAAATCGCATAAAAATGTTCCATGTTCATCTTTTGTATTCAATTAAATTAAGAAATATTGGTAAAAATGTCCAAATATTACATTACATAGTTTTCTGCAAATAGAAACTTTTTCAATTTGTCTAATTTATCTGCGAAGAGTTCAATGTCCTGGTTAATTTTTGTTTTTTTATTGCATTTTTGATATTGCTTTTTAATATTGATATAAATTGTCTTTATCAATTATAAAAGCACAGGATTAAGCTGCCAATCTAAAAATCAACAAATTTAATTAAAAATATTTTAATTTATGAATACAAAAATAATTACATTAATACACAAAATAATTAAATCTTTCCTGATTCAGGCTTAAAATTTCAAAAGATCGCTTACCACCGATGTAGTTTATAAATAAATAAATTTACAATATTGTATTGATCTATTAACGTTTGAAAATTATTTCATCTTAAACAGTTTTGTTAAAAATAAGTTAGTGAGTTTTTTAAGGAAATTTAATCTATAATTAACATTTTACAACAATTTGAATTGTTCGTTCGTTATTAGCCTGTATTTATCTACTGCAGCAGGCTGCAGCCTGCATTTCGTGCAAATGGACGAAAACCATTTTATCAAAGCAAGGATTCAGGGAACCACAGGGACTGTCGTTTTAATTGTTGGAGAATTTTAATTGTGAATTAAATTTTGAATTGCAGAATAAATGCATACAAAAAACTATACTAAAAGTTACACAATTGTGCAATATTTCTGCACAATTTATGTTTAAATTACGCTAAATCAACATTGTCTTAAAAAGAAGCAAAATTTTGAGTTAAGGATTTTTTTCAGGTAAACAACCCAATTGTATAATTGCACTTTAGCAATACACCAAAACTATCTTTAAAATATGCACAATGAAAATTATAAATAAAATTTTAGAAAAGTTTGAAAATGCAAAAAAGGAAAACATAGTCGACCTTAATTAAAGAAAATTTTAACTTTTTCAATGCACAATACTGTGCAGATTTTTACAATGCAGATTGTTCACATTTTTAGAAATTATTATAGGTATGCATTTCTAGAAATAAAATTGTGCCTATTTCTAGAATAAAACTAGGAAATTTTTAATTACAATCAGAAGTCAAATCCAAAACTAAACAATACACAAACGATTACTACTAAATTCGATCCAAAATTCGCGACTGGAGGATTTTCCGCAGCTCCACAATCTAAACTGTAAGATATTTTCAATCAGTGCTAACACAAACAAAAATATTGAATACATAAATCTACACAAACGATTGATACTAAATTCGATCCAATATTCGCGTTTGGGGTCATTTCCACAGCTCCAATCTAAACTGTAAGATATTTCGCGATTGCTGCTAACACAATCGAAAATATTAATTACATTAACCTACACAAACGATAGAGATCAAATTTGATACAAAATTTGTGGGGGCATATTTCCAGTTCCCAAATCCAAACTGTAAGATATTTTACGATCGGTGCTAACATAAACGAAAATATTGAATATACAAACGATTCACACAAATTCGATCCAATATTCGCGTTTGGGGTCATTTCCACAGCTCCCCAATCTAAACTGTAAGATATTTCGCGATTGGTGCTAACACAATCGAAAATATTAATTACATTAACCTACACAAACGATAGAGACCAAATTTGATACAAAATTTGTGGTGGGGAGGAGGGCATATTTCATTTCCCAAATCCAAACTGTAAGATATTTTACGATCGGTGCTAACAAAACGAAAATATTGAATACTACAAACGATTCACACCAAATTCGATCCAAATTTTTGGGGTATTTCCAGCTCCCCAATCAAACTGTAAGATATTTCGCGATTGGTGCTAACAAACAATTATGTATATAACTTATTCGTTAATTTTGTATTTACTAGGATTCAAAAATATACTGAAAAATTAAAAATTTAATAGATAATTTTGAATAAACACATAAAAATATTATTTTAGTAAAATTAATTACACAAAATGCAATATTATACAAGATTATATAAAATTATATAAAAAAATGAATTGAATGAAACAAAACAATCAGAAATCAAATCCAAAACTAGCAGACAATATTATTTTTTAATCGGTCCAACATCGGTACTAACACAAACCAAAATATTGAATACACAAACCTGCGCAAACAATTCACAATCGACTGATACCAAATTCGATCGAAAATTTGCGATGAAGGTGCAAATTTCCCAGCTCCCCAATTTAAACTGTAAGATATTTCGAGATCGGTGCTAACACAAACGAAAATATTGAGTACATAAACCTACACAAACGATTGATACGAAATTCGATACAAAATTTGCGATGGGGCCATTTCCCCAGCTCCCAAATCTAAACTGTGAGATATGTGTTTTGCGATCGGTGCTAATACAAACGAAAATATTTAATCCACAAACCTATACAAACGATTGATACCAAATTGGATCTAAATTTTGTGATGGGGGGGGGGATATCCTCAGTTCCCAAAGCTAAACAGTGATATATTTCCCAATTGGTGCTAACACAAACGATAATATTGATTAATATAACCTACAAAAGCAATACACAAACGATTGATGCCAAATTCAATCCAAAATTCTTGATTGGGACATTTCCCCAGCTCCCCAATGGAAACTGTAAAATATTTTGCGATAGATGCTAACACAAACAAAAATAATGATCACAATAACCTATATAAACGATCTATACCAAATTCGATAAAAAATTCGCGTTTGGGGGCATTTCCCAAACTCTCCAATCTAATTTGTAAGATATTTAGCAATTGGTGGTAACACAAACGCAAATATTGAATGCACAAACCTATACAAACGATTGATACCAAATTCGATTAAAACATTGCGCGTGGAGGCATTTCCCTAGCTTCCAATCTAAACTGGAAATTAATTCGTGATCGGTGCTAACACAATCGAAAATATTGAGTACTTAAACCTACACAAACAATTGATACCAAATTTGATCCAAAATTCGCGTTTGGGGGCATTTTCCCAATTCCCCAATTTAAACTGTAAGATATTTTGCAATCGATGCTAACACAAACGAAATTTATTGAGCACATAAACCTACACAAACTATTGATACCAAATTTGACCCAAAATTCGCGTTTGCGAGCAATTTTCTAGCTCCCCAATCTAAACTGTAAGATATTTCGCGATCGTTGTTAACGCAAAACAAAATTTATTGAGTACATAAACCTACACAAACTATTGATATTTAATCCAAAATTTGCGTTTGGGGGCATTTTCCCAGTTCCCCAATCTAAACTGTAATTAAGGCTAAAGCAAACAAAAATATTGAATAAATAAACCTACACAAACAATTGATATCAAACTCGATCCTAAAATCGCGTTTAGGGCATTTCCCCAACTCCCAAATCTAAACTGTAATGCCCGGTTGCACCACTTTTGACTTAAGTAAAACTTAAGTTTTCTTTGACAGCGCCAAATTTAATATTATACAAATTTAAAAACTTTTAATTAATTTTCCCGTTTGCATCGCACTATTTAAGAAAAACTAAAGTTTCACAAAGTCGCATCCGCTAATAACAACATTAGAATTATACAATATAAAAGCAAAAAATTAATTATTCTTAAAAATAAATTAATTATTTTTACGTCAAAATATACTCGTAGTCGTTCGTAAAGACGAACAAAATGTGAACGCTAAAAAAATCTTATCTACTTTTTGCAAATTTTATTTGAGAACACTAAGAAAACAATTAAAATGAGATTTGGAGGAATTGCTCTGCATGTATTGATGTATTCAAAATAAATTGTTACAAAAAAAATAACATAAAATGGCGGCTCAGTCGCCGTTATAGTAAAAGCGCTGTTTTTAGGCATTCCACGAGCGGAAACATAAACTGCTTTGGATCACCATCTGAATAAAAATTTAAATGTTTTTCCTAATTTTCAATAGTTTTGCTAAAGAAGTACACACGATAATTAAGAAATACTTATGTTTTTTTTGCAAAGTGGCATCATTTTAAAAATATTTATCTAAAAAATCGGTATTAATTTGTTTGTAAGAATAACAATTATTAATCAATCTTAAAAATCGTGTGTACTACTTTAGAGAATCTACCTAAGAAGCTACTTTTAAAATTTCATGTAAATCGGATGAAAACTGCCCGAGTTATGTTTTCGCTTAATTTCGAAAACGTGATTTTGAGATAATCGCGTTTAAAGTTTCAAAACTGTTTTTCTACATGAAATTTTTAAGATAGGCGTTAACTGATTTTTTTACCTTGACTCGGCTATGCCAATACCGTAAAACATCCCTTATGAGTTGACATTTTATATTATAACTCATTGGGCTAAAGGACCCCTAATTGTACTTTTACCAAAGCCGTTTCGTGCGATTCGGAACGCTCGGAAACACTTCGAAAAATGAGCTGTCAAAAATTTAAAAAAAAAATTTTGAGTATAATTTCTTCTGTATAATCATTCTTGAGATGTTTACAAATCATTTAAGCCAATAAAAAAAACAGTCATATTTATTTTTTTTAATTAGATGTAACTCCTTAAGTTGCATGCGGAACAAACTTGAAAAAAATTCTTAAATCTAAGATTTTTTTAACAATCATAATATGATTACGAACAACATATTATGTTATTCGTGTTTACGAATGAATACGAGTATTGTTTTGAAGTAAGAATTATAATTTATTAATACAAAATAATTAATGTTTTGCTTTTATGTATAATTCAAACATTTTTATTAGCAGTGCGACTTTGTGAAACTTCAACTTTTCTAAAACAGTGCGATACAAACGGGCAAATCAATTAAAAGTTTTTAAATTTTTATAATATTAAATTTGAAATGAGAGATTTTCTTAAATTTAAGTTTTTCTTAAATAGTGCGGTGCAACCGGGCATAAGATATTTTGCTATCGATGGTAATACGAAACGAAAATATTGAGTGCACAAACCTACACAAACGATTGATACCAAATTAGATCCAAAATTCGCGCTTGGGGGCATTTTTCCAGCTCGCTAATCTAAACTGTAAGATATTTTGCAATCAATGCTAACACAAACGAAAATATTGAATACATAAACCTACAGAAACGATTGATATCAAATTCGATCCTAAAAACGAGTCTGGGGGCATTTCCCCAACTCTCAAATCTAAACTATAAGATATTTTGCGATCGATGCTAACACAAACGAAAATATTGAATGCACAAACCTACACAAACGATTGATACCAAATTCGATCAAAAATTCGCGCTTGGGGGCATTTTCCCAGCTCGCCAATCTAAACTGTAAGATATTTCGCAATCGATGCTAACACAAACGAAAATATTGAGTAGATAAACCTACACAAACGATTGATGCCAAATTTCATCGAAAATTCGCGTTTAGGGGTATTTCCCCAGCTCCCCAATCTAAACTTTAAAATTACAAGTTTAAAATTAAATTAAATCCAAAGTTCGAAATGAGAAGCTGAAAATAATATTATATTTTGCTGAATTTCAATTTGGTCTGAAATACAATAATTTTATTTTAAATATAAATTTGAAAAAATTAAAAATTTAAAATTTTTAAACTAATGGTTAATACTTATGTAATTAAAGAAAAATTTATGAATAAAATTATACAAATTAATACAAATTTGCTTGGCATTTTCATCGCTAATTAAACTGTAAGATATTTGAATCAATGCTAAACAACGAAAATATTAATCAAAAAAAAAATTGAATTAAATTTGAAAAAATTTTCTAATTTAATTTTTCAAATTTCTAACTATAAGATTTTGCATCGATGTAAACAAACGAAAATATTGATGCACAAACCTACACAAACGATTGATACCAAATTGATCCAAAATTCGCGCTTGGGGCATTTTCCAGCTCCAATCTAAACTGTAAGATATTTCGCAATCATGCTAACACAAACGAAAATATTGATAATAAACCTACAAACGATTGACACCAAATTCGATCCAAAATCGGTTTGGGGCATTTCACTCCCAATCTAAACTTAAGATATTTCGCGATTGTAACAAAATTTGAAAATTTTTACCCAATTTAACAAAACGATAGAAAATCAAATTTGAAACAAAATTTGGGGGCATTTTTAAAAAGTTTCCCAAATCAAACTGTAAGTTTATTTTACGATCGAACAAAAACAAAAATTAATATAAAACGTTACCCCAAATTACCAAAGTTTTTTTAAAAAATTAAATGTAAATATTTGTTTGAAAAAAATTTGAAAATATTTTTAATAATCCGTAAGCAAATTTTACAAAATTTTGGGGGCATATTTATTCCCAAATCCAAACTTAAGATATTTTACATGGGTAACAAAACAAAAATTTGAATTACAAACATTCAAAAACCAAAAATTTAAAAAAATTTTTGGTTTTAATTTCTTTGTAAATATTTTGGATGGTTACAAATCATTTAACCAATAAAAAAAAGCAATTTATTTTTTAATTAATTAACCCTTAAGTTCATGGGAAAAAAAACAAAAAAATTTTTAAATCAAAGTTTTTTAAAAACAAATTGTTTCCAAAAAATTTTTTTGGGGGGTTTTTTCTGTTCCCAATAAACAGTATTGTTTTGAAAATAAAATTTAAATTTTATTAATACAAAATAATTAATTGTTTTGCTTTTAGTTAATTCAAACAAATTTTTTAGATCGGTGAAACTTAAAAATTTTTAAAACGTAAAAATGCAAAGGGAAAATTTCAATTAAAAAGTTTTAAATTTTAAAAAAAATTTTAAAATTTAAATAGAGATTTTTTAAAAATTTTTCTTAAAATCCAACCGGGTAAGATTTTTACTTTAAACAAAAAAAATATTGAAAAAATACAAAACGATTAACCAAATTGATCCAAAATTCGCGTTGGGGTTTTCCCGCTCCAATCTAAACTGTAAGATATTTCGCAATTGCTAACAAAAACGAAAATATTAATACATAAACCTACAAAACGTTTGAATCAAATTGATAAAAAAATTTGGGGCATTTCAATCCCAAATCAAACTTAAGATATTTTGCGATCGTGCTAACACAAACGAAAATATTGAATACAAACCTACACAAACGATTGATACCAAATTCGATCAAAATTCGCGTTGGGGCTTTTTCCCAGCTCCCAATCTAAACTGTAAGATATTTCGCAATGGTGCTAACACAAACGAAAATATTGATAATAAACCTACCCAAACGTTGATGCCAAATTTCATCAAAATTTTGTGAGGGTATTTCCCAGTCCCAAATCTAACTTTAAAATTACAAGTTTAAAATTAAATTAAATCCAAAGTTCGAAATGAGAAGCTGAGAAATATGCTTAACATTTCTGACAATTTCCAATTTGGTCATGATCGAATAATTTTATTTTAATAATTATTAATATTTTAATTAATTAATTTAATTTAATATTAAATTAATTATTACAAATAAAATGTTAAAAATTATTATTCGAAAGATTTCATTAAAACAAATTTTGTTCAAATTGATAAAAAATTAACCGAATTATAATTTTTTAAGTGCATTGCGTTTTCATCCCCCCCCCCCTTGCAAAAGGAAAATATCAAACCCCGTTTTTCTTGAATGGTTCTACAAAAAAAAATTTAATATTAAATTAAATGTAATTTAATTTCTATAGTATTGAAATTTTTTTCTGTTTTCTCAGATGTAAATTAACCAATCTAAATGGTTATTTGTTGTTAAAAGGGTGCGTTTTTAGGAAAATCGAAATACTAAGTTAATTTAGATATTTAAAATGCAATCTTAAAATGAAATACAATTCTTGCATTGCAAAAAAAATGAAACAATTTTTGTAGTCTTTGAAAAGGGTACCATTATATTATTTTCATTAAAAAACATTAATTATTCATTTCTGTCACTGTTATTAATGTTATTGTTATCTTTAAATAAATACAGCTTAATATATCTATTTAAAACAAATTAAAAATAATTTCTAATGAAAAAAAATTTTTTTTACAAAATGGGCGTTTTAAAAAATTTAAACAATGGCTTATTTACATAACAAATTAAATATGCAAATTTTTTATTATGAAACTTAATTTATTGAAATATCTTTCAAATGATGTCAACTATGTTTATTTATCTTTAATTACTGCTTTTGAAATAGCGATTACGTTTTGAGAAAATTTGGGTAAATTTCATCAATTTTTAGGTTTTTGCATATTATATTTTATAAACGGCAGGTTTTCCGGATTTTTTGGCATTGGTTGGTAAATTATGGGCGTTTTATGGGGGGGGTATAAATTAAGTTTTGAACAAAATATGGTTTTTATACATTCAACCATAAATCTAGAGAAATCTGTGGAAAATTGACGTTCTAAAATATTGTTCGTTTTTTAGACCAACTAAAAAGATATTTTAATGATAATTACCCATTGTTAGGCAATATATTTTATCCGATAAATTCAACAACAGTACAATAAGTTGCAGAAGTGTAGGCGCATTATTGTTTAAGTTGTAGTGTTATTGTAAACGCTCTTATCAATTTTTAAATTTTTTATAATGTATTTAATCGTTAAGGTAATCAATGTATAATAAAATTTGATTCACAGTCTCGTGTAGTTAATAACAATTATTTGAGTCATACAAATATTTCAAATCACGCTTACATCAATTCGGGGATATTACATATGGTCTTTTGTGATAAATCTCTTATCTATTATTACGTATGTAGGTAAAGGTATACTAAATACATACAATTTATTATCTTCAGTTACTTATTTACACTAACAACGCAAATATAATGTCGGGTAAGTTTAAAAAGAATAATGCTATAATTTCTGTCACCACTTCAAAAAAGTAGGCTTCACCTCTTAGAAAATCCAAGTGTTTTGATTTATTAACGCACGAATTTTTTTAATTATTATAAATAAACGTAGTTTTTCCATTATCTCAAGCACGGACAATGAAGTTCAATCACTGAACAATGAAAGAAATAAAACTCGAACAGTGGCAAATTACAATATTGAGAAAAAAAATATTTTCAGCTTTATCGGACTTTTCCTTCTATAATAATATATTCCGTGCACGTAGAAATAAATGTACTACTGTGTATTATCATCGTACAAATAATAGATTTTGAGTAGCATACAGTGAAATGAGCAATTTAAATTGAATCGGTTTATTTTTGCAATTAAATCTAGACTTAACACTTTTGTGCAATTAATTTTATTTTTATTTTACATGTGATTATTTTATTTCATTTACATTCAAATAATATCGATTGCTATATTTTCTTCTCCATTTTAATTTTTTAATTAGCTAATCAGCCTAATTAAATTTAAAAGTATAATTTTCCGCCCGCATGTAATGCAAATATAACAACTATTAAACTTGCGAATACAAAATTAATTGGACTTTTTTCAAAACACCCTCAACGCTTTTTTATTCATAAAGTAGATGCTAAACAACATTTTAAGTAGTAATTATAAAATCTTTATTCAATTGCAGATCTTACATGGCCACGTTTTGGTTCGCTCGTTTCGCTCAAATCCAAGTATCGTCAAAGTCAAGCTAATGTAAACGAATCTGGGAAATCTCGAAAATCTCGTAAGCATTTGGATATCAACGAATGGCTGAAAATTTTAGATTTGGAGCAATATCGTGATACGTTTTTAAATTACCATGGAGTGGAAGAATTACTTGAGCATACCGAAGCTGATGTAAAAGATCTTGGAATTAGAATTGCTTCGCATAGAGCCAGAATCATGTCGAGCCTTACCGCCTTAAGAACTAAATATTACAACAATGGTTTGTAAAAATCATGTTTCTTTATTTGCAGTTTGTAATATAGCAGTTTGTTTTTCAGGAACTCTCGGACGAGATAACACAACCAGACACAGCGTTGCTGCTGACAGCAGAATAAAAATTCAAGCAGTGGATACGATGTAAGTGGAGAACTATTTTTTATTTAATTATTGTTGCAATTATGATTAATTACTTTCGTCCGGCTGGATTTTTCCTCGTGTCAAAAAAATACATTTCGTCCTGTCTCGGGTGAAACTGACAGCCACTACTTGATATCGAAGTAATTCCTTATGTAGCTGAAGGCGACGTAAACACGAAACGAATAACACGAGGATTACGTGAACCGATAAAAACGTTTAAAATAGGGAATTTAAGAACTTTATTAAAACAAATTTCGTTTATATTGGTAAAAATTTACTAAGTTATGATTTTTAATTGCATTGCGGTTTTCACCCTCCTGCAAAAGTAAAATATCAAAGCCCGTTTTCCTCGAATAGTTCTACAAAAAACTAAATATTAAACTTAAATGTAAGTAAATATTAAATTTTTTGGCTTTTCTGATAAAATTAGCTTTGGTAAATGGCTATTTATTGTTAAAAGGGTACAGTAGCGATCTAAAGTAAGTTGGCAAACAGTTTTTACAAAAAATTATTAGAAAAGAAATCATTTAGTGGACTATCATATATTTTCTAAAAGTATGTAGATTAATACGTAGTTTAACGTATAAAACTTGCAGTTGGTATAAAACAAAGAAGTATATAAGCGAATTGAATTTTATGGAGGGTTCAAAAGAAAATTGGCATAACATCCAAACAATATCAAAACAATAATAAGCGTTCATAAAAGTTAATTTGATTGAAATATATCTTTCTTGATAATACATCGACATGCCCAGAAGGAAAGAGTATTCAGAAGATTTAAAAACACGGTTCTTAAATGGTTAAAAATGGAAATTCATTGAGAGCAGCAGAACGCGAATTTGACATTCCAAATCAAACAATAAGTCTCTGGTGTCACAAATATAATAAATATGGATCAGTAGAGACACGCCCAAGAACAGGGCGACCACGAAAACAACCAAAAGAGAAGATAAAATGATCGTTCGTGAAGCAATAAAAAATCCTCGTGTAACGGCTACACAAATTGTTCAAAGTTTTAACGAAAATCGCGAAGAAAATATACATGTTTCGACAGTGAAACGTCGACTATATGCAGCTAAACTATTTGGCAGACGTCCTTGTAAGAAACCACTTATATCAAAAAAGAATCGGATAGCCCGTCTGAAGTTTGCTAAAATCACTTACACTGGGAAAAAAGATTGGTCCAAAATTCTTTGGAGTGACGAAAGTAAGTATAATTTGTTTTCCTCGGATGGTATTAAGTATATTCGACGTCCAGAAGGTAAAAGATATGATATTAGATATCAAGTTCCTACTATAAAACATGGTGGAGGGAACGTCATGGTGTGGGGTTGCTTTTCTCGTGATGGCATTGGATCTCTACACAGAATTGATGGCATTATGGATCGGTTTATGTATGCCGACATACTGAGGGATCATATGCTACCACATGGCAAGAGAAAATGCCGCGCGGCTGGATATTTCAGCAGGATAATGACCCAAAACATGCTTCACAGCATGTTAAGCAGTACATGGACAAAGCTAAAATTCGGCTTTTAGAGTGGCCCAGTCAATCCCCAGATTTGAATCCCATAGAGCATTTGTGGGAAGAGCTCGAACGTCGAATAAGAAGTGAAAATTATAGTAATACCACTAAATTATGGGAAGCATTGCAGAGAGAATGGTCAAAATACCATTAGAACGTTTAGAGAAGCTGGTTGACTCGATGCAATCACGATGTAAAGCTGTTATCGCTGCAAAAGGGTTTGCAACAAAGTACTAAATGTTTTTAATCCATAGTTGTTACTATATGTATTTCTTTATTTTTTGTTTTAAGAGCGTTTTGTCATAACTTGATAAATAGAAATATTTCGAAATTTTCGTTTTTGAATTTTTCACGTTAATAAATTTTCTAGAAAATTATATTTATATTTTTAATTTAAAGCCTTTTAAGGAATAAATATTTGAAAAATTAAAGCAAAATATTGAACTTTGAAAAAAACTGTTTGCCAACTTACTTTAGATCGCTACTGTACGTTTTAGGAAAATCGAAATACTAAGTTAATTTAGATATTTAAAATGCATTCTTAAAATGAAATACAAATCTTGCATTGCAAAAAAAATGAAACAATTTTTGTAGTCTTTGAAAAGGGTACCATTATATTATTTTCATTAAAAAACATTAATTACTCATTTCTGTCACTGTTATTAATGTTATTGTTATCTTTAAATAAATACAGCTTAATATATCTATTAAAAATAATTTCTAATGAAAAAAAATATTTTTTTTACAAAAATGGGCGTTTTTATAAAGTTTAAACAATGGCTTATTTACATAACAAATTAAATATGCAAATTTTTTATTATGAAACTTAATTTATTGAAATATCTTTTAAATGATGTCAACTGTGTTTATTTATCTTTAATTACTGCTTTTGAAATAACGATTTGGATAAAATTCTTGTAACTACTACGTACATTTTTACGTTTTGAGAAAATTTAGGTAAATTTCATCAATTTTTAGTTTTTTGCATATTATATTTTATAAACGGCAGGTTTTCCGGATTTTTTGGTATTGGTTGGTAAATTATAGTAGGGCGTTTTTATAGGGGGGGGTATAAATTAAGTTTTTGAACAAAATATGGTATTCATACATTCAACCATAAATCTAGAGAAATCTGTGGAAAATTGACGTTCTAAAATATTGTTCGTTTTTTAGACCAACTAAAAAGATATTTTAATGATAATTACCCATTGTTAGGCAATATATTTTATCCGATAAATTCAACAACAGTACAATAAGTTGCAGAAGTGTAGGCGCATTATTGTTTAAGTTGTAGTGTTATTGTAAACGCTCTTATCAATTTTTAAATTTTTTATAATGTATTTAATCGTTAAGGTAATCAATGTATAATAAAATTTGATTCACAGTCTCGTGTAGTTAATAACAATTATTTGAGTCATACAAATATTTCAAATCACGCTTACATCAATTCGTGTGATATTCACATATGGTCTTTTTGTGATAAATCTCTTATCTATTATTACGTATGTAGGTAAAGGTATACTAAATACATACAATTTATTATCTTCAGTTACTTATTTACACTAACAACGCAAATATAATGTCGGGTAAGTTTAAAAAGAATAATGCTATAATTTCTGTCACCACTTCAAAAAAGTAGGCTTCACCTCTTAGAAAATCCAAGTGTTTTGATTTATTAACGCACGAATTTTTTTAATTATTATAAATAAACGTAGTTTTTCCATTATCTCAAGCACGGACAATGAAGTTCAATCACTGAACAATGAAAGAAATAAAACTCGAACAGTGGCAAATTACAATATTGAGAGAAAAAATATTTTCAGCTTTATCGGACTTTTCCTTCTATAATAATATATTCCGTGCACGTAGAAATAAATGTACTACTGTGTATTATCATCGTACAAATAATAGATTTTGAGTAGCATACAGTGAAATGAGCAATTTAAATTGAATCGGTTTATTTTTGCAATTAAATCTAGACTTAACACTTTTGTGCAATTAATTTTATTTTTATTTTACATGTGATTATTTTATTTCATTTACATTCAAATAATATCGATTGCTATATTTTCTTCTCCATTTTAATTTTTTAATTAGCTAATCAGCCTAATTAGATTTAAAAGTATAATTTTCCGCCCGCATGTAATGCAAATATAACA